>CM052099.1:16593061-16608953 GCA_028453745.1 Agapostemon virescens
TATAAAACAATATAAGTTTTGTAGAATGAAAATATCTTAGGTCAAAGCAAATGCTTTAGTTTCTGAGTTAAAGTAGCTTCGAGTGCAAAGGGTTAATACCGTAGTTATGGTCACTACTGTATATTTCTTGGACAGAAGGCGCCATTCGGTCATTGAAAAGTGGCGGCGTTCGCTAAAGTCGTCCTAACAGTATCCTGCGAATATTTCGGAAATTAATGCACGTTCCACCACATATTTCAACGTCATCGAAAGTTTGCTATTTCTGCAATAAATAATCATTGCCCAATATTATTTTTCCTTTATACACGGTATTATCTTTAAAGCGAAGCATTTTTCATGCCAGCCGATAAAACAGCGTACAAAACAAAAGTTGCATACGGTGTGCGATGTATATCACTAAAAAATTTGATAGAACAGTTTCTTTTCATACCGAAATCACTTTCATTTTAGGTTTTAAAGATAAGAGTGGCTTATTTTGTTTTTACCACGTCAGAGAGAACTTTTAGTCGTTCTGCAAAGAACAAAGAAAGTCTAATCACTGTTATCGCAAAATAAGTCCTAGAGAAGTCGTAAAAGAAAGCGTAGATTTTGCTCTGTGTGCTACATAACTTTGTCCCACTTGCAAAAAATAATATTAACATATTTTTGTGTTAGAATCCTGTCGAAGTATACATTGTTGACGACAATCTCGTAAATTGCATACGCAGAGACATGCTCCGAGTGATCGGTAAAAGAAAATACGTATCTTAATCGGCTTTTAACACAAAAATATGAGAAAATATAAATAAAATAAGGTGTGCTGTCTGCTTGTCCAGGAGTGTATGTCAGAGTTGAAAAGGGCAAGCTCCCTTCACGATCGAATATTTTCGATTGCAGGTGTGGTTCAAGAACCGTCGCGCAAAATGGCGTAAACAGAAGCGGGAGGAGCAGGAACATATGCGGAAGCTTCAGTTGGAACAACGCCAGCGCACCGACGACAACGTGCCGGTGGCCACTGTGAAGGTCACGGATCACATGCTACTCAGTAGACAGCAGCAACAGCAACAGCAACAGCAACAACAACCGGAACAGGACACAGACAGTTCGGACTTGGAGGTGGCGTAATCAGAATGTAGACGTTCGATTCTTTTTCACTGGCTGCGTCAGGGGTTCGCTGTCCGAAAACGGAGGGGGATGTTTTCACCCGTTTTACGGCGAACGTGTAAATATGGAATTAGGGTGTAAATACGTTTGTACATATAGCTTACGTTCGATGTGTATAATAGACAGTGAAATAAATTATTGAAACAAAACTGGAAATCTCTGTTTCTGTCTATCGCGGAGTAATTACGCCGAGGTGTTTAATATTATGTTAAGATCAAACAATGCGCACGTGAATTATTGTTGTTTCAACGGTAGGTTCGAACGATTGCACACCCTTTCCCAGAGTCCATAGAGTTTTATGTTAATTATTAATAATTCGCCGCCGTTTTGTGCAACGGCGCTATTATGTCCGCTGTGAAACCCTTAACGGGCGATTTCGTTTACAGTTTTGATCATTAACATTGTTTGATTGGATGTCCTGTATTGATTATTTTTCCGGTGACTGTAGAAAGTTGTTTGTTGCTAATGATCTTTTACGAGATAATAGAAATTAATTTTTATTATTATGTTTTGGCAACTTGAGTATTTTATAAGTCTTTGTTTCCACAATTTTTGGATCTTTTCTGGGTTGTTATTTCGAATAAATGCGAGTTGCATTGTTTTGCAGTGTACAATATATTTTAGTCAATCAGAAGTAGTTAAAATTATACGAGTCAGCACTTAACGCGTCAAAATGGCGGGGCCTAATATTTTTTAATTAGAATTTTTAAGAGTGTAAAGATGCATCCACGAGGAACCATTTAATTCCATTTCTTTGAGTGTTCCGTTACTTCTAAAAAATTGCTAAAAATTTGGGTTCACCCTTTCCTTTGTTTCCACACAGTTGTATGAAATAAGTGCCCGAATAACTAAGCATTAAACAAGGTTTCCTTAAACGAGAATTTTTGCTTCAGAATTTATTAGATTGAGAATTTATTTTGACGAATTATTTTTTAAAATTGCACCAAACATGCGAATCGATCGTTTAAAGTTCCCAGACCAGATTTAGCAGTTTCTATTTGAAGTTTCCATAATACATAGCAAGTTTACCAAAAAAGAAAAGGAAAATACCCGAAGCTATGAAACTTGCCCGACAAGCGAACGCGTGCGCCAATCACCGGTAAGAAATCATTTCTGGGCAGAATTTCCGGCAAATATTTGTACGAAAAAAGTTCCCCTCGATTCGGAGCACCCGGTACACGGAATGTAATCTCGTTACAGAATGGATCAGTGATTAAAATCCCTCGGCAGACTGGCGTCGGTAGTAGCTGAACTTAGTTTCTACGTGCCTCGACGATTATATTATTAGTATTGTGCGATAGGGGTGAAGGAGCACCTGGCAGAATAGCGGTAACTCATGGACACCGCAAGTTCACCGAGTTCCGGGGAGCAAGTTCTGGTAAGTACATAAATCCCGAGGGCGAGCTAGGAACTAAGACGGTTTGGTTCTCTTGCGGTGCAAGTTTAATAGGTTCCGCGCCGCCGTCGCTGCACTGAGACCTAAAGACGATCGACTTAAACGCGGCTTCTTTTATTTCCGCCGCGGGAGTGCGTTTTTTTTTTTTCTTTCAATTATTCAAAGTCACTAACTTCGCCGCTTCCCCCCGACAACTGTTTGCTTGGCCTCGCTCGGACTTCTTCCCTCAGCTTTTTTCTCTAGCTAGCTAGGGATTCGCCAACTCATCCTTGTACCGAACTTTTCACTTCACCCTCGTCCGTACTTTTCGCGTCAATTTCACATTTCACCGCGTACCTGGTAAATACGTTGGAAATATTCAGGCAGATTGCGCCATGTCTGTGTATTAACCCTTTGCACCCCGGGCGTTTTTCGCGCGGTGGAACTCTAGACGTTTCGCAACCCTTTCGACGCATTTCTTAGCAGTGACTTAACACTTTATCGACCGACGATTATTTCAGAATTTTTATATGGCCTATGATCCATGACTGAAAACTTTTTAATGGGTCCTTCAAGGCTGACAGCAATTTTTATTGCGGATCAGCAATGCATCCCCAATAATATTGTCTAATAATGTTGTTACAAATTGCAATGTAAAAATAGAATTTTAAGCTTCATTTTAATACAGCGCGAATATTGAAAAGCCTATTAATAGGCTTCCGGTCGATAAAGTGTTAAAATCGTTACACACACGAATTAATGTATAAAACTTTTATATTTTAACATTTTCTATACACAGTAGCGCACGAAAGTATTCGGACACTCTACAAACCTAAATAACTTTTTCAAAATTGAACCAAACGACTTGACTTTTCTGGAGCAACTAGCAGCATTGATTTACTAAATGATATGCAAAAATAATTTTGTTGTATAGAAAATACACGTTAATTTTAAATTAAAACTAGAATTTTAAACTATTTCTTTTCTAAATGAAAGTAATCGATTAAGATTGCTACGAGCCATAAACAATAGGGAAAATAGTAAGCAAAATAGAGTCGAAGTCGAAATTTAAAGATTTTTGTATCGTTCAATGCTTATCTCGATGTCGATGAAACTTTCCATGCATATAATTAGCTTCAATTTTTGCTAGAAACACGTAACGATTTTACAGTGTAATTATAAAATATACAGAGGATGTGGAAAGTCGTCGACACCGCATCCGGCAGATGTAATTCATCTGAAGAAGAGACGCATATTACAATTTTTCATGAAACATTCAGCGTACTGCGCATTCTTTGTGAAAGTGTAGCCTGATGCTCTAAACGAAAATGTTCCTCCATCATGCACGTTTCCTTTGACTGTCGGCGTAAAGCTTAACTAACAAGGGTACTTTACTAGACAGAAAATTACAACTTTTGTGATATCCTTTAAACCTTAAACTGTGCTTCCTAGCTTTCAACTGCAGACGTTTCTATAAAACTTTTATAAAACGTGCTGAGAATCGAACGTCAAATTTTATACATTTATAACAAAACTAAATAGATGAAATGCCATATGCTAAAATAACTGAAACTGTTATTTTCATCTTGTTGAAATTGCTATAACTGCTACAAATTTATTTTACAAATCACAAAGAATAGTCGCTAAATAAAAATTTCTTTGCCCATTTAATAATTTTTCAAACTGGAATTTGTACATTCACACTTAACTCTTAGCAAACAGCGACTCTAAACCACCCCTAAAAATTGTCACACTACTATTTCAAACAATGGCGACGTCCCCACATTCGTACCTAAGAAATCTCTAAAAATTGAAACGTTATCAGTTCTACCAACAGCTTAAGTCTTTTAAAATCGAAACAGCTTCAACGACTGATTGTCAAATTTTTCAAATCCCTCTCCCCCTTCAAAATTGTCCTTTCTTTGGTGTTTATCGAATTTCAGAAGATCACAGTGTAGCCCATCAAATTTCCGAAAGTTTTAACAATTTCCACACAAGTCAACTCGGAAGACCCACGCAAGAAAGCGTCAGCTCAATCAGCACCCTTGCAGCACATCTTATCGATGGCTTTCGCAGTCTCCTGCCTTCTGCCCTTCCATTTCCTCATCTGCCTCTTCTTCTCCTCGTCGAAGGGACACTCGATCTTGGTCAGCCTCTTGTCCCTCTTCTTCTCCGCCCTACCGATCGGTAGGGTAGCCGGACCAACATCAATGACTTTCAGAATCTCGATCGGATTCAGTGCAAACTGGCTGCACTCGGGCGAACCAACGGTGAGCACCAGTATCGTAATAAACTTATAAAAGTACGTAGCTCTGAGCAAGTACACAGCACACTCCCCGTAACTGAACAATGGCGGACCAACGGAATTAACGTCGCAGACATAATACGCGCCACAAAACTTAAAAATTCCGAGGCAGGAGCTCTCGCAGGTGAGAATGCCAAATTTGTACTTGAGGAACATCTGCTCGAGCGACTGCCAGAGATACCTGCTCGATTTAGAGTACAGTCTTCCGCAGATCGCAGGCAGCACTTTCGCCTCGAACATGGTCTCTCCTATAGTGAAATGGCTGGTCAGGTACCTGTTCCAACAGTTCACGTGGCTGTACTCGTTCTTGGTCGCTTTAAATTGCGCCTCCAGTTTGCTATGCGTGTAATACCGATCGCCGCACATCACGATCACGTCTAGAGTCTTCGAGCTCCAATACTCGGGTGCCATGATCCTGGTCATGCCAGCGCAGACCACGTAGCAGGCGTAGGTCTGCATCCCTCGATTCTCCCTTTCGAACATGCCGTCGGTGATGTGCAGCTCGCCCCAAAGCGAGAACAGCTTGTTCGACTCTTCGACGACGTATTGGTGCCAGCGCATCTTCCCGGTGCCGGGCTCCTTGCTCTTCTTCTTCTGAGCTGCTGGGGTGCACTTGGCCCAGCTGATCTTGTACAGCTTCAGCCAAGTGGGTTTCTCGATCGCGTCCTTCAAATCTCCCTCTTCCTGCTCGAGGGTGCACGCGTCTCTGACGTCCAGAGGGTCGAACGGACAGTCGTCGATCGTCTTTCTCTTCACCAGACGCTGGCCTGGCTTCGGCGCTAACCTCTGCAACAGCTTCAGGTTGTGTATCTGGCAGCAGAGGTGTGTCACCTGGTAGATCTGCACCGTGAAACACTCCTCCTCCCAGGGCTCTGTGTCTTCCGGTTCGAATAGAATCGGCGCGTCTTCGCCGAGCATCGCCACCTCGGGTTTAGGCTTGTCCTCTTTGGTGATTGGTGACTTTGGAGTTGTGTAGACGTACGCTCGCAGCATTAGTATCATCAGGTGCCTCTTCAGAGAGTCCCTCGAGCAGAACTTCAGCATGCAAGCGTAGCTGGGTGAAATTTTATTATTTTATTTATTTTATTTATTTTATTTATTTTATTATTCGGGAAAGAATAATTCAAATGTTATTTGCAATGATCGTTCGACGAATGAAAACTTTCAAAACATGGAGCCAGCTCCATTTAAAGTATTACATAAGACGATTTTTATCTATTTAGAAGTTTTACTCTATTTCAAGACCCTGCTGTTCCATTCTAACAGTTTCCCTCTAAGATGTGCCCCTCACTTCGCTTCGCTGCGCCTCTTTTACTGACTTGCGACCAACTTCGCATAGCTACCGCTCGCTTTGTCGCGGTCTGTCGTAATCAGCACCATCGTGCGGCAATTAGTGTCCCCTTCAGCCCAAGCAAGCTCCTGAATATAGAGTCTTAGGAAAAAGAGGACACCGACCACAATAGAAATCGAATCCCCTACTTTTCCAAATCTCCATACTACTTATATTAATTCTCGTTCCATACCATCTACTATTTGCCGGCTAAAAATGGTAATGAAGAAAGAAAGAAAGAAAAGAAGGAAGAGGGAGTCCTGTTTCCATCCTGGGTCCGCTATTTATCAGTAAGACTAGCTAGCTATGAAGATTTATAAATATTACGAAAAAAAATGCATTAATCATTAAAATAGAAAATTTTTTGTATTGTTTAAATATGGAACATAATATCATGAAAGTTTGAGAATGATTCGCTTTGTAGTTATTGAGAAACAAATTCCTGAAAATCACTATTTTTAGACCCTCTAAAGTGTATTCCCCACTTAAGGATCAGGTACTAGCGAGAAACTCGTCCTACCGTCCCTCTGGCGGTACACGCAGGAGATACACCCACCACAACTATTTACTATTCAAAATAGCAGTTTAGCCAGCTCCGAACGCAATCGTACCCATTGTCGTCCCAGAAGCCAAACTCGTCGCAGCGATAGGGGTTGTACAGGTACCAGAAGAGGTTGTCCTTCCAAAAGGCCAGGCAGAATCGCGTGGTGCGGAAGATGCAGTTCCGGTAGCGGATTTTCAGCTTGTCGAACCAATCCTCGATACCCTTCAAACCCTTGTGCACCGGAAACTGCTGGGAGTCGGTGATCTTCTCCATTCCGAGCTCCAGAGGAACGTTCATCAGGTCTTTCCGTTCCAGCTTCCTCTTGCGCTTTAAGTTCGGTTCCTCGTAGTCGAAAGTCACACCGGTTATCACCGGCACGTTGTTCATTTCACGAAGCAACTCCACTTCGATGCTGTACTTGTAATTGTACACGACCACGTCGTCCAGCCGCTGCTTCTTTGCTATGTTCAGCATACCCATGTGCGTGTACAGCATCCACGCGTGCTCGTAAATGTAGTCGATGTTCACGGTCGAAGCGTATTTGTATCTTCCGATGATAAGTATAATAGTTAGTAAAGCTTTAAGTCAAAATCAGTTTTTCGAAATTTTAGCGAAAAGAGTTTCGGAAAGACTGGAATATTTTCTGAGTCTATGTTAGCGACAACGATTCACTATTGCAGATGAACTATTGAAAGTTGTAATTGTTTGTGACGTATTGTTTAGAATTCATAAATTCTCACATTCTTCTGTGCAAGTCCTTTTTTTTCTGCGTAGATCGATTTTTGGTATGATTTGCAGCATGTTCATAATTAACAGAGATCCATAAAATTTATTTTATTAAGTGCACGTGAGAAAGTTTTAGGAAGTGCCATTTTTACTTTTCCATGGGATTTCTATCAACTGTAATTTCTTCAAAATCTGTTTTGTATGTCATTTTGTAAATAATGTATAAATAATAAATAATTTGTAATAATGCTGCTAATCGTTAATAAAATAAAATTTTTTGAACCAATTTTTATAAACTTATTCTGATTTAAAGGGTATTCAGTCGCCATTTTTCTCTGGCATATTTATATCGTTAATTTGAATTCATTTAAGAAGAGTAAAGAAAAACTAAATTTATTTATTAACTAAATCTATGCGTTAAGCATTTACTGCAAAGTTTGCCATGAAAAGATAAATAAAGAAATCTAGTATAACATGAAAATTCTACCTTGCATTAAGAGCAGATTGCACAGGAAGCTAATCACCGTAAAAGCCGAAACTCTAGGTTTTAGAAAAATTTTAAAAATGTATAAAACATATCGAACCGCCATTTTAATATGCACATAATCGTCGAATCAAGCCCTTAGGACTTAAAGCATTAACCCTTTGGAGTATATCAACGAGTCAAGCTCGGGATTTCGAACATAGCCTAATCGATGTATACGTTATTAAATCTAGATCGACAGAACTCAAAATGGCAGCTTGAAATATTTTTAATTTACGATTATCGAAATCCTAAATTTCACAACCTTATTTCTTCAGGTTTACACTACTGAAAAAAAATGTTTTAACCCTTTGCACTCAAACGGCGACTCTGAGGCGCCAGTAAAAATTGCCATACCACTGTTTAAAACCATTTTTACATCGTTATGCTTGTATTTAAGAAATTCAGAAAAAAGTAACTTTTGTAACGACGAGTAATAGTAAAAATCCCATATGCATAAGATGAAAGAAATCGTGTGGAATGAAAATATCCTAGGTCAGAAGAAGCGCCTAGGTTTTCGAGGCAAAGCAACTTCGAGTGCAAAGGGTTAAACTGTAATTTTCATAAAATGTAAAATAGTCACTGTAAATCCAGCATTATTAATTTCCTTTAAACCCGAAAGAAACCTTTATGTCGTCTTTGGAAACTATGCGGTCCAATGAATTTTCATTGTCTGCCAGAAACTTGCGAACGACAAAGGAGTTTTAACCGTAAATCATAGTGCTCAGGGTTAAAAAATAAATATTCGAGAGAAAGAAATTCAAGAGTGAAATTTCGTCCATAACGGCCGAGGTTGCTCACGGAGGGTTGAATAATTCCATGGTGCCGGTCAGCAATGACCACCGCGGCATTCACCGTGTTAAATTGTTATTCTGGCTGGCCAGAAAAATTTCCAAAATAAAAAAAAACGAAAAAACTGGAATACCAATTTACAACGAAAACTGTTTACGGTTGTGAAAATGGAGCGAACAAACCTCAACTGCGTTTTGGCTAGAAGGACGACGATAGCCTGGTAGAAACAAAATTTCCACGTTTTCCGGCGTTGTCGCATCAGACTCAGTTCCGGCAAGTGCATGCCCCTCAACCCGTGGATACAAACGTCCGCGTAGACCCTGCTGACCTTTCCCTTCGACGGTAACTCGAAAACGATGTAATCACCGTCCACTAATCCCGGTTGTTCGCCAGCGGCCCGGTCGACCATCCATTCTTTCGCGATATCAGGACAAATAGGTGGTATCCTCGCGTGACCTAATTCCTTCCGGTCGGAGTAGTCGTAGAAAGGGTCATCGAACACCTCCTGGTCGTCCCGATCACAGGGGAACAGATCTTTCCTCTGCTTCCGCTTTTGCCGATTGCGTTCTCTTAGCTCGTTAACTAAATCTCGTTTAGTGCACGGCCACATGTCTGGCCACTTGCCGCTGTCAGTTTTCTTTGCTGCGATGTCTATCTTCATGTCTGACCTTGACACGTGCGCCTGCAAAATAATATTTTGATAATTAATTATTTTATTATTAATTATTTATAAGATAGAATTTTAATACGTCGACCGCCGCGCGAATTACGCGTGTCGCGCAAGTATCGTCTACTTCATTCGTGTTAACGATCAGGATTATCAACCCTTTGCACTCCGAGGAATTTTAATGCCTAATTCGAGACACATTTTTGTCTAGTATAATTCCATTGTACCTGGTTCATTTCATTTCGTACGTATCAAATTTATTAATATTAATCGTACGTGCAATGTTTCAATTTTTATTATCTTTTTAAATACAAACATTATAATGTTAAAATTGTGTTGAATAATATGACAATTTGACAATGACAATTTTTTTCGACGTTAATTGTCAATTTTTCTAATATTTCTGATATTTTGTTAATCTAATCACGGGGATGAAAGAACGCCGCTCAAAATCAATTTATTTTTAGCTGCCAGGTATATAAATATGAATTTTTATTATCCTTTGAAATACAAACATTGTAATGTAAAAATTGTGTTGAATAATATGACAATTTTGACAATTTGACAATGACAATTTTTTTCGACGTTAATTGTCAATTTTTTGGCATACTTCTAGCACTTTGTTAATCTAATCACGGAGATGAAAGAACGCCGGTCAAAATCAATTTATTTTTAGCCACCAGGTATATAAGTATGAATCAAGAATTTATCTATAGAAAATACACGTTTATTGTACAGTTGATTTTCTATTTTCAGTTTCGAATCTCGCTCGAAATATTCGAACATCGCTTAGAATGAAAATCTGCAATGTCTATTGATGCGCTAGCCCTGGCCGCCATCTTTAACACTAGACTTACGAGACGCTTCAAAATGGCGCGTCCTAATATTTGTTATCTGCGATTATTAAGATTATAAAGATGCATACATGAGGAATGAACCAATACATTTATTTCCATAATTATAAACAGTGGTCCTAAAAGATCTGTCATCTAAAAATCTCGAAAACCCTTCTGTAGAAAAATGCTTCTAATAAAAGTTATAGGTTATGGAATGTTGCATACATTTATGTAATTGATATTTCATTATCTACCAGACATACGTAAGTATGAAAACCAGAATTGTGGTATAGAAACTATACGTTCATTGAATAAAAATTATAAAATATCCTGTCGATTGTCTTTGACATTGCCGAAGATCTTTATCAGGTATCGAAATAAGAAAATGGCGGCAATAATGCAATTTGACGATGACTCCATTACAATTCTGGTTTCGTATTTACACATCTGGTAATTGTTATCAACCAGACAACAATGAATGCAGGATGTTACTCGATCGACAAATGCACTAACCGGTAAATTCGCTCGCATATTCTTCCAAATTCGGATCATTTTCGAACGATCCATCTTGTTCGGCAGGTCCTGTTTATCCTGTAACTGGAAAGCGTTAAGGGGCAAGCATTTCTGCGGTGTTGCTAAGTCCTCCTCCGATTGGATCCGTGGAAACTTCCGAGACGGCGTCGGTTTCCTCTGTTTAAATATGTCATCCCTCTCCAATTGTACTTGCTCCTCCAAGAACCTAACAACAACAAATTCCGTGGAAACCCTCTACGCTCTTTCGCAGTTTTCCCGCATTCCTCGCGACAAAATGTTGATTCATTTTCGGAGAAGCATACTTTTCGAGCATGTACACCGTAGGCAGCGCTTAAAACGATTTGCAGCTTTATTTATTCACATTTTTAACACATTTTCGATTAAACTTCTAGACACGTCAGTCTTCCTGTTTCTATCATACAAACATGCACGTATGTATTGTAATTTACTTCCTCCAAACCAGTGTCATCAGTTCAAGGTCGTTCGAAGGTCATTGTATGACAAGTCATCGAAATGACCTTGAAGCTTGCTACACCGACGCATAACAAAACACCAATGTTTATAAAAATAAATGGAACACTGCATATGCAATTTTGTGTCACTTCAAATGACTTTTTCCCTTTTTGAAAATTTCTTTTTGAAGTTGTTTAATAGTTATCAATGAAAAACGCAGACTAACAAGAACTCTAGCCACGCCCCGAATGGTTCGCGTTTTTTGTTAATAATTTATTAAGAAAAGCGATAATGCATTCGCTTACGTGTTCATGAAAATCTCCCAATTAGGCATATTATCGCATTTCCATCTCTTCTGCATGCACTTCTCCATTGAAAACGGTTTCCTCTTCTTCTGGACGGCGCTGGTCGCGGTTTCCGGTTTCGTCTGTTCTTCCGGTGCATCTTCGACCTCTTCTGCAGTCTCCGTGATATCTGTGTCCGATGCATCGGTGCCTGGTGCATCGGTGGTAACGTCATCGGTATCCGGTGCATCGGTTGTAACGTCATCGGTGGTAACGTCATCGGCATCCGTCGTGGTAACTTCCGCTTCCTCGTCCGCCATGTTTGCTCAAGCTGATGTATTTTACGCGATCGCATTTATCATGGATTTGTCAAATGATTCACATTTCCGACGAAATAACGACTCGACACGGGTCATTTGCATCGCTTTAATGAAATTCGATACTTTGCAATTTAACGAAAATTAGCCTAGTCGATAATATCGTTCGATTAGATCATCGCCGGCTGCGGAATACTTTCGTCACATCGTAAATACCATCATCGATGGTTTCGCTCGTAATTTCGAATTCGGGGATGTAACCCGATAACGCTGAGCCTGACATTTGACTATTCCTGGTGCAACCTGAATTTGCCGTCGAAACAGTGCAATTATTTTTCCCATTCGATGGGCTGATTAACAAACAATTTCGTTTTGTTACGATCATCTGGCGAAATAAATATTAATGCTCCGATCATGCTCGTTCTCAATCACGGTGATTCGTCACAGTAAATCGTAGTCATTCGTGATGTTCGAAATTTTATGTTCCAGAAAAAATTATTTTTAAAACGTTTGAATTTCCAGTTTTAGCAGAAACTGCGCCATGATGCGCCATGAGAAAATATCTCAGAGGAATATGAACACTGCTTTGCGAAAGTAAGGTCTTCAAGCTTTAAAATAAATCCAGGCTTTTGGTTGTACCATCTGTTTTGACGAAATCATCACAATTTGAATATTAACAACTTTTCAAGAATGGAAATTGTCCTGTAAAATACTAGATTTGTTACTAGGTTCTATTAACATTAATTTACGATTATTCCCATTACGATTGCACTCATGAAAATTATAAATAAAATAGCTAAAAATTTGGGTAAACATTGTTGCTGATTGTAAGTTAATAATGTAGTCCTTTTCTTAACAATTTCAACGAATTCAGAATAACACAACAGTATTTTTAAATCGCTCAAAAATTTTCCAAATTCGATGCACTCATTCTTGTCGCAAATTAATAAAATCCACAGTACAAAGTATTTGCACAATTCGTTAGGTTGTCGCATATGAAATATCCAATTTTAATTTGCAAATATTATAAAGTGTTTTGATGAAAAATGCTATTACAATCTACGGATTTATTGCAGGTTATGTTAAGGTCTTACTTCCACTCTATATTTATATGTACAATTTTAATTTTCCATAAATATTTATTGCAACGTCGATCAATACAGCTTTCAAGCATTAATTTTCCACTAGTGGAATAATAACATTTTAAAAATAGCATTATGCGAATTTTGACCAAAAGTGACAACTTATGGCGCGCAGATCGTCAACGGTAAAAATACAAAATGGAGGTGCATTGCTTGCAAATGCAACAAATTGTAAATATAATAAAGAAAGTTTCTAATTCATTTGCATAATATGTTGATCAAAATGATGCTTACTAGAATGCGCAGATTTGTTTAAAGAAAATTGAAAAATTTCTCGAGAACATCCAACAGTGCACGCCACGAAATTATAACCAGTCTTTTACCTTACGTGCTGAGGAATGAGCTGTGACGAAATGTTTCATGCTCTCTTTTTTATTTTTATTCTTTGTTTTTCTCTTTTTGTTGCACATCGATGCGGTCACGTTCAGCATCGATCCAATTTCACATTCGAAACGAGTTTCCGAACGAGAGAGCCTCGTGTCGAAGTTGAAGCGAGCACGGAAGCTGAACAAATGCAACTTCTCAAAGGGGCTGAAGAAAGATTTAAAGTGTTCCATTCTCTGATTTTGTAATTATTTTCCCGCGAAGTAGACGAAACCTTAAATCGGCATCCAATTTCGGCGCGGGAAGCCGCACGGCGACGCAAAATTTTCAAAGTGTTTATAAAATTACGCCGATACACGGAGGAAACAGCCGGAAACCTTAGTAGAACGGTAATATTCGGATCATTATTGGATTTAGAAGCATATTGTATTCCCGATAATACGCAATTAAATTTTGGCAACAAAATCGGGGAAACGCGGAAAATTAACGAACAATTATAAAACGTAACCGCTCCAGGCACGAAATACCAATGTCATTAATTTCTACAGATTCTTAATAACACTTTTTCAAATATCAATTGCCAATTTTAATTAAACCGTTACTTCTGTAACTATAGTTCTGCTTAATTATCGGCCGAATTGATTGAGGTCACTCTGCGTAGTATTTTATATGAAGATACACAATTGATCAGTCGCAAATTGATTACTTTTGCAATTTACGCTTCCTTTTTCGTCATCTCGCTCAAAAATTTCTCCATCCTTGTTTCGCTAACTTTCACAGGGAATGACGCAAATAAAGGAAAATGTATCGTCAGAGATATACCGTCAATATCATCGAAAAATTCATTAATTACAGTAATATTCTATCCAGAAAATTACCATTCTTTACTTAACAATATACATCGGCATCCCCTGTAAATTATTCAACATTTTTGATCGAGTAATTGATAGTACCGTTAATATATAATCACTTTGGATTTATTATAACTACATGGCGGATTTTATATATGTACAACAAAAAGAGGTACATAGGATTTAAAGCAGAGGGTATATTTAAACAATTTAAAAACATAACTGTATTATTTCCAGCATGGTAAAATAATTAAAAGGAGAAACAAATTTTCATTTGTATTAATAATAAAACTAATAGGCATTAACGTTAAGGTTTACAACTTTTCGGTAATGGCAAACGTTCCATTATGTACTGCCACAGAATATTAATTGTTTCTGCACATCAATCTATAAAAATGTATGCTTCCATAAATACAGCCAATTCAATTATTAATATTTATACTTCGATACCTGATACGTGTGGGCATACATTTTTACGCACACATAGGAACTGGAATCGAATAAAAATAATCTTGCGCCACTAGAAATTTCATCGGAGTTTCGGTGAGCATATTAGCGAACATCATTAATTTTTGGCAGTGCAAAAGTATCACGAAAAACTCGTTCACACCGTAAATAAACCGGATGTACGGTAATTTGTGACTAGTCGACTGCGGAGTTTATGCATGCCTAATAGAAAACAGTAGATTAAATGCAAAACGGTAGAAATAATTGAAAAATTCAAAGGTGATATGAAAATGTGTTAACTAATTAAAATTATTGAGAAACGAGAGACTACGAAGCCAATCAATGCAAGTTCAATTTTCTCTGGATATGATATATGCAATTTTCATAAATCTTTTATTACGAAAACTTTCGGTTGATAAAGCAATTATGTTAACAGTTTTATACGCGGAACGATAATTGTTTATTTATAGATTAATTGATATATTTTTCTGAATGTCCATCCGTTCGACGTGCTTGACCGCCATGTTTCTTACAATGATTCGAATATCGCATTAGATGGACAAAATTAAATAGTCAATCAATAAAAACTCACTGTATTAGTGTAATCTGAAATAATTGTGTGTCCAGATTCTTTCATTAAAAAATTTTGTTAACTTTTCGTTTTACCGTCAATTCCGATTTTACAGGCAGACAGTTATAGAATAGATAGGAATATCTTTGAAATTTATTGAAATACACCTTGAATGCTAACCCTTCGATTAGGGTGCCGCAGTCTAATTTAACCAGAGGTGATTATAAGGTGTAGTTTTTCGATTGTGAGTTTCTTTTCTTTCCTGCTGATCAAACCAAAATCCAGAATGGAAAAGTAACAGTTACAGAACAGAAACCGATGTAAGTCAAACTTTTTCGGTTTTCCATAACTGTTTCAGTCGGAAGGTGTATATAACAGTTTAAAACAGTTATTACTGAAACCATTTCAGTTCCTTCTTTTGACCCACAGTTTGAAAACCGTCATTTAATTTAACAGAGTTTAGCAATTAAACTAAATGTGTAACTGGTACATTAAGGCCAACAGAAAGGTTAATATACCAGCACGAGGTACCACACGACTTCAAAGATTTGCCAAATATTAGCAAATATTGCTAAATATTGAAGGCAACCCCTTTCTTAAAATCGTGAAAAATTGAAGAAAAATTATAGGTCTCCGATTGTTTTGTAATTTTGGCTACACGTTTCTAGACACGCGGTCAGAGTGTATGCCAATTTTCAGGTCGATCGGAATCGAATTGCAGCCGTGGC
>CM052099.1:16613953-16625809 GCA_028453745.1 Agapostemon virescens
CAGAGTGTATGCCAATTTTCAGGTCGATCGGAATCGAATTGCAGCCGTGGCGCGACTTTGAAGTCTCGGGGCGATCAATGGCGAAAATGGGAAAAATGGGGTTGATAAAAGGTAGCTTCCTGAAGTCCCCTGATATGCTAGCCTAGATTTGAACCTGCAGGTCGAAGTTAATGTTTAAAAAACTTCCTCGAATATCTTGGAAACTATTACAACTAGAGGAACGGTTTTCAATGCAAAATTGTGTAATATTTGTCTAAGAAACAGATCGGCGAAAACAGATATCGAATATCGCAATTTGTCGTTGACAGTTTCAATAAAATTATAAACTGTAACTGACTTATGTTCTAAAATAAAAAATCCTAAATATGCAGAATATCATGAAAAATTAATTTTGTACTCAACTAGTGTTCAAACTAGTCACTGCACGTTCGTGCAGCTCCTGCATTTTGCAATTCCAGCGTAGAATTTCTATTTTGTATTAACATCCGGGTGGTTTATTAGTGATTTAATAGTATCCGGATATTACGTAACCGTCTCACCCGGTAATAGCTCATTTTGACGAACTTTCAAGATTTCAAGTTCCACGAAACCAATCGATACATATCTTTTCTCGATGGAAGCACTTGGCTAGCTCATTAAAATTTCACCAGTAAAGAGAAAGAGACAGACAGACAAAGAGAGAGAGGGAGAGAGAGAGTTATCTTGATCTTTGATTTGTTTGAGAGAAACTTCACTCCACCGTGGAACCTTGCAGGGATCAGACCGATTTCAGCTTCAAATTCACTTTGACTTCGACTGGTGCTCGGATTCCCACGGGATACATCGCTGGCTGGCTTGTACCACTTCTTCCTGTTTCCGCAGAAAAATCGAGGGAAACCTGTACCCGCTCCATTTTCGTTGTCTCGGCGGATACACCTGTTAAGGAACCAGCACTTAAACTTCGGTGAAACCCGTTACGGCGATCCCGATTGTTTCAGTTGCCGACATAAATGTTTCGTTTTCGTTTAAACACGTTCGAAGTGGTAACTGAAACATCATCGTGTCCTGTAAAAATCCAAGAAATTTGAAATAGGAGAGTCCTGCGGGAAAAACTGAGCAACATTTTCCTTTACCAGTTTGCGATACGACGCTCCGGTTTTAAGTTATTTACGAAAAACACAGACCAATCAGAGCGCGCCTAAGGCGAATGGATCCGGCCCAGTGTCACGTTGCCATTGGCCGAGCCGAAATACTTTGAGTGTACCCGCGCACTCATTAGCAACCTCAAGTTGCAAATTAGCAACGGGAAATAGCATTTAGAACCACCTCAGGAATTTAGCATTACAAATTTCCTTGAACTTTACGAAACACCCTGTATAAAATAATAATTAAAAATGTTCCAGTTCTGTGAATAAAATGATTCCTAAGATCATTTTAAATAATCTTTTCCTTCGCGAAAATGTTCTCCGTGGCTCCGTTAACAAGTTATTAATGAAAAACACGAACCAATCAGAGCGCGGCTAAGGCCAATGGGTCGCGCGTGCTGCAACTAGTTCCGCTGAGCGCGCGCTGTCATTGGCAGAGCCGGACTCTGCGTTGGAACTGCATTGTAATTGGCCCGTGTCTTTCGCTAATGACTAACGAAGCAGCGGAGAACATTTTCGTAAAGAAAAAATTTCTTAGAATCAGGATACTTTTATATTTATAATATAATTACTTTTATAAATAAATAATTGCTGTGAATGAGAGGTAATTGACAAACAATTATATCATCGACCAGATGACATATAGCAATAGATAGGAAAGTAAGTCTTTATAAATATTTATAAAAATTGCAACTTTATATATATATATATATTTTATTATCATTTACTATTTGTTTATTTATACTTGACAGTTATTATTTTAAATAGTGCTACTCACAATTTCGAATTATCCTCCGACATCAGTTGTGTTCAGTATCCTCCATTATCCGGGTCTCGCAGCATCTTATGCATATCGTATACCGATGCTGGTTCTGTAAGTATATGCTATGTAAATATATACAAGTATATATATCGGGATGCATGTGTCTCCGTTTAACCCTCTATGGGCCGAATTTTTTATTTTAATCCAAAAGAATTGGAGGAACGAAAAATCAGAAATTGTAAACCTATATATGCAAATGAAAAAGAAATCTTTCCGTTTAAACAATTTTATTGCAATATATTCACTATGTGACTTTCAGACAAGAACGGCCCGTAGAGGGTTAAAAGAGCTTTAAATGAACAAAATACGCACAGCCCGTTCGATCCCTGCAAAATAATAAAATATCGTTGGTTTTTCAGTGGTCGAGGGAAGAGGGGCAAGAGGAAAAGAAGTCACTGATTGAAAAATCGGTGCACAGGAATGGAACACATATCCATTAAATCGAACGGAAAGCAGGTCCACATCCGGCTTCGAAAGATTCCTGAAGAGGAAAGAGGAGAGAAGAAGCGGATTGCCACGGTACATAGGTGCGTGCACGCATGTATATGGGAAAAGGTGGGGTCGGTGGCGTGCAGGGAGGATGCAGAGTAAACAGTGCATTATATGCAATAACGCACAAAACGCCCCTACGGCTGTGCAGCCATCTCCTTCGAAAGTTCCCGGTACGGGAACGCGCACACGACCAATCCAATTAATTTTATTTTAATTACCGCATCGTCGAGCACACGCCGATTGTTATTGTTTCGACGGCGACGAATCGACTGACGGTTCGTTATTTCCCCGCCGACAATTTCTGTCTGTTCGCACCGCCGCCGCCGCGACACTGTCATTCGAACGGGAACCGAAATTTTTTCAAAGTGCCCACGGTGTTACCGTTCATGAACGGTACGCGAATTTTTTTTTACTCCTATATCCGCAAGACCCGGGATTGGAAATTGTCGCAACGTCCCAGCTATGCAAACAGTTTCGAGGGAACCGGGCTCGAGCTATAATTGCCCAAGGAATTGGCAGAGACAGCGATTCCGATCACTGCTCTATTGAATTGAATTGCAAAAATAATTGCACTTTTCAACGATTCTTATATGTTACCCATTCGACACGGCACTGTTCACTTATTTAGTTTTTATTATGTTTTTACGTATAGTGTATTTCTTTAAACTCACAGAAATTTGCAGCAGAAGATTCCTGAGACGAATCGAAGCACTATTTTCCTTTGTCGATTTGCGATTGGACGCCTCGTTTTCGAGTTATTCGGAAAAGAATATGAACCAATCAGAGCGCCGCTGCGACGCACGTGTTTCGGTTCGGCCAATGAAAATCCTCTCTCAGTGGATCTGTTGCCGAGTTCAAGTGAGTTTTTAATCATTTTATTATGTTGAAAATAATATATAGTTATTGTTCGATATTAATATTTTCCTTCCGTTTTAAATTGCAACAATTCATTTTTATTACAAACACGTAAAATCTACAAGCGTAGTTATAACCTATTTCGAACGCACGTGACTGTGATTAACAAGAGGCCATTGGTAGCCTGAGATTACGTAATTGATTGGATATAATTCTGTACTTTATTAATAATGAAGAAATATTAAAAGGAAATTATTTATGTTACGACTCAAAACTAATTAATGAAATCATAAAATTACTTTTACATCATCGAATCACATAACGAATTTCTATATGTTTGTTTAGCGTCACAGACTTTATATAATGAAAATAGATATAAATTAATATTCAATCAATTCATAAGAAAATACGAACCACTCGTTTTTTGATACTCGTTGTTGTATTTAGTTATATTTTGACTGCAATAAAACCATGTGAACGACCGTCAATATTCGACAAATGGGTATGCATGAAAGGTTACTTTTTCAACATTTAAGCAAATTAAAAGAAGACCTGTACGCAATAAAGAAATAGCAATATTTTAAAAAATCATGTTATAATATCAATTACGTGTCGACGCGTGGTTCCGTTTCTTCGCGATGTAGAGAAATACTATAGAATGATTGTATCTATGAAATGTTAATCTACATTGATTTTATTCTACAGTTTGCCTAGAAGGAATATAATACTCACTCTTATATTAAAAATGAGTACGTATTCGTAAACAAATATTTGTTAAAATAACGACATAAATTAAAAGAATTTTAACAATCGACTGACAATCGCAATGCTCGAGTCGCGACAGTGTTAACCTAAAATTGACGTTACGAATGACAGGTACACGGTTTTCGACACAGAATATTTCCGCGATCTACTGAGACAGAATTATTATAGCAAAGAAATATTGAACTTCTTTGGTCTTTTCTTCTATTTTCTATCGAGATAAAAATGCAACGGTAAGTCTTATATTGAAAATTAATACGCAGTCGTCGTAACGACGATATAAACGAGAGTAAGGTTAACAATCAACTGTCGACCACAATGCTCGGCTCGCGATCGTGTTAACCTAAAATTGACGTTACGAATGAAAGGTACACAGTTTTCGACGTATAGCATATTTTCGCGATTTAGTAAGACAGAATTATTATAACCAAGAAATATTTATCTCCGTTAGTCTTTTTTCTATTTTTTATCGAGACAAGAGTGCAACAGTAAGTCTTATATTAAAAATTAATATATATTCGAAAATATGTATTCGTCATAACGACAATATAAATCAGAGGAAGGTTAACAATTAACTGTCGCCCACAATGCTCGGCTCGCGACCGTGTTAACCTAAAATTGACATTATGAATTAAAGGCAATTCCATCGACGATCTGTAAGGCAACGATTTTCGAGTGGCACAAGTTATTAATACCTGCGTTGAAGTAATGCAAATATTTGCATGCAATCGGTAGTGTATGATCGCGTATGATTCGACAATATTGTAACTCGGCCGAATATTGGAAAAGCGGAGAACAATGACCACTCGTGACACGATCTAACGTGTAATGACGGTCAATCATTACACCGGTCATGCGATAAATTATAAACTGCAAATGAACACGGTCCTACACAACATTATACACATTTCATAAAGAAATTAAACTTGCACCGCGTTTATATCGTGATTATATGCATTAGCACGGGGTACTGGGTGACGTAACGAAAACATGAAACCAGCGTGCCAGTAGTCATCGTCGAAAATCAATTTCGCATTCGTTGTTATATCGTCCGTATTTTATATTATTAACAATTGCTCTTGCAAGCTAGTATTCGATGACATGCAACGCTTATCTTTACTTTTCTTTGAACTTGTTAAAATTCGCCCGTTTCCAAACCTAAAAATTAAACTTGAAAATTAAACTTGCGTCGCGTTTTGAATTAGGGTTATACGTATTAGCGCGGGAAACTGGATAACCTAACGGAAACATAGGAGACCGTCGTGCCAGTGGTCATCGTCGAAAATCAATTTTGCATTCGTTGTTATATCATCCGTATTTTATATTATTAATAATTGCATTCGTATGCTAGTATTCGATGGGATGCAACGCCTATCTTACTTTTCCTTGAAATTATTAAAATTCGTCTGTTTCCGAGCCTCGATAATTTACATGCAGGAAAATACCACCGACGAAATCCACACTGTCCAGTTATGAACATTTCTAAAATTTCAATCTTCGATAATTAAATTTACCACAACGATTACACCAACGTGATGCCACGAACCTCTCGAAATGTAATTCGATTGGCAATGTACTTTTAATTACTGTTTTGCATTCTCGGTTCATATACAGTCGGCGTAGAAAGTATTCGCGCACCATTTACAAAACCAATTTTTTTGTTCAACTGTGTACCGAATGGTTTGGATTTTTTTTTCGAGACGTTCGACGAATTAATTCACCAGCGAATGTGTTAATAATCTTTTTCTTTTGCAATTTCTGTTAGTCGTAGTCGTGAACATTTTAATCTTTTATTTTCGCCGATAATGAAATTTTAAAAAGCTGATACCGATGCAATTTTAAAATGCAGAAATCTTTGTAATTAGAGTTTAATGTTTTTAATGAATTGTATCTTATTTTAGGCATGCATATAGCTTACTAAGATCCACTTAGCGCGTCTTTTGAATTTTAACACATTGCCTGGTAAATTAATCGTTCTAATATCTTCAAATAAGACTCCGTCTGATTCAATTTAAAAAAACCGAATATTTTTTCCACTGACCGTATACAATTTACCCGTTCCACGATACCCAATCTATAACCATAAAAATTGATTAACAATTTGGCAAAATTTACTTTCTTCGAGAGCAAACGCCAAACCGTTCGCCTTTCCGTCAATTACAAATTGCATCCAATTTAAAAAAAACAAAACGTGCTTAACAGTTTCGCACACTCTACGATCGAATAAAATCACAGTAATTACCACAAAATATGTATGGAAAGATTAAAACTGTACATAGAAAGAGTAGGAGCGTTCATAGTTAGAATACAAAAACCAATTAACAACTTCTACAAAAAAAAACAGCTTTTTCAACCGAGCACGCATTTCTCGCCGGTAATTCGCTGGTAGCCAATCGATTCTCCAAAATGTCCGTACTTAAATCCTATCCCACGATTACGGTTCATCCCTTTATCCAGTTACAAATTACGAAGGGTCGGGAAAAAAAACGGCCGGCAGTTCAATGCGAGGAGCCGTTCGTCGTGAGAAAACAAAATTACCATAAGCCCATTTCCTTTCGAACGAAACTACCAGGCTACATCCAATTTGTACCCCATTTTCAATGGCGCGTCCGGTCCTCCATTCACGGACACTTTGCGCGGGGGTTAATGTCAAGAGACCCAAAGCCAAACGAGTTCACCTATTTTCGTTCTTGGTTTATTTTTTTTATTACTGGCTCATCGCAACCCTTCGCGACTGAAGAGAAACAGTCCGAGGGGAAAATCGGCGAAGGAAAAAATAGTTCTGAAGCTTCGTGACCTCGTACAAGATATTTATACGAAAATACATAGATATAATTAAGTTAAAAGAAAAATATATTTTCAAAAATGAAAAATTAAAGCTGCGAACGAAACATCCTCGCGCATAAGAATTTTGTCCGAGGGTTGGAGGGAGGAAAAACGGCAAAGACTTATTTGTAAAAGAAGCTAACAATTTCTGTTATAAACAAGATCGATCAGGTCAGAAAGAGAGCTGGCTGGACCTAGGCCGATGGCAAAGAAACGTCCGTAAATATTAGAAACGAAAGTTTACCGTGGTGCAATTAGTTCTCCGTCGGTTAACGCGAAATTTCGATCACCGTCGAGTCGTTTCGTCGCAGGGTGGTCCGTGGAGAATCACGGGGCTAAACGGACGCCGAAAACATCCCCCCAGAGGGATTTACGGGGCGAGAAGACCCGGTCCATGGTCTTATCCCGTGTATTTAAAAAAAAAGAGCTAAGGAGAACTGTCCTAGAACGGGCGAAGCGACGGACCTGTCCCCGAGGCCGGTCCTTTTAATTACCCGACGTTAAATTCTTTATCTGGCTGAAACAATGTGGCGGGCCTGTGTTTTCAGACCAAACAAAGCCCATGTTGATACGCGGTAATAGAATAATCTGGCAGCTGATTCCGGGGATATAGCCCGCGGGGATGGAAACCCACACGATTTCTGCACCCGGTCTCTGCGCCTACAACCCAGAACGAAAATCAACCCCCCGCTTACCGCAAGCCACTCTACCACGCTACCCCCGCCTCACCATCTCCGTGCACCCTCGTAACCTCATACGAGAAACCAAACCCCCGTCCACGTGTTTACACACTACGTGGCTGTGCCTGGACAAATGGTTTCCGGTTCGAAAGGGTGGCAGGGAGAGTGCACGGGGGGAGGGGGTGCGTTTTCCCATATTTCGCGTGACAATAAACTCCGGACGAATTACAACCGCGGGATTTCTTTTTTATTTTGAGTTGCGTCTGCCTGGCTATCTTCGAGACCTCGAAATTTCGATGCGCGGTAATCGGTTGTCAGGGGGTTGCACTCACCCCTGAGTCGATCTTTCCTTGCAGGATGTGGCTGGAGCGAAATTAGGCGATGGGAGGCTTACCAGTCTTCAACTGGAAACGGGATTGTAGATCTTTAATAAATTACTATACTTGTGTTTTTCTTTTTCTTTTTTTAGGATTTTGATAACTTAGGAGTTTTTGATAACTAAATTGTAATTTTTCTGCAAAGTATAATGCATGTACTTTAATTTTAATCATTTTGGGATGATGTTTTCTGATAACTAAAGTATAATTTTTCTTAAAAATATGATGCATATATTTTTTGACGTTAATAATTTACTGTAATAATTAATAATAGAATTGAGTGCGCTTAAGTCACTATAATGGCGCATCGTAATATAAGATGACATCCGCGGAAGCCACTATAGTCTACCTCTGCCACAAATACCGATTTATACGAAACGTGGTTAAAAATATGTGTAAAACTTATTTGATGACCTTTCAGTTTTATTAATATATATATATATATATTGACCCTTTGCCCATCGTAATAGCGTTGGGTGATATAATTAACAGCATGAATTAGAACATGATTGTGCCGTACAGTAGGATATTTGATATGAAAAATCGAGGAAAAAGTCGTCTGTCTGATGTATCAGGAAACGAAAACAATTTGACGTACATAGGTAATTAATATACATACGTGTACATAGTTAATTAAACCATCGGTCCGTAATATGGTTCATTCTTTTTCCACATTTATTAATCATTAATAAAGTTACATGGCTTTAAAGAAGTCATCATCAAAATTATTTACGACTTCATTAATTACCGAATGTGATTGCTGTGAAATGTTATATGCACTTGCCGCGCACTTGAATCGTATCCAATTTTATATTGATATCTCTCCAGGTAGAGCGAGTCTTTCCGCAAAATCAAATTTTTCTCCGTAAATTGAAACGAACTCGCGCAAAATCGAGACTAATTTTCTTTCATAATAGATTTGATCAGTTGAAAATAATACAACAATATTATTAAATTCTAGATACGCTGTCTAGATACTACTTCCTTTTTTATTTACTTCTACGTCATTTTAAAAATCTTTCCAGAGGAGTCCATTATTTCTTCTGGTCTTTGAAAAATCGAACACCCTTTCTTAATAAAATTAAAATTTAAAGAAAAACCGAAGATATTTCTGCATAAATTTATTCGATAACATATCTCCGATTGTATACTTACATAAATCTATAAACATTGGTATGTTCTATCATCTTCTGCTATAAATGAATAAAATGATTTGTGCCGCCATTTTGTTGGCATTGGACTCACTAACAGGGGAACATATTCAGATGCGAAAATCCGATTTTGACAAAACTTAAGGGAGCTTATAATTCTTTGAAAAATATTTGACACGTGTTTATTTCATTGGCAACCATCCACTTTGAAGGGGTAAAAACAACTCTCAAAGTTGGGATACTCTTGAGGTATCTTGAAAACCAGAAGTGGAAAAATTGGAATTTTTTTTTAAATTGTATGTTTTTCAATGGGAAATGTAGTCGCACAAGAAAATTTTAACAAAAGGTTGTTTGTTTAAACAATAAAGCTATAAGCTCCCATAAATTTCTGCATCGGTCTGTCAAGGGTTAATACATTAATTAAAAATACTACAAACTTCCAATTCACTACACAAAATAGTACAAAAATATTTAATCTTATAAATCGTCCCAAAATGAACAGCTGCAAACGAATCACCCTCCAAAAACCACCCTTCTTCGCTCACCGAAAAAGAATATACGCATTGCCATCTTATTTTTTTGGGGAATCTTATTTTCCAGAGCCGCTCGATGGAAAACAGAAAACTGACTAATGAAATTAAATTAACTCGAGGATTTACCGAAATCTGAAAGAAACAGGAACACCGCGAAACTGACTCGAAAATCATGTAAGAGAAGCGAATCAATCTTGGCCGTTCGGGGAACTGCGAATAAAAGTATCGGTAGCGAAATACGTCGGGAAAACTTGTAGCTGGGGGTTGTTTGACAGTCGCGTTGCTTATATCGAGTCTCTCGGAGGGCAATAAAACAGTCGGGCATATATACTGTACCTGGAATGCCGTGTTTCAATTGTTCCGGCATTGTGAGGCCAAGAATCGAGATACGACTGCGCATATTCAGGTGTACACGCATTTTCTGCCGTGCACAACGGCTGCAATACACGTCGATTACGTAACAACCAGCTGCTTATATGTTACATTCATGTAACTGCAGAACCTAAGGGCCGCCACGCACCGATCCACGTCTTGTCCTTTCCGTCTACCCGCATGATCATAAATAAGTCATGTAAGACGAAGGAGGATCGAACCCACTCATCCTTCGCGTTTAGCGTATACGTTTCCTTGTTATTGACGTCGTCGGGGACGATTAGTCGAATATGTACCTTCTAGGACAAATGGCTATCATGTTAGCAAAAGGTGTCTGCATTTCAAGCAGAGACTCGTTCTTTGATCTTTTAGAAAAATTTGTTGAATTTTTGGGGATTTGGGATATTGTTCAAATATTGGATAAGTGGAAAAGTATTGAGAGATTTTTGTAACTTTTTGAATTAAATGGTTCTTTTATTCAAAATGAATTTCATTCAAGTATATATTGGCCATTATTAGTTATGACCTTCTGTCATTTTTGGGATAGAGACATAATCCCATACTAACTTTTTACCATCAAGGTAGTTTCGCAAAGATCGAGACAAATAATAATTCGTAAATTTTCTACTTTTAAACGTATGAAATATTCAGACAGATTTTTGTCATTTTTTGATTAAATGTTCCATTTATTCAAAATGAATTTCATTCAAGTATATGATGACCATTATTATGTATGACCTTCTGCCATTTTTGGGGTAGAGACATAATCCCATACTAACTTTTTACCATCGAGGTAGTTTCGCAAAGATCGAGACAAATAATAATTCGTAAATTTTCTACTTTTAAACGTATGAAATATTCAGACAGATTTTTGTCATTTTTCGATTAAATGTTCCATTTATTCAAAATGAATTTTATTCAAGTATATGATGACCATTATTATGTATGACCTTCTGCCATTTTTGGGGTAGAGACATAATCCCATACTAACTTTTTACCATCGAGGTAGTTTCGCAAAGATCGAAACAAATAATAATTCGTAAATTTTCTACTTTTAAACGTATGAAATATTCAGAGAGATTTTTGTCATTTTTCGATTAAAAGTTTCTTTTATTCAAAATGATTTTATTCAAGTATATATTGGCCATTATTATTTATGACCTTTTGCCATTTTTTTATGAATGAATGTAAAGATAAACTCAATATATAATATACACGTAGATAATTAAATCGATCTTCATTATCTCGAAGAACACTAAGTGGACATGTCGACAATGAACGGCTTCTCATTTTATCTTCGTACATAATGGAAAGGGTTACGATGACGAGAGACTGCTCGAGCTCTAGGAGAAATTATGCCAAATAAAACATATATATAATATCGATTAAAATTCCCTATCTTTTAATCTCATTCCGAAAACGTGTTCGTAAAGAACTTATTTTCTTTACGATTGCTTATTAATTAATTTCCGGTATTGAGTCTTTTGATTTTATGCTGTATTTTGATTATCCGCGTAATCTACGTTTTTTCGTGACAAACTGTCGAATACAAAGCTTTTACGTTCTTCTGAAGCTAGCTTATATATTGCTTAGCAAAAAATGAAAAAACTGCAGAGAAAAATCAACAACACGGTGATTTCATTCGTGCAAAGCAACTGACGGAACGCACATGCTCAGTTTTTGTATTTTGTACAGATTTTGAATGTTTTTTAAAAGTAACACACAAATCTCATCGATGTTTTTCTAAAGCGCAGTGTCTTTTATTCAGAAACGTTTATCGACCGTTTCAAAATAACGAAACACCGTGATCCTCGAAAATAACACGAAATAATAAAAATCTTCAAACTTCACCGCAAATAGG
>CM052099.1:16665446-16680814 GCA_028453745.1 Agapostemon virescens
GAGGACAGAAAAATGTCTGGAGTTAGGAATTAAAATTGCATGGAGTGTCAAAGGGTTAATTGTTAAAAATTCCATAATTATATGATGATTTTGATTGATAGTTAAAGTAGTCCCGGAGCACCTCTGTCGGCGAGTGAAAATCTTGAAGCACGATGCCCAGAAGAGAAACGTGCAAGTCGAGTTATGCTAGAGTGCGTTTCTTTCGAAAAGAAGCACAGCTGAGGACGCGGCTTTCAAAGAAAAGTTTTGCGGGCGTTTCGGTAAACAGCATGAATCCCCCGGCTCGATCGATCGGGTGGAGGATTAACGAACCTCGGCTCGAATTGTGAAGTCGTTACATCGTCACTGAGACGTGTAAGTCGGCTTGCGAAAAGTCCTTTTTTTTCCTCTCTTCATTGATCGACGGAGCGAGTGATCGCTTCCTTCTGCATTAGGATCAATGGCTTTCGCTGGCTTCCGAGTTCTGGATTCTAGCTTTCCTGCCCCCCGGGGATATCCCCGCACCGCGAAATTTTCACTATGAACAGGCTATTGAGACCCTCGAACAGATACGTTCGATTACAATGAGTGCTTACCGTAAGCAAAAACATAGTTGTCGGAAACATTTTTAATATGCGACATCGATCACCGAGTCGAATCACGAAACCCAGGATTTTTATACTTTATGTAAATTGTTGGAATTAATTGAAACTAACTGGGCGACATTTAAACATTTATTTTCTTCGTGAATAAATAATGCAATAGATATTTTATGCGTCCAAACGGAAATATTGCTTATCGTGTAACGATTATCAAGATTGATATTATTTGTAACTCTATCTAATGTTATTACATATGTCAGTTAAGTGACAAAGTATTGCAATAAATATTGTAATTGACTAACAATTACTAAAATTAATATTATTTATGCTTCTATTTAATATCATTACATATGTCAGTTAAATGACAAGGCATTGCAATAAATATACAAATTGAAAATGCCTTATTCTTGTCAGACTTAATATGGAACCATACAGGGTAGAAAATATTTTATACATCGAAACGGAAATATTGCTAATTAACTAGCAGTTACTAAAATTAGTATTATTTATGCTTCTGTTTAATATTATTACATATATCAGTTAAGTGACAAAGAATTGCAATAAATATACAAATTGAAAATGCCTTATTCTTGTCAGACTTAATATGGAACCATAAGGGGTTGAAATACTGTATGCATCGGAACGGAAATATTGCTAATTGACTAATAGTTACTAAAATTAATATTATTTATGCTTCTGTTTAATATTATTACATAAATCAGTTAAGTGACAAGGCATTGCAATAAATACACAAATTGAAAATGCCTTATTCTTGTCAGACTTAATATGGAGCCATAAGGGGTAGAAAATATTTTATGCATCGGAACGGAAATATTGTTAATTGACTAGGAATTACTGAAACTAATATTATTTATGCTTCTGTTTAATATTATTACATAAATCAGTTAAGTGACAAGGCATTGCAATAAATATACAAATTGAAAATGCCTTATTCTTGTCAGACTTAATATGGAACCATAAGGAGTTGAAATATTTTATGCATCGGGACAGAAATATTGCTAATTAACTAGCAGTTACTAAAATTAATATTATTTATGCTTCTGTTTAATATTATTACATAAATCAGTTAAGTGACAAGGCATTGCAATAAATACAAAAATTGAAAATAATTCTTGTCAGAATTAATCTTAAATCATAAGGGGTGGAAAATATTTGATACGTCGAAACAAGAACATTGCCTATAGTAACTACTACAAAACAATGAAATAAAAATGATTTATCTCTAAATCGAATATTATTAAATAAATTAGTTAAATAGCATGGCATTGTAATCAAGGGAAATTGAACGATATCCTGTTTGGAATTAACCGTGGATCACAAGGGGCTGAAATAGGGTGGACTTAGAATAACAAGAAAGGAGGTCGGTTGGTGGAGTAGTTAAGGGTACATCGAGGTCATCGGAATCTTTTTTCGCTGCACGTTTCAATAAAAAATTATTACTATTTTCTGTCCGCGAATATAAAATATAAATCGATATA
The DNA here is from genome assembly GCA_028453745.1 of Agapostemon virescens. Classification (NCBI taxonomy): domain Eukaryota; kingdom Metazoa; phylum Arthropoda; class Insecta; order Hymenoptera; family Halictidae; genus Agapostemon; species Agapostemon virescens. The sequence continues at coordinate 16,667,527 of CM052099.1, forward strand.
AATTGCGGTATCCGGCAATGAAATTAAATTGCCTTCTATTCTACCGTTTGTTAAACAAACACAATCGAATTTTTCCGATAAATATTATATTCATCTTGCACTGTTGTTTATCATGTACACTGTTTAGATTCCGTCTCATTAGCCACCCCTCGCGCGTTTCAACTATTTAAGCAAATATCTACTGTGGCGAACACTAATACGAAAAACGGTCATTTACATCGGTTTTCTCGCCGAATCGGAGCATCCGGTTACGAAAACTTTCTTCGATAAAGTTCACCGTTACTCGAGGTTACTTCGTTACGGTTCTTGTATTAAATTCTACCCGCTCGGAGAAATATTGTGTCAGTTCTCCTATACGCCGAACTTTATCATATTAACTTCCTCGTTTTACAATCTGTCCAACCGATTACAAATCCGGAACTTGGTATCAGGTATGAATCTATATGCGGAACCAAATGTCATCGTATCCGACTACAATGTTTGCTTCCAGATTCGAACTTCCGAATTTTTTTTACTACTTATCTTCACGGTACGTATCGTAGAAAAATTTCATGCGGTACGCGTGAGATCTCATGCATACCAGAAAATTAAAACGGCTGACACGGCTAAATTCTTTATTATGTCGGATCTGAAAAATTAGTGATTATTCGTTAGACATTCTGAAATAAGAATCAACAGCGTTTTTCTTAAAATTATTATCGTCGCGTAGTCAAAAAAATTCGGAAAGTTCGCGCTCTCTGACTTTTGCTCGAATAAATTCGTTCTATCGACTATCACTCGGTTTAATTATTGTTGACCACATAAAACAAGCAGCGCATTTTCTGTTTCTTTCTCGAAACAATTTCTGTTGCATTATCCAGAAATTCTAAGAGCGTGAGATTAACTAAGAGAGGTGTGGTTTAATGCATATCGCAAATGCGTTCTAGATTAGCGAGATTTCGTTTGCAGAAGTTTTTCTACGTTATGCTGTCCCGAAATACCATCTGTGCAAACGATTAAGCATCCTATAGAGCGGGTAACATCGAGTGTACAAACATTTCGACGTTCTTTCATGCAACATGAATGGACGTCTCTTACGGTCCTTGCCGCTGAAAAGAACGGGCCGGGGCATTTCATGGCTACCCCCAACGTTTCGCTATTTTGGCTCCGAAAGGATGTAGCGTCAACTTGTGTACAAATTTTCGAATTAACGTAGGTGTACGCATTACTAGACCAGAGTTACGAAAACTGTATCCACTCTCAACTGCAAAGAAATCACAATAGATGCAAATTAAATTTCAGATGTTAAAGAAGAAACAAAGACTTCAATCTGCCAGAGATTCAAAAATTATACAATGCTTCTTATATTATATTAAAATGCAATATTAATCCATTAATACTTTTCACTAATAAATATACCGACAATAAATAAGTACATATTTTATAAATACAATTAGTTACACAAATCAGTATACACACTTTCAAATATTAAAGAAAAAATATTTCAGCTGGCCAGTTAATATTGGACAGATTTCGAATACAAATTGCGATGTTTTATATTTTTATTTAAACGAGAACGTAAATAAATGAAAAATACAAAATCATCGGGATAAAAATAAAACTAGAAAGTACTTGTACATTATGAAGTAGCATTACAGTATTTTTTAATAATTTATTCACATGTTGAAAAAAAGAAAATACATCGCTCTCGTATTGTTTAAAGTATTGCAACATTTGTGCGTGAATTTTAACGCAAACGATCCGTGGATGAAATGGCCGCTGTTTCGTTTGATTTTCTTTTTCTTGTTACATTATTCTCCGGTCTGTTATCTTAAATCCTTAAATCATTCAAAACGTTTTAATAGATTAAATTTATGGACATTCTAGAAGCACGTTTCTCCGTTCTATTTTCGTTCGTTTCCTTTTTCTTCTGACCCCTCCGTCCCCCGTCGAATGGCGCGATTCCTATTCAGATATTCGAACCGCGGGGCTTTAATAAAAATATTTGCTAAGAAAACAGTTTGCCCGAGGTACTTGGAAAGCAAGACGAGTTATTCTTATATCCAGATTCGCAGGGTATTCTTCGCTCGCGATTTCCATAAATGCAGTAATTCGAAGTAAGACGGCCGCCGGCGTTCCAAACTTTTAATGGTCTGTATCTTTATGCTCGTAAATGCAGTTGGTCTATAATGAATTTGTCAACAAATGAATATCCTCAACCGATTAATTATTAATTCCGCTTTATTCGTACAAAAGAATATGATAACGATATGCATACAAAAGAGCCTGTTTACATCTTAAATCTATAATTATACATATGCACATCCGTGGTCCACGCAACTGTTTTGAGGTTATAACGCTCTCTCACCAGCGCAGTCACAGAAAAATATTGGAGTGGTTAAAAAAGTACTCAATATTTTTCTTATAAATGTTGTTTTTTAGAAGTACAATGGCACACATAACATTCGAGAATTACATTATTCTTTCTAATGAAAATACATAATAGTTGAAAAATTATTGGTTATGAATGTACGCACACACATATATACATAGCAATGAAAATAATCTATATAAAAATTTAAATAGGGGCCCTTTTTGGAATTGTAAAAACGCAGTCTTCGTTTTCGCACATAGACATTCTTTTTAGAAGCTTCCTAAACCTGTGTCTGTGATTGCGTTTCATAGTGTATCCAATATTTTGCATTTGATAATTGTCTGCAGCAATATCGTATGCTTCAACATAACCCTGGGGGAAGAACGAGGACGTGTTAGTAACTTGTCCACTCGAGTGTGAACCGCGTATTAACTTGTTGTTGCTAGTACCTGGCTATCCTCAAAAACGCAAAAGATATTATTGTATTTGGTTGAAATGCGACGTATGCAATTATATGTATTATTTGCAACGTCTTGACATTTGCACGCCATGTCCTCCATACAGTGCTGTAAACATTGTAGGTGTGAATGAAACGCTTATTATGTTATGCAGTTAATACACACGCTTCTGTGCAATGAACTTACTGATAAATTGATATCGCTATCGCTTGGACAACCCGAGGATGGGACACCTACAGATTTCTCTCCTCTATATTCTATTAATAGAACTCTATCTTGTGGCAGTGTCTTTTTCAGGAAAGAAGTACCGTCCGATGGACGGTCTATTCCAGCTATTTCCAAAATTGTAGCAAACAGATCAATGCTACTGACTGGTGCAGATATTTTTGATGGTGCAATTCCAGGACCCCGTATTAATAATGGTACTCTGATATCTGTCTCGTACGGTTGACGCTTGTCTATAGGCATACTGAATTGACCTACAAAAAGTATTGCACAAATAGAATATACTGGAATATTATATTTTCATGAGTATTAAACACAAAGATAACTACCAATATGGTAACCATTGTCAGATGTAAATATTATGTAAGTGTTGTTTAAAAGACCCTCAGATTTTAGAGATTGATATACATTTGTTACAAGTTCGTCAACAGCTAACAATGTCTCCCACCTATGACTGTAGATTTCATCTAATTTTGGTAGTACCTCGTCGGGTAGTGGAGATGGACCTCTTCTCACTAACCAATGCTTATCCTGATTTTCAATAATAATAACAGTAGCATATAACGATAAAAAAAAGTAGAAAAGAAAATATAATATACCGTTGCTGTGAGTGTATTAAAATTAGGTGTCCTTTTAGCCTTTATCCCTTTATATTTGTCATAGTGTCTTACTGCTGGTGTGAAAGGTGCATGAGGAGCTGGAGGTGCTAGAACTGCAAGAAATGGTTGACCACTTGCTTTTCGAGTTCTAATAAAATCTGTTGCCAAATTACTCTGGAGAAAGTTCAAGTTAAAATATATGTTTAAGGGAAGTCACAATTTAAGATAAATAATTTAGAACTTACAATCACATCGGTTAGATAGTCAGACAGTTTATCACCATAAGCTTCCTTACTTCCATTTATGGATAAAGAATAATTATAATACTTTGAATTCCCAATAAGACCAGCCCACCAATCCCATCCTATTGGTACATAACTTGCTCCACTGACTTTATTTCCATACTTCAATCATTTTTTTAATAAATAATAAATATTAGAAACTCTTTAAACTTTTGTATCACTATACATGCTTACCTCATTTAAATATTTTCCAGCATAGAATGTTGTATACGACATTTCCTGCTTTAAATAAGCAGCAAATGTATGCGGTTCCTGATATTCTCGCCATTTATTACTATTACAACCACCATTAATAGTATTATTTACTACTAAATGATTATGCTGATATTTTCCAGTTAGGATAGAAGCCCTATTCGGGCAACAAATAGGAGAAGCAACAAACTATAAACAAAATTACTATGAATCACTATTATCTACATTCAATAAGAATTTTTATTTAATATACAGTAACATAAAATATCCTTTTATATTTTCTAATGACTTACACAATTTGAAAATGACGCACCACCGTTTCCTATCAAATCCTGCGTATTTTTTAGTGGGATCTAAGGGAAAATAAAATCATTATTATGTTACGAACATTGTTATTTTCTTCTATCCAAATTTACCATTCCATCGAGAGTTAAATCTAAATCGTCCGCGATAATTAATACAATGTTCTCTGCACCGTATAACGGTGTCAGATTATTTATAAAAATACAAAGCAAAAGCATAATCATCCTTTTAAGTTTCAATAGCATCGTACACATTCAAATTATATCATTTCCGTCGGAGAAAGGGTTACAGCAGGGTGATATAATAGAAGGAATTAGTAGAGAAGGGAAATAATGAGGTTATTTGTTTGTGGGCTAGATGTCGCCTCACTGCTATGGCTGTAGGGGCTACATGTAGGTCCCACTTTTCACCGAGTCGTCGTGGAAAGCGGAAGGAAACATGTTGTCCGTGTTTTGTCATGCCTGGCAATCATTATCACGCTATCGTGTGGTACAATAATTATAAAAATAACTATCAATAAAATACTTTCAGTCTGCCGACATCCTGCGGAAATAATATTGCATCCCACATGTTACTAGGAGCAAATCTTACATGACTATGGTGGTTTATATCTAAATTAACTACTACAGACAAGTTTCTGATCACTAAAGAACTCATATCATGATGTAAATAATATAATTAATAAACATAATTATAAATATGCATCTTCACGAATTCTCCATGACATTAATGTTTTATCAGGTCACAATCTTTTGTCGTTGCTTCATGCAATTTGAATTTCGCACCATCTATGTGTACCATAACGAACTACACATCGCATTTGATTGACAATAAATTGATACAAGTTCGTGTGGTAACGCAACAGTAAGTTGAAGTATGAAACCAGTTTGCTGTTTTAATATAGTGTATTATTATCTAAGAATTGCAGTACCCTATGAACATAATTTTCACTTTTTTTCTCTGCGGCGGTAACCAGTTGAAAAGTATCTACGTTGAATATGACTCATAGTACATGTGGACCAATCAGGATACGCCAGCGGGATTCCGGGCTTTTCACCGAGTCCAACGTGTATAAAACCAAGCGTGTGATAAACTGATGTAGTGGCATTAGGAATTTGTTTGAAATTGTGAGTGCATGAATTAAAAGGTCCAGTGCATTTACGTTAAGAATTAGCAGAAATATTTTTTGTGTGGCGTGTATATTATTTCGTTAGCGCGGCACCATGTAAGTTGCATTTCTTCGTTGTTCCTATTAACCTAATAAACATAGTAGACGTAAGCATTCTTTTAATAATCCACGTCAATTTTATAATCTACTTCTAATAAGTGACCCGCGTTTCAATTTTGCCTTTGTTTACATGAAATCTGTGTACAAAAATATATATCTATCTATCGAAATGTTGTGCTTACACTTCATATAAACGAGTTTATCTTAAGTTGACTTTATACCGTTTTATATTTTTGAGTAAATATTTAACACAACGTCCAACTTTGTTTTTGTATCGTTATAATTGCTATCGATTACAACGGTAACATGGACTTTTTAAATATTATGTAATAATATAGGATAAAAGATTATTCTTTTTGGTTTAGAAGAGAAATACAAAATGAACAACTCACTGTTGTTAATGCTATCGATACTGTTTGGAGTGATCTGTACTGCAACAGCTTTAAAAAATGATGAATGTGAAGGTACATAAATAAACAATCATTGCTTTTCTATTTCACTTACTGTTTTAGACTGGTATCTATTTATTTTTGGATTTATTGTTACAGTGTGTGTATTCACCCTGGAAAAGTTTGTTAACACTCTATCTGATGATGTGAAAAAGGATACTAACAAGATAGAAGCAGCATTTAAAGAATTTTGTAAAGGCACAAAATCCAAGGAAAATAGATTTGTAAGTCCTTGAATTGTTGATAACATTGATAATTTATAATAATTGATGCGAAAGGTACACATTTGTAATAATCAAAATGTTTTCTTGTTTTTTTAGTGCTATTACTTAGGAGGCTTAAAAGAATCTGCGACTGGTATTTTAAGTGAATTAAGCAAGCCTGTATCATGGTCAATGCCTCCAAACAAAATATGTGAAAAGCTAAAAAAGAAAGATGCTCAAATATGTGATCTTAGATTTGGTATGTATACTTTAATTATTTTTACATTTACAATATATTACAGCTTAACTCTTAATGCATTATGGATTAATATTTATTTACTAAACAACCAGAGCATTAAAGGATTGTATCTAATAATAACACCATTGAATTTCAGAGAAACAAATCGATATTGACACAGTTAACCTTAACAAACTAAGGGTGCGTGATTTGAGAAAAATCTTGAGTGATTGGGATGAAACGTGCGATGGCTGTATAGAAAAGACAGATTTTATTAAGCGAATTGAAGAACTCAAGCCTGCATATTCTCACAGTTCAAAAACGGAACTCTGAAAAGTGTTCAGTGATCTAGATAAATTATAATGTTAGTATGGCTAAGATTTTGGGTATTCTTTGTTTTACAAAATGATTAATTGTATGTAAACACACGTTTCTGTGAATGTATGTACTTAAAAATCATTTTGTAAAAACTTGATTTAATGAGGCCAGATGGACGCATTTATGTTTCAGTTAAAGTAAAAAATGATTCTTCTTTAATTTATATAAAGCAAATAATATCTTAGATTCTAAGAGATCAGGATACTGAGCAATGGAAAAAATTTGTTAGAACTGTTAATTTCTTATTTAGTGTAGCCATGCTAATAAGTGTTGAATATCATAAAAGGTGCTCCGTTTTTATCGTATTTCATGTTAGACAAGTATAAATGACTCAAACTTTTCATACTACAAATTATTTTTATGGTTTTACCTTTCATTGCTCTTCCTCAAATATTCTGATACAGTGCGTTTATACATGTATGAATCCTATTTATACCAAAATGCAGTGTACTATATCAATAGATGTGTATATGTGATGAACTATTAATAATCCATTGTTATATATATTTGTATATCTTTACTTTTTCGTTTTGATTCTACTAAAAATTCAGAAAATTCTGTTCGATTCTAAAGGCATACCGTCGACAATTCAATGTTACAATATGTAATCCTTTTATTTGTGGTTCAGACGTTTCAGTTCATTGATCACTACTTACATTATAGATCATAAAATTAAGAGTCTACGGAATGCTCAGTATTATGTATTTATTAACAACCTTATGTTTGAAAGAGCCAGTTTCGATTTTGTTAGACAGAGTTATGCGCATAAATGCGTAAAATATTCTAAGAATAACATGGACATTTTTTATCGATGAATGTATCTCTTGTACAGTATTATAATATCATTTGGTGAACATACATTTGTGAAGTGTAGAACGAAAAAGTATTATAAAAAGTGAAGATCTGATAATTTTGACATTGAATAAAAAACTGTCACATAAATTTGTCATAATGGATTTATTCTAATTGTGTTAGGAAATGTTCCTTGTCAATTAATTACAATTTGGAGGTTTACTCCAATGGCCGTCTGCTCCGCACGTAATCAGTCCCTGTTTTTTACCATTGGGACATACATAGGTCAATTGATCTTGATATAAGTATGAACGACCACGTATAGTTGCACCGGGTGGAAGTTTTGGTTTATTACATGACAGTTCTATGAACATCGATTAATCAAAATAATGTCTAGAAAATTGTTATAGAAAATTTGTCTATGTTGTGATACTTACTTGAACATTTACTGTATACTTTGGACCAGTTTCCATTCGCAAGACATCTTGCATTCGGTTGACCAAACATTAAATATCCTGGTAGACACCGATACGTAATCATATTACCAAATGTAAAAGTTACTGTTTCAATACTGTCTTCTTTTAACACTGCATTTGTTAGTTTCGGTGGTTTTCCACATATTATAGCTAAAACACAACATATTCTTAATAATGTACTACTATTAAGTATACAGGTTCATCTACAAGATGAATTTCATTTACGCAAAAGTTGGATTTTATCTGTAAAATGTTGAATTTGATAAAATGGTGAATAAGTTAATTTGGCGTGCGAAACCTGTGCATTTTATAAACTTTATTCTTACGTTTGCAAGAAGGAATTGTTGACCATGTATTATTTGGGAAACAGACAGTTTCTCCATTGCCTTCAAGTGTATAACCATGGCGACATTTGAAAGCAACGGTACTGTTGACGGTCCTCGAATAATTATTGTTCCCAACAATGTATCCGAATTCTGGAACCTATTGTAAATTTTAATTTAAATATTCCTTCTATTTGCAATAATTAATCAAGAGAAACCACTTCACTTACTGCAACCAAGGGACAAATTGTTTCTTGACAAACGTCAACCGATCCGTTGTCAAATAAATGTTCAACGACGTTGTTATTCAGTTTCAAATAATCGACTTGCCATGTACCATCTTCGTTACAGAACCATGTTAAATTGGAAACTTGTGTACTAACATTTCCATCGGCTATCCTCATTTCATTCTTATCTCTGCAAGTCAGGATTATTTGATCCTTGTAACTACGTCCTTTCACATAGTACTCGAAATTTTTATAAGATCCGTTAAAATATTTCGCATCGTTCAAATCCTTAATATTGTTCCTCCAGATATGATTATTGTCATCTATTTCTCTATGAAGATATTTAAACAACGGGCAATCCAAGATGGGACATTCGTTAGGCTTGCAAGAAGATGACTTCAGGGACCATTCTTCGTTGTTCGTGCACGTCCCAATACTGTCCCCGATTAATTTATACCCCGTGCTACATTTTAGCAAAATTTGTGAGCCAACAGTGAACTGATTTTCTAAATGATCATTGTCTTTCAGAAGCTCGATGCTGCCATTTTCAGTTTGTAAGAATAGTTGGCCATTATCGACGATAGCAGGCCAGGGACATTTAAGTGGCACACAGTCGGGAACGTGGCCACTCCAAGTGCCATTTTCGGTGCAACGAAGTTTAAACTCGGTCAATAGATTATGGTTTCCCTGAAATTTGTAGCCTGAATGGCAAGAGTAGCCAACAATGTCGTCGAAATAATAATTCCTCTCGACGGTTTTATTGATCGTCTCTGGGTACGTGCTCGCGGTAGATGTCTCGTGCAGATTATTAGAGTTGGTGAAAATTATGTAACCGTGATCGATCCTGCAAAGTAGAATTATTATATATATTATTATACTCGTTTTACCGATTCTTCTAAACTTACTCCCTGGGTGATGAACATCCGTAAATTTCGCACGTTGGTCTCTCGTGGTCCCATGATCCCGAGTCTAAGCAGGTCAGAAACTTTTCTCCAACCAAACGGAATCCTGTGTCGCATTTAAACTCCAACTGCTGACCCACCTGCGGTAAAAATTACGTTAAAAATCTGCGATTTCAATTTATCGACAAGCTTCTGCACACCTGGAGGATCGATAGATCGTCTCTTTCGTACTCCTCTCTAACGTACTCGATGTCGCCATGTTCCGGAGCCAGTAAATTCCTACAGGTTCTTCCTGTTATCGAAACCAATACGTAAATAATAATTTAACAATTATTTTTTAACACTGGAACTACCTAACCAGTCATTTTGACTGGTCCCTAATTTTTCTCTTTGCAATTATTGAAGTTATAATAATATACTTGTTTAATTCCTTGGTCTACAACAACCAGTCAGACTCGTGATCAAGATTTCGAATAAAATCTTTTGAAAATTTGTTTATTTAATTTTCTTTAAAGCGAAATAACATTTTATTTAATCTCTGATCGCATAGATTAATCAAATTTGACTTTTCTCGACTTTTTCTAGTCACTGTTATCAGAAAATAGATCCTAGGCCGAAAGGTTCTAGTATTAACCCTTTGCACTCGAATGGCGACTCTGAGGCGCCACGAAAAATTATTTAAAATAATTTGAACATCCCTAAGGTGGAGTAAGCGCACCCCAGTTTTTAGTAAGTTTGACTTTCAACTAAAATATCTTGAATTTGTTTTATAATAATTTAACATTTATTGATATCAACGAATACTTGAATTTAATACTCTTTAATTAACATTGGCAATAATGCCAATTCCACTTGTATATTTTAATTTTTTAAGAAAATTGTAAAAAGTTGCAACAACTGTGCACTTTCCCAGAAATTGGGGCAACTGCACAATCAACAGTTAAAATTTATTTGATTCCTTATATTGTATGCTACGAGGCAAGAGCATAACTATTGATTGCAAATATGTTGTTTCGTTTTGGAGTAAAGCAAATAAATAAATACAAAGGGATTAATAAAATTAGATAGAGTAGATTACTACATATTAGGTATTGCAATTTCGCTCATACTATATTAATAAGAGTCCGTTTATGCACTTACCCCGTTTATGCACTTACCCCACTCCACCTTATCTTTATATTTAAGAAATTGATAAAAATTTAAGTATTGTAAAAATTTAAATGGAATGAAAATATCTTAAGTCAGAAGAAATGCTCTGGTTTTCTGATTAAAACAGTTTCGACTGCAAAGGGTTAAAGCAGTTGCCGAATAGAGTACCGGAATCGAGTATCCCGACAATTTCGAGTCCTCACCTATGCAAACCGGAAGTACGCCGCTCCATTTTCCATCGGCGTTACAGATTCTATGGGGATTCCCTAGAAGCTGGTATCCGCTCAAACAAGAATAACGTATTTCGTCCCCGAATAAGTATGATTTACCCTGTATACGACCACGAGGGAAATATCCTGGAAAGCCACACTTTCTTCCTGAAAACGACCGCCATTTTTATTCCCAGCAGGGTTCACGCAAGTTTTGCTATAGCACCGAAGTAAAGTGATTATTTTCCCTGTATTGATAGTCAATCTTACTAGCGCAAGTAGGGGTATAGTAACCCTCCCAATGGCCCTGTTTCAGACACCTAATTTTCAGAGATAGATACTCCTTTCCTCGAAATCGCACCACGTAACCGGCATCGCACTGATAGACAATCTCGGATGAATCTTCGCTGATATTCATGCTTCCCTTGAACGGCACAACTGGCAGGGGACACCCTCGACAGAAAGGGCTGCTCATTATCTAAGAAAAAAAATTAGAATAAATTAAATAAATAATTTATTATTAAAAATAAATTATTCTGGTTCTAATTGTGTTCAGCTGAACGGACGATAATTACCGCAACATCGCCGTGCGCGTGTGTTTGCACCTGCGGCCAAGCAATTAGATTGCCATAGTATTTTTCGCAGGTGTTGAACAGTCGTTTTACATCGGCCGACGATAAGATTCGATTCCAAACGTCTAGCAAAGTTATTTTGCCGAGGAAGGATTCCGATTCGGAGAATCCGCCGCCGACGCGATCTTGTTCTTGTCCGATCACGAGAGTACCATTGCCTTATTTGAAAAACAAAAAGGAATATTAAGCGGTGCAGTGAACCCCTTGCACTATAACAACGAGTCAGACTCGTGATAATGATTTTGAACGGAATCAAACGAAAACATATATAATTTATTTCTTTTAAACAAAAATAAAGTTCTATTTTGTTGTTATCAATGTATAGACACTGGAGAACACGTAGACATAAAATAAATATAAATTCTTTTCTTTCATTCTGAAATTATGAACATGAACAATATTTTTCGTAGTGCAAGGGGTTAATCTAAAATTTAATTAACGATTTACTACTGGGAATCATTTTTGCATATACAAGTGCTAGAAAAATTGTTAAGAAAGTAGTTATTCGTCTACGAAAATTATGAGTTAGTATAATAAATCTAATTAACACTAGAATGACCAAACTAGTCATTTTGACTGGTCCCTAGTTTTTCCTTTCGCAATTATTGTAGTTCTAAAAATATTTTATAATAAGAATTGTATGAAGTATAACATTTTTAGAACTGCAATAATTGCGAATGAAAAATCTAGGGACCAATCAAGATGACTGGTTGTATCTAAAAATGTTTTATAATAAGAATTGTATGAAGTATAACATTTTTAGAACTGCAATAATTGCGAATGAAAAATCTAGGGACCAATCAAGATGACTGGTCATATCTAAAAATGTTTTATAATAAGAATTGTATGAAGTATAACATTTTTAGAACTGCAATAATTGCGAATGAAAAATCTAGGGACCAATCAAGATGACTGAACTTAAAGTTAACATCCTGTACTTATTTATTGCTAACGTTGCTACCTTGAATGACAGTCTTTTTCGCAAAAAGAGATCCATTGGCTCGCAAAAGTCCATCGATAAAGACGTTCCAGCCGCCATTTTCGCTTTCCCAGGTGATGCAAACGAAATGCCAGTGGCCGTCGTTCACCTTAATATCAGTTACCACCTTTTGCCCGTTGATATATATAACGAGCCTGTAATGTAATAATGTTACTATGTCTTCCTGCATTATAAACCTAATCCCACTCGTTTTTAGCATAAATCGTTCGTTACCCGTTGTAGTCGGTTAATGTAAACGTGTTGTCGTAATACCGCGTTGCGTACGACAGCACAGTTCCATAATTAAACGTATCCTTCGATTGCAACCACAAGCATGTCGTTAACTAAAAATTAATATTAGAAATTAATAATAAGACAATTCGTGGTTCTTTCTTAATTTTAAACGAGAATTGGTTCGGCTGTTTCTTCCCTGCAGTTTTGTCACAAAATTAATAAATGAAATATTGAAAGTATATTTTCTAAGGATTAGCTCAATAAAGATAGTAATAGGTGACTTGCTAATATATTATATATTATATCTTTATACTTATAAAAATTCCTTGAAATAAAATAAAATAAAATAAAATAAAATAAAATAAAATAAAATAAAATAAAATAAAATAAAATAAAATAAAATAAAATAAAATAAAATAAAATAAAATAAAATAAAA
>CM052099.1:16686522-16719848 GCA_028453745.1 Agapostemon virescens
TACGGCTGGTAGAGGAAGACTTCCGGTTGCAAAAGTATGGACGTTACGTCGATGTTAACGTTTACGTTGGTGATCACGTTGGTTTCCGGAAGCTACGCTGAAGAGGAGGACCAAGAGGGTTCGCATGCGTCGCGTTTCTTCGGTTCCCTAAACGAACCTCAAGAAGATCAAGGATACGCGGAGCAATGTCGCGCCACTTATCTCTGGAAAGGACAACTGGGATACGTGAACGTGTTCGCGTTCCTGGACCCTTCCTGGCATTACAGCTATAGACAAACGGTCATGTGAGTCTCTGAAATAATTATTAAACACTTCTTAACATTGACCCTAAACATTACCGTAACTGGAAATCATTTATTCTTAATTCTTAATTGGATTCTCTTTCATCCCCTACATTTGTTCATAAGCATTTTATTAACTGCATCCTTCTATTAAAAATAAACAAAAATTAAATCATGGATAAATTGTATATTTTACAAATACAATGCCAAATTTTTACTTAATTAATTTTAATTTAATTTTTCACTTAATAATTAATTAATAATTTAAGTTTGCAAAAAAAGATGTCAACCATTAATTGCTACTAAGGCCACGTGCGATAACTATAATAACCAGGCAACCGTACCCTATTTTCTTAAGTATGCATTTAACATAACGAAATGCTTTGAAATGAAATGTTTTAAAGTCGTTCTATGAAAGGTTGGAGTTACTGAAGAAACGGTTAGATAGATCCGGCTTCTCGAACATTTTGTTCTTCGTCGTGACGCCGTCATCGAACTTGCCGGAAAATAGCGTAGAGAATAATATAGAGATAAAAACATGGAAGGAGATATCGAAGAACACGGTCGGTCAAAAGTATATTTGGGGTGTGGAGGAGACGCAGCTCAACAATCAAACGGGAGGCAAAGAGAGAGGCATTATTTTTCTCCGAGACGCGCCCGAGTTAGGCATCTGGGATCATTTTCGTGCTTCCAGAGACGAAGTGGTTGTTCTCGATCGGTAAGTCACCTGCGATGCTTTCTCGATCATTTTAATCCAGTTGAATGACTCCTCGGATGTTTTCTTCCTACACTGTTACACAATAATTAATTAACGACAGAAACATATTTCGTATCGCAACGATTACGAAATATCTATTCGCTTCAATTTTCATTGTACGATAACACTTATGCAAATGTATGAGCATCGTATATTAGACTTTGAATAACTCGATAGTCCCCAGTAAGCAATAAGTAATTTTACTTTGCTTCCTTATCCTTGTATCTGTAAGGATCAGCTGCAGTTTTTTAAATGGAGTGTCCAGTATTTATTTTTGAATTCAGAAATATTGGAAATTTTGTTTAAAAAATTATATATGATCATTATTTCTATAATAAAGCAGCATTGCAATAAACAAAATATAACATTGTATATTCCCTTGGAAATCATGCAACATTTCTTTGACAAAAATTTGTTTGCAGAATAACTTAGGAGTTATTCAAAGTTGTTAAGTTATGAGACTCGCTCTGTATAATCTCTTCTGTTGTTGTAGATGCGGTAAATTAACGTATCAAGTGATAATACCATGGAGCATACTATATTTCCCATATGTGAAAGCAGCTATTCTTTCTACGTACAAAGAATATCCATGTGGCCCTTGTAACGTAAGCACAACTGAAAATGTAAAGCAGATTATGCAGTGTAGATCACAGATAATTGACCTATTTTCATAATAAACAGGAGCAACCGTCACCGGTGTACAATTCAATGGAATACGAGGAGTATCTTTTTGAGAATGTAAATTCGAATAGAAAAGGAGCAGAGAAGAATCTTGATGCTGCTACAGAACAAGCTCCTGATAATATAAAATCCGAATATTCAACAATATTGCCAGAAGAGACACAGAAAATTCAGGAAGATCAAAGTACGAATACTTTTTATCCAGTGGACGTGAATTTAAATATAAATGAAGCTGCTGCTGCATCAGCAATAGATCAGACAGGTACTGCATCGATGAACAATGTATACCAGAATAACAATACATATGATAAAATAGAACCAACCACAGAAGTCTCGCTGGAACAGGGACAAACTGACATTTTGTCTACAGTCTTGGACTCTGATACAACAGAAGATTACAAAAGAGCACAAGATAGCGACATTCTAAAAGAAAAAACCGGTGCAACTAGCGGTAATTTATTATTTACCATAATCAGTGCACCGACCGATGCTAGAAAATATCCTGAAAAATTTAAAGAAACAAACAAAAGCCATACGACACAAACTACAGATACAGAAAGCACGAAATCGCAAGTTAAAAAAGACGAGGATTTACCTTTGCGCATAATTTTATACGCGCCGCATACGCATCAAGAGAATCAAACATCGAAAGAGTACACGCATTTAGTTTTAAAATCAGGAAATCCTGAGCACCATGATCACTTTCATAGTATGAACGGGATTTACAATCAAGAGGTAAATACATTTCTTTGAATAGTACAATACTTTCCTATCGACAGACTTAATTGTTTGGTTTTATGCATTGGAAACGTTGAAGCCAGCAGAGAAAACAAATCCGACGACGATAGACAATAAGAAAGTAGAGAAATTTGCGAAAGCTGCAAACGAGAGTCCAGGAGTGTACGGAGAAATAGCGTATTATTGGAGAACATCAGAAGACGAGGAGTTGAATAGTCAAGACGAGAATGTAGAGCTGTTGGAACTCGACGATGATACGGTAATCATTTTTAGAATGTTCATTTCCAATAATAACTTCGTGTCTCAATGTGTACCATTTTAGATGGAAGGCGCCGATACTAAGATCGATGATGTTATCGAAGATGATAGTGACACGCTAGCCCAGTCCAGTGACGACGAGGCAACAGATGCGGATATGAAAATGAAAATTGACGAAGACTCGGAAGAATTTGTGCAGCGTCGATTAATTGAACATTACAACAAATTAATACCATGGATTCATTATATTCTTTAATGAATAAATCATATTTATTTAATAAATTTATATTACGAAGGAATTAGTGTATACACTGTACATGTTTACATGAATGATAACAACACTGCTGTAAAATAGAGACGAGAATCTGGTTCGTACATTCTCGTGAACGTGGTCATTATTAAATACAACGATTGGTAAGTTTATAGAAAGTTAATTATAAACATGAAACCATCTTTGTGGCTCTTATAAATATTGTATATCGTGTATGTACATTGTCAGTATCAGTTTCCGAACACATAAGGTACAATTATAATTTCATACTTATACGATTAAGTAAATTGAAAGTATTTAAAAAACAAACAGTACGCTCGCAAAAGTTTTCTGGTATTATAAGTTCGTCCAGATAAAGACCCAAAGATATATTTATCTTTATCCAAATAAAATCCAAACGTTAAAAGTGTGGTTCGCAACAATTACTCGGGCTCACTTGCATCGTCGGAATCTAGACTATTACTATTGCTTGTAGTAGATGTACTCGAAGTACTACTGTCCGAATCGCTATCAGAATCGCTGCTGTCGCTTGAACTGGAACTGCTCGATAATCTGTATAAAACATTCGGATCGTATTAATGAGTGCTAGTAAATTGTATTTAAAGACATTCTTCATTGTGCGTTTGTGGCCATGCGTAGTGTGCAAATATATGGCAGATTGTTATTGCTGTGTACCATTGGTAATAATGGTACGTTAGGGTGGTCCTTATTTTTCGACTTTCGATTTTTTCTGATCTCACTCCCCTAAGGGGTAAGTAAGACTTGGTGAGAAAACGATGTATGTAAAATTTAAAAACAATCGGACCACGGGGCCGCCACCAACGAAAATATACACAATTTACTCGCCAAATCTCACAATTTAAAGGGAGTGAAAAACCAAAAAATCTCAACAACAATTGCTTACTCCGATAGCTAAGAACCACTCTAATGTACATTCTAGATATTTACACAATTCATCAAGGGGTAGTGCGATTCAGTTAGTACATTATACCAGCACATTTTGAAAACAGTTTAAAACGTATGTAACTGTTTTGTTTGTCTAGTAAGGTGTGAACAATTAAGCCATGTTAGATAAGAGTTATCGATATTCTAAACAACTCCATTTAAATACTTACAAATACTTTAAAGAATGTTTGTCTTTAATGTAGTATATAGTCTTTGGCCTTTAAAATAAAATCACACAAAATAAAGACATAATAACACCTTTCAATGAAACCTTAAATTGGAGAAAATTTTGGAGACCATTTTATTTGTTCTACTTACTTATCCTGTTTGTTGTCATTAATTATTAAGTCGTCCACTTGGTCCACCATCTGATGAACAGAGTTTTCTATGATCAGATCTTCTTCTTGAACCAAATAAGCTGCTTGTTCTAGTTCTATCAAATCAAATCCCATATCTTCCTTATTTGGTTTAACCTTAAAGCAAATATACGATTAACATCTTATTAAATACAAATTGTACTGTGTTAGTGCATACTTACATTAACTATTAACATATTCAGAGATTCTATGGAAGACTCATTGATCTGTTGCAACCACACTAAATAATCCTTTATGTATAATTGATTCAGCATATACCGTGGTTCACATGAATTATTAAACAGACCATGTATTTCGCAAAAGCGTTTTATGATGTATTTTTTACCTGATAAGAAGATACATTAAACAGTAGGTAATAGGCACAGTTTCACAAGCTAATGTTAATTATTGCTTGCTTACCCAACTTAACAACCTTCTTAACGTCTTCTAGTACTTTCAATGAAAGATTCCAATTCCTGAAAAGTGGGTAGCATACTGATCTTCTGAAACATGCTCTTATAACTTCATCTGCATCGGAAAAGTCCTAAAAATCCACGGAGATGTATACAATTTTCTAATCAAAGGCGACAACGGTATTCGTCGCAAAATATTACATACTTCAAACCAAGATAAAGTAGAACTCAATTTATTAATGGTCCAACTACTTTCAACCGTGTTATCTCCCAAAGTTGTTCTGTGATTATAACAGCTACCAAATAAAATATCAACTAAACTTAGAAGCAATTTACATGTTTCTTCATTGCTTAACAAATATTCTTTGTTTGGAAGTTCCTTTAATAAGTCCACTTCTGTTTCATTTAATGAAATATGTTCTTTATCAAGAGTATCCCACTCAGCAGTGTAGTTTATGTATGGTTCTATACATTCTGGTTGCATTAAATCTGCCAAATAATGTTCCTCATTGAAGTCTAACAGTTCGCGTTTTTCTCGTAAACTTTTTCTTTCAGATTGTGGTACTGTATCTGGCAATGGAAGATCTATTATTTCTTTAATCCATGCTGACTGTAATTAAAAGATGTAATGAAAACGGATAAATAAATTATAATCAATTTACATGCAAGAGTTATGTTCTCAAATACATACCTCGAAAGCTACCAAAGCTCCAGAAACTTTATTTGCAAAACCATATTTTGGAGAACTAGTCGAAAGAGACACAATACTTGTAGGATTATTTTGATGTAAATACCATTCATCTCCATTTGTACTTTCATCATTAATTAAGGAATCATTTTCATTAGATGATTCATTAATGTCTTCTGAATTAGCTGATGGATTTCCTATGACAAAAAGCATAAAATATGATTGTAGGAGAGTATGCATATAAGAACAGCAAAATTGAGACTGGGCAGTATTAATAAAAAAAAATACTAAATTATATACATGAATGCATTTATATTTACCAATTACTTCAATGTTGGGAATAATATTGGTCTTTTTCTTTGGAGGTGACAATAACGTAGTTATCATATCCAAGTTTTCAAAATGTTCTCCTTTATTTACTTTCGAAAATTTTAAAGAGAAGTCCCCTTTCTCACAATCATAAGATCCATAAGAGGAATCATTCTCCTCTATTTCTCCTGGAAGTTTTAACCTGAAATAAAATACTTATACAGTTAAAACGAGAAAAATATATGGATTATTAATAAATAGTTTACCTTAAATAATACGGTGTAGAATAAAATCTGAAGTCTGTTCCATCAACATAAACTTCCGTATCTTTAATGTTAGCGTATGGTGCATAAATAATTATCGCTACTTCCGTGTCAGTTTGAGTTATTTCAAATCGTGGAGTCAACATTTTGATATATTGGTTTTTATTTCTTAAAAAATTACAGTTTTATGTTTCCGCACAACACTTTTTACACCTTAACAAAGACCCTCTGCTCAGTGAACATTAAATAAGATACCGATATAGACATCAGAATGTATATGTATATTAATAAATGTTCGTCGATTATTTATGTATCACAAGTACGCGAACAACGAATGCGTCAAAATAAATATTTATAACTTCATTCTAATAAAAGCATCAAAACATGTATTAACCTTTCATTCGCGAAACCACATTTCAAAATTAAAAACTTTTTCGGATACATCAATTTGTTCCTATGACATTCCAAGCGAATATATTGCATGTGTTTTCCTTTACATCTCTCGCATCCATACAATATCGATGCCGTTATCGATTTTCGATTCGTCGAGGTCGAGAAATGGTCGACCCATATATTACATGTTGCTAATATAACACCATGTGGCGGTGTTTTTATAACCTCAATTGTTTAGAAATTCGGTAGAATTTTTTGTCATAATGTAAGTTATTAATTCAATTATCGAAGAACTAAGGAAAGACTTATAAAAATTATATATGTATATGTATAAATGTATATATACATATACTGATCTTTTACATGAACATTATAACAAAAGGTATGAATATCATATTTCTTTAATATTGATAAAAAATATATTATGCTGTTGAAAATGATACAATTGTTTAATTAAATACTTACCAAATGGTTCTGTTTTAAGTACTGAAGTGAAAGTAACAAGAAGTGCATAAAAATGGGTGTAAATAAATATCGGTCATCACGGTTAACTCCGAAGCATTTAGATCCAAATTGCTTAATGTTTTCTATGTTTACCGCAAATGATATACGAAATTTAAGTGTTACTAAAATAAGAACACCATTATCATTTAATATATTGGGACATCCATTGAAAGGGGGACTATATGATCCATTGTTAGGTAAGTTACTTGAATTAAAATATATAGATAATTATAAATAATGTAAACACATTTAATATTAGTTTTTATTTAATCGAATATATACTGTTAACATAACATTTATGTAACAAAGGAGGTTTGCTTAAAGAATGAACATTTGAATACAAGTGCATTGAGCGAGAATTTACTGTATCATGTTATTAATTATAAAACTGTAATTTGAAGTATAAAAATGTGTAAAATTTGTATGCACATATAAAAAAATCTATTTATTTTTAGGTCCACTTCAAGAAAGTTCTGATCCATGTGGAACATGTGGATGTAACGTGTTCAAATGTGTAGGTCACTTTGGTCATATAGAATTGCCAGTGCCTGTTGTAAATCCTTTATTTCATAGAGGATTACTTATGCTGCTAAAGCTATCATGTTTAAAATGTTATGTTCTACAAATTCCACCGTATGTAAAGTTGCTGCTTCAAGCAAAACTGAAATTACTTGAATCTGGATATGCCAGTGATATGGATGGATTGGAGCAGGAAGTACTAGCACATGTTCCAGATTGTGCGAAACCTTATGAAGTTGATGTGCAACTAATACAAGATGCTATCAATGATTACATAGCAAGACTTTTCAATCAATCTAGATTCAACCCGCATATTATACGATGTAATGAACTGCAACTAAACACAAAGAATATTAACACACAATGGCATACATATGTTGAAAATGTTCTCAAGCAGTATGCAACGTCGAAAATTTGTAATAATTGCAAAGAAATCATACCAAAAATTTCGAGTGTAAGGAACAAAATTATGACTGTTAAAATGATTGATGTAGCCGAAATAGCACGGTCAACTGAACAAATTCACAAACTGGATACGGTAATGGTAATGCCAAATCAATCTAAGGAGTACCTTAGAGCCCTCTGGCAAAATGAAGAAGATTTTCTCAAAGTAATTTTTCCTTGTGTTGGAATGGTAGACATTGAATATCCCACAGATATATTTTTCTTTGAAGTAATACCAGTTCTACCACCTATAGTTCGACCAGTCAACTTTGTTAATGGTCAAATGGTAGAACATCCACAGAGTCAAGTCTACAAAAGTATTATCCAAGATTGTCTGGTCCTTAGGAATATTATTCAAACAATTCAAGATGGTGATACGGATCGATTACCAGAAGAGGGCAAGCTCGTTTTTGAGCAAATGAAAGGTAACACAGCAGTAGAAAAATTGCACAATGGTTGGCAAAGTTTGCAAATAAATATAGATCATTTAATGGATCGCGATATGAATAAAACAGCGGATTCTGTTAATTGTCAGGGTCTAAAACAAGTTATAGAAAAGAAGGAAGGAGTTATTAGAATGCATATGATGGGCAAACGAGTCAACTTTGCTGCTCGTTCGGTCATCACACCCGACCCTAACTTAAACATAGATGAGATCGGGATTCCTGAAATTTTTGCAATGAAATTAACGTATCCAACTCCCGTTACGGCTTGGAACGTTGTATATTTACGACAATTAGTTTTAAACGGTCCCGATGTTTACCCTGGCGCAGTAATGGTTGAAAATGAGGATGGAAGTATACAGCGAATCTCTTCTACGAATGTTACTCAAAGAGAAGCCATTGCAAAACGTCTTTTAACAACTAGTGACAAAGCAAACAAATTCTTTCGCGGCATTAAAACTATACATAGACATTTACGAACTGGAGATATTATGTTGCTTAATCGTCAGCCAACTCTACATAAACCAAGTATAATGGCTCATAAGGCGCGTATTTTAAAAGGAGAGAAAACTTTGCGTCTTCACTACGCTAATTGTAAGGCGTACAATGCCGATTTTGATGGTGACGAAATGAATGCACATTTTCCACAAAATGAACTTGCTAGAAGCGAAGGATACAACATAGCACATGTGTCTAATCAGTATCTTGTACCAAAAGATGGTACTCCATTGAGTGGTCTTATCCAAGATCATGTGGTGTCTGGTGTACGCTTAACAGTAAGAGGAACACTCTTTAACAAGCAAGATTACATGCAGCTAGTTTATGCTGCACTATCAACAGTTAAGGGAAATATCGTTCTGCTTCCGCCTAGTATCATAAAACCTGAACCGTTATGGTCTGGAAAACAAATTGTGTCCACTGTTATTATTAATATCATTCCGTTGAATCAGGCACGCATTAATTTAACATCAACTGCTAAGATCAATGCGAAAGAGTGGCAAATTGCGAAACCGCGACCTTGGAAATGTGGTGTTGAATTTTCTGATCCGAAAACGATGTCGGAAGCGGAAGTCATTATACGAAACGGGGAACTGTTAAGCGGTGTACTTGATAAAACACATTATGGTGCCACTCCATTTGGACTTATACATTGTGTGTTCGAGCTATATGGTGGAACATGCTCTTCACAGTTACTGAGCGCCTTTGGTAAATTGTTCCAAACTGCCTTACAAAGAAATGGATTCACACTTGGTATTGAGGACATCTTACTAGTAATGAAAGCAGATACGAAACGTAAAGAAATCATTTCGAGGTGTAGACAGATTGGAGAAGATGTCCAAAAATCCGTGCTAGAATTACCCGAGGAGACTCCAATGTATGAGGTTACAGCTAAGATGGAGGAGTCTTATTGGAGTAATCCTAAATTCCGCGCTAACGTTGACAGAAAATACAAAAGTGCACTAGACGTTTACACCAATGACATAAATAAAGCGTGCTTACCAGCTGGTCTTTTGAAGAAATTTCCATATAATAATTTGCAATTGATGGTACAATCTGGTGCCAAAGGTTCGACTGTAAACACTATGCAAATATCGTGTTTGTTGGGGCAAATCGAATTGGAAGGTAAAAGACCACCTTTAATGATAAGCGGAAAGAGTCTTCCAAGTTTTCCTGCTTATGACCCAACACCAAGGGCAGGTGGTTTCATTGACGGCCGATTCATGACAGGTATACAGCCACAGGAGTTTTTCTTTCACTGTATGGCGGGTCGCGAAGGTCTGATTGATACAGCTGTGAAAACCAGTCGATCAGGATATCTTCAACGATGTCTTATTAAACATCTTGAAGGATTAGTTGTTAAGTACGATTCAACTGTACGCGATTCAGATGGTAGTTTAGTACAAATTTATTACGGAGAAGATGGACTTGACATACCAGGCTCAAGATTTTTAAGGAAAGAACAAGTTGACTTTTTAATAGATAATAAAAATGCTATTCTTAATAAAGAGCTAATTAAATGCTTGAAAGAAGATTCAGATACTAGCAAAATTTTGAAATTAGCAAAGAAAATTAAGAAATGGGAAAGTAAAAATGGAAGCGCGTTACAGAAAAGGAGAGTTAGTCCTTTTGCAAAATTTTCTGCAAGAGACTTTAAAATTAAAGCATCAAAATATGTAGAACTTGATGAGTATAATGGAAGAAATAAAGCTGCCCTTAAGATAATGAAAAAATGGATAAAAGCCTCGGACGATGAAAAGAAAGCTATTTATGCAGAAACTAGTAGGTGTCCTGACCCAGTAACATCAAATTATAGACAAGATATTGATTTTGGTGTACTTTCTGAACAATTGGAGCATTTAATAGACGAATATATCGCTGATAAATCTGCAAATTCTTCGATAGGAAAGAGCGAATTAAGAGATCTCATTTCAATGAAAATAATGAAGGCTGTTTGTCCACCTGGTGAGCCAGTAGGTTTATTAGCGGCACAGTCGATCGGAGAGCCCTCAACTCAGATGACTTTAAACACATTCCACTTTGCTGGTCGTGGTGATATGAACGTTACATTGGGTATACCGAGATTACGTGAAATACTTATGATGGCATCTAAAAATATTAAAACTCCTAGTATGGAAATTCCTTTTAAAACAGATTTAAAAAATGTGTCAAAGCGAGCAAACAAGCTAAGACTAAAGTTGACTAAATGCACATTATCAAATGTATTAAACGATATTACAATAAATAGGAAAATGGAACAATATCCAACCAGACAATTAGTGTACACCATGACTATCAATTATTTGCCATATAAGTCTTATAAAAGAGAATTTTGTATTCAACCAAACGAAATATTAAAGAAAACAGAAGAAATATTTTTTAAGCAACTGTTCAAAGAAATCAAAAAAGCTGCCAATGTGACAGGTGTTTTGTTATATATTGAAGATGAGAAGAAATTAACGCGTGATGACGATGCTATGTTAGATCAAGGTGAGCCGGAGAAAAATACAGAGTTTTCAACAAAAGCACGAACAAGTTTAGGGGAAATGCATGAATCCTCGGATGAGGATGAAGCAGCGGAAGACGCGGATGCAACCCTTACACGATCTATTTCTAGACATAAAGAAAATCAAGAATATGAAGACCCAGAGGAAGAGGAAGTAGACGATGTAAATGAAAAGGAAGATGATGCCATTGAAAATGACAATGCAAAACTGAAGAATACAGAAGAACGGCAAAATATAGATGAGGATGAAGACATGGATAATGATAGATCAGAATGTGTTGTAAGTGAAGTACATAGCAAACAAAGAAGAAAAGATATAATAAATATGTATCATCCTGTGATAGACTATGAGTATGATGAAGA
Organism: Agapostemon virescens; assembly: GCA_028453745.1. Lineage (NCBI taxonomy): Eukaryota > Metazoa > Arthropoda > Insecta > Hymenoptera > Halictidae > Agapostemon > Agapostemon virescens. Next base: position 16,698,153 of record CM052099.1, read on the forward strand.
CAGATATTTATGGTGCAAGTTAACATTTTGGGTAAATAATATGACAAATACTCTTTAGTTTTCAATACCTTGTATACATTTAGTTTCAATTGTTGTATTTTTCAGTTACCCCTTAACATGATAAAATTGGATTTACCAACAATCATTAGGAATGTTGCAAATAAATCCACTTTATGGGAAGTACCATCTATAAAACGTGCTTTTACATTTCAAAATAACATTGGCGAGACTCTCCTAAAAACGGATGGCATAAACATAATAGTAAGTAGAAAAAAATTTAATACAATTCATATCACATCATTATGAAGTTTTTTAATTATATCCTTTTCTGTCGCAGGAAATGTTTAAATATGACAAATTATTAAATTTGAATAAACTGTATTCTAATGACATTTATGGTGTTTCTCAAACTTACGGTATTGAAGCAGCTAATAGAGTTATTGTTAAAGAAGTGAAAGATGTATTCAAAGTATATGGTATCACAGTCGATTCTCGTCATTTGTCACTAGTTGCGGATTATATGACATTTGACGGCAGATTTCAACCTCTTAGTCGAAAAGGAATGGAAGATTCTGCATCTCCATTGCAACAAATGAGCTTTGAAAGTTCTCTCAATTTCTTAAGAAACGCCACATTACAAGGTAACTGTAATTAAACACATATAAATATACATTTTATAAATAACGAAGAAATTGTTCTATAAATTATTAAATATATACAATTTATGTTTTCAGGAAGACGAGATAATTTGGTGTCTCCTTCTAGTCGTCTAATGTTAGGTCAGCCTTGTAACTCTGGTACCGGAGCCTGTTCACTGTTATTACAAATGCAAAAACAACCAGAAGTTTCTTTATCAGCAGGAGTATAGTTTTAAAAAAGACCAAGCTTTTTATATATTTCAATTATGTACTAAGTTCTACAGTTTGTATATAAACTTTTTTAAGCAGATTACATGTTTTATTTTGCAACGAAATACACAAATCACAAATGAGAATCGTAGACTATGTACGAATATAATCGAGATATAAGGATAAACTTAATATTAGATATTTTCATAAATTATTAATTATGTATCATACTCTATCATACCGACGGAATTGATATTACCATAAGGGGTTTCGTTTCACATGACCTGAAATACCGACATTGCAAAGAATCAGCGATTTTCTCATGCCCCGTATCTAAACAGAAGCTTATTAGTAAAAACTCAAGCATATTAGTAAAAATTGAGTATCTTGTATACTCTACTGGAGGAGTCCTCTAGCTTTTCTTAAGTCTTTCTGTTCTACGGGATCCTGATCCCACAATATCTCCTGACATCACCTGCTAGCCTTTGTACTATTGTAATCTTATCCTACGTTCTGTCGGTAACGTTGAAAATTGCAATAAAGTAATAAAACCTTTTGTACAAAATATTAAGTCGTAACTTTCGAATCGTTAAACATCCAAAACTATTTCTACAAGAAATGAGAGACTATCTTTAAAATTTAAGATAAATCGGGCGTGATTAATTTTCGAAAGTTTCGCCTTAAGTTTTCTTACATACTCTTTGTAAAAAGTTTCATTTTATGCATAAAGATTTATTAATTTTTATTACGTTTTATATTTCGTTCAGAAAACAAATTTTTCATTTATTGTTGCTTGTTTTCTATAGGGCGTGCTTGAATTTGCAAAAATATGTTACATATACATGATTCATAAACAGCGATTTTATTAAATACTCCGTAAGTATATAAAACACTTACATAGTTCAATTTCTGTGAAAAAGCGAAGTATGCACATAAATAATTTACATAACGAACATAATATCTAACTTTAAAAAAATTTGTTTCAAAAACAGAATTTCATAATTTCCTGTTTAAAAGTTTTCGCTTATTTATGTCTATTTAATCCCAATTTTTTATACGCAGTTCTGGCTCAAGAATACTCCAATTTGGTGAATGTTTTTCATTAGATAACCAATTAAAATCGTCGATACAATTCCAATTATTCATTTTTGGATCAAGACCTGCTAAATTGAAATGATTTATCTGATCTTCATAGGACCAATTGTAAGGCGCTACACGTATATTTGTAGAATCTTCTATGATCGATCTACTCGTAACATGCAAATAAATAGTACAATCTGTCGAAGAATGTAATCGAAGTTGTTGACACGCAAAAGCGAATATACATTCACTACAATCATGGGCAAATACAGACGACGGTACTGGTCCAACTAATACAGTACATTGCTTCAGATTAACCATATGTAAAGTACTAGGTGTGCCGTAAATTCGTACTGTACAACGAACTAGATCAGAAAGGAGAATATCGTTCTTATTCACATTTTCGGCGTCGAGAATTATTTGTTCATCAATTTTTCCCAGGAGCATACAGGCACTATCACCATACTTGCTTGACAATTTGAAATTTTGTTTTGAAGAACCATTTACAATTCCTTCAGTGATTTTTAAGTCCTTTAAACCATCCGTTACATCATGTGACTTCTCAGATGTTTTTTTCACAACTCGTCTATTCTTGAAACCAAACTTCTTCTTAGGTAATAATTTCAGTTCCAAATCGGAGGCTTCACATTCTAGTAACTGTAAATTCTCTTGTGCTCTTCTAATATCGTAAACTTTTAAAAACATTTTTGATTGTGATAAATAGTTTTTCAATGTTTGAATTTCTTTGTTCACTTTATCAAATATCCCAAGTAGTGCCGAAGTAGGAGCACTATGTGCATCGTTTAACAATTCTTTGATATTTTTACATGACGAATAAAAACTGTCTTTGAAATAACTACTTTGTTCCGACTCCACAGCTAACGATTGCCGTTCCTCTCTCCGCCTTTCTATAATATTTTTCCTTTCACGATCCCGTTTGGTAATACGATCTGGTAAACTTCCTTCTATCAAACCAGAAGGATCCATATTGTTGTCTGAATGCTATTTTGTAGTAGAGGTTATAGTTTTTGTATTGTTGTCCACGCGCATAGATTTACTTTCACATTCATATATTAATACATCACAGAGCTGGTCTTTTATACTCGCAGATTTTTTATTCAGGGGCTGAAAAAATGTATCATTGTAAAGCTATGAAGAACATAAATATTGTAGTTTCTCAAAAATTTGCATTCTATCAATATACACTGTAAACAATATCTAAGTCAAGATGTGTACATACCTGTTGAAAATATTTTTCATGAGAACAATGAGTTTCTAGGCAATAACTACTTGAACTACCAGTTCCTGATAGAAAATCTGAACATCCCACGAACTCCATGAAGATCTACTGTTCATTTCGTTGTTTTCCCCACGTAGACATGTCATACAACCTTACATCATTGTCTCCAGACAATGTTTCACAGGTCTTATAAAATATTTCTAATATGAAAGGATAATTTTGGTACATATGATACCTGCAATCTAATGAACATAGCTATGAAGAATAATTAATTAACAAAAGCAAAATTTCTAAAAAACCTTATTTATTGTGAATGACATCATATTGCAACAGTTTAAATGAAACTTCAATAAACCGTGAAAAATTTCAGTTTAGACTTGTTCATCGCGTTAATATGTCTTTCATTAAAGCTTTGTACGAATTAATACGTATGATTATGCAGTAACTACAAATCACAGTGCATTAACGTGAGCTATCAGTAGAGATAACCTAAAAACATAAAGGAATAGCGAAAGATGATATGCGACTTACTTTGAGATTTATTCATGCAGCGCCAGACAAGGTACGATCCAGTTACGAAAAAGATTTCACCGATAATTAGTGCTTTCAGGCCACCTTTTAGAAAAGAAAATGACGATTTTGGTTGCTTTTGAAGCATACTACTTAATAACAAGATTTCCTAAAATGGAAATCATCAATACCGTAAAGAATGATGTGCGTCTCGAGACGTCGAGATCAAGTGCGATGGGAAGGGATAGTATGTACAATCTTACCCGGCTCAGTCACGTTGTGCAAAACTCTCGAAAGGATACTAGCATTCGATAAAATCAGCGGGAAATTTAAAAACAAAAGTACGAAATTAACGAATATCACTGTGAGACCCTTCTGTTCATTTCGTAATCATCTTAATAATAGAACTGTTTCAAAATATAACTTTTATATTCACATTACCATTTACACATATGTTGAAAAATTTGTATAATATTATATCAATATCGTGCAGTTTATGATAACAATTGACTATATATATACGCTACACTTACACATTCTTGCTTAATTATTCTCATGCTCTAAATAGTTAAATACAATATTGAATAGAACATTAGCCTTTTCTTTTTACAAACAAGCACCTCTTAAAATTTGGTTTGGTAGTTTGCAAGTAAAATATAACGAAAAAATGAGTATTAACAACATGTAATATAAAGTAAATAATTTGCTACACCTTAAATTAACTTTTCTTCCAGTTTATTGTAATGAAATGTGAATATATACAATAGTTTAAAGTTTATTATCATGTAACATTTAGTTTATTATTTCTCTCGCCTATTACGGGAACACTAAGAGTTTTGAAAGTTAATTGTCGAGAAGTAATGTATCACAAGAAAATGTTTCGAGTTATAATGCTTCACATGCCTAACCGTAATATTAATTTAATAGTGTACATATTTTGGAAAAAGTGCAGGCCTTCGTACTTATGGAAACAGTCTAAGTTAAAAATTGTAGAAGAATATTTATTATACAGCCTTTCATACATACGTAAGCACAGATAAAATATACAAGTAGGGAACACGTTTCCAAAGCAATACTAATTAAGACTGTATCTCCAAGTACATTTCATTACATTACATAGCAATAAAAAAATAACCATTAAGATGATCTTTCTGGTGATTTGTACAAGAAATAACTGCATATCCCTATTTAATATATTAAATGTTCAAAGTGATGTATGAATTTTGTATCAAAATTTTGTTTAATTTTTATACGATTTAATTTCCAATTATTATTACATCAATCTACTATTAGATTTATTACAATACTTCAATCTGCAATAATACAAGCGGTGCCTTACTGAAATAACTTGTTAAATAATGTTTGTTGTATTTGAAAAAGTTATGAAATATATTTTCATTTATGAAAAATAGGAAATGTTCACTATTACAAGTACTATACATAAACGTAACTACTTATTTACGCATTTGGCTGACTCCTTATAATTTATTTGAAATATCATTTTTGATAAATTATAAGTAACACAAGCGCGTAATTCATGCATTATTGGTCTTAAAACAATACTACTATTATATCTAGTGTTACACAATCTTTTTAATAAGAAATACGTAAAATAGATATTTGTAAGAACAAGCACTCATTGCTATCATAACAAACGGCAGTTCTTTTCGGAAAACCATATATTTATCATTTTATGTACATATGAAATAATAATGTAAAACCTAACAAATTAAGAAAGTAATATAGAATAATAATAATAATAATAATAATAATAATATACATAAAAATTCTTAAACAAATTTTATTATTAATATTTAATTTGTTGTTTCTTTTTTGACAAAACTGAATCCATATTATAATCTAGTTGGATCTCTTGCTCTAATAGACACTTCGATTGCATTGCGAAAACTCAAGTTGGTACATTACGATATATCATCCTTTTATGCCTAGGTATTATTACTGTTCATCATATCCTTTAACACATTGATACATCTGGTCCAAAATTATTTAAAAATCGTTTATTATTATGAATTAACATAATATAATACTGTTTAAGATGTAGTTATTTAACCTGAATTCTTTATTTTTTATATTTTTTGTTATAAATTAAATATAAAATTACTTTCCTTTAATTTGCAGATTTATTTGTAAATATTTTCGCCTCTTATTTACATAAAATAATTTAAATGATTACTATTTTATGCAAATTTTTATATTTATTTTGTCAAACATGGCATACTTTGTATCTCAAGTTATTGTATTATATTAGTCTTATAAAAAAGAAGACTTTTAAAAATTTTTCTTATTGCTTTTCTATGTCTCACAAAGAAATATAAAAGTACTTAATTACAATGAGACAATTAATATTTATATTGTCAATATTATGTGTGAAACGAAAAATATCACTGAAAAGTTGATGAAGATGACACACATTGAACTTGAATGCTATTCAAGTGTACTTTTTTAGGTAGAATTTATTATATATTATTTGTTATGTTGCAAATTGCGTGAAGATATAAATTGAATGTGAATTGAAATTATTGGAAAATGCTGGAAACTTTTAGATTATAAAGTGCTAAGGCACCAGAGGTAAATGCAAATGATAACAGTGATTGACATCATATTCTCTCACTATAATTTCAGGGGCATAAACTACAGACATTTTCTTTTTACGTAAATGTATTTATAGTATTATTTGTTCTGATAGTATTTGTACACACGTACCCTACAGCTTCTGATATATTGTGAGACCTCTAGTTTTGTTCTTTAACTGTTCATTACCAGGCTTAAAAAATGTAATATTTCGTTATTCTTATTTAATTACTGATGATCATGCTTTGAGATGTTATGATTTTTAGTAACAAAAAAATTTAACATTTTACTTCGTTATATGTATTCATGTGTTGATTCATTTTTGTATAGTTGCTGTTCAGTAATCTATTTAGGAAAAATGAAATATTATTGATTTTAATGATCTGATATGATCAGAACAGAAGTATAATGTACACATCGCATACATTTATATGCAATAAGTACAGTGAAACGAAAGATGTTGTAATTTTATATATGCTTAAGTTGTGAACTATTCATGGAGTTATATGCTTGCTTTTGATTTCGGATTTCTAAACATTATTGTATTATGAATGATAACTTTTATCACTTGGTAATAATGGGATTCAATAACAGTTGTATAAATAAGAAAAGAAGAATGTGTATTCAAAATATTGGATTTATATCAAAATAAATATTCGAAATCTATGTAGTCTTGAGACACTATTCAATAGTTTTCATAAGCTGACAATTTTAAAACAAATATAATTATTTGTAAATTCTGGACACCAAGTGCATATATCTCAATATGAAATCACAGTATTTAATGAAGGTACTAATTTTAGTATTGATGTTTAACTTATAAAATAAATTTAATTTTTACAAAAATGAAATTATCAAGCATTTCAATTTTCTGATGAAATTATACATCTTGTGAAATACTTTAAACATTTGTGAAGTTCACAATTTTCCTCCGTTTTCTTTCATTGCAAATTATTCTATTGAAACTAAATTTTTTTCATACAGTATTTATATTAGTTCTATGCTTTCTACCGTATCTCAAGATATCGGCATGTGAATTGAAACACACAATATCATTGTATGATGGCAGTTATATCTGTGATGAGAAATAAGAGTAATATCACTTGTATTAATAATTAAAAAAATGAATTAGAAATCCATCAAGCATAAACCTGTTATTTACAACATTTTATTTTTGGAAAGATTAAATTTGACATTGTTTTTTTTTTCAAAACAAATATTCTATTAGATTTTCGCAAAATCACAAATTTTGCCTTTCATTATGTTCTTATTAATGCACATTAATTTGTTTCATTACATTAATGCTAAGACGGAATTTGTTGAATCTCTATTCTGCCATAATCTATTCTAAGACATTATAATGCTGCTCTTTATTTTCAATCATTAGCTCTCACCAGTAAATTATTGAAATTTAATTGTAACAGGCAAACGGATTGTATGGGTTCATATAAAATCCGTCAATAAAAAAGAAACAGATTTTTAAATAACGTGCGATTGTTATTTTTGTTTGTTTAATTAATTAGCAATCGATGCTAATGTAATCCTCATTTACTCTTGTACAGTCATTTACCCAGACTTACAGTAATGAGGCATAAAGAGATAGCTGCTGGGGGCAGGAAAAAGTCAATGTGACGATCAATATGACAGTCTTTTGAACACCATGAAATGATGGGCCCACTGTTGCACTGTAGTTCGCTACGATACCATTTCATGCCAGCCACTATCATTTGAAGAATTGCTCTCCAATGGTACTAAAAGTTTGAACAACATTTTATTATTAATTTATATTCTTATAATTGCGGACCTATTTGTATTGGTCGAAAGTGTACAACAATAGAAAATTTCGACTATCTGATAATCGGGACGGATTGAGAAGACATCGGGTCGCACTTTATGGAATTCTCAAATATATAGGGATTTCCGAGAATTGTTAAATAGAATTTTCGAAAATTTTCACATGTTACAATATATTTGAAAATTCCCAAATTTTCGGGAACCCATCCCGATCCCAAATAATATTCTCGAACCGTCCGGATCCATTTTCGAATTTTTCTCGGATCTCTAGTATTCAAACAGACTACACAATAAATTGATAAACAATAAACATAACGAAATATAAATTAATAAATATAAATAAAAATATATATATATATGTATATATTTATAATTATATAAATTGTAATAAACTCACCAGTCTTGTCACTTTCAGCTTTTTCTGGAGATGAAGATCTAGGACCCCATATTCTTACAGTACAATCATCTGATACAGAAGCCAACATATGATGATATACTGGATTCCACGAAACACAATTTACTGTCCTACTATGCCCTGTTAATGTTGCTATTGGTAGTTCTCTCTTGATATGCCATACATATACTTTAGTGTCTGGAATAAAAATAAGTAATACATGTGTATTACATCATACCTCGTAATTGAAATAAACATGTACAAGGCATTTACAGTAATACTATTTACCTTCACTACCAGAAGCAATGAAATCTTGATTTACACCACCAAAACAACTATGAATTGTAAAATGTCCTTGTGTAACACCTTGGAAACGTCTTACTAAGCATCTATCTTGTAGATCCCACAGATCTACACTCTGGTTAGCTACATTCAAAAGTGCAAGTCGATCCGTTTTATTTACACTAAATGACATCACAGGATGGTCTTCTTGCAATCTATAATATTATATTCACGTTTTCACGAATGCCGTAGTTACACAGAAATCAGCATGAAAAAACAATATTCAATGTAATCGTACATTGTGAAGTCACATAAGTCATCAAAATTGTATCCTCTAATTCGATGATGTGAATCAGCAGCCAGGACAGTTTTCCCATCATTTTTGCACCACAAGCATTTCACTCTAACTCCTTCCCACGATTCTGACACGTTTCCTTCCAAGTCCTAGAACAACATTACCAAAGAATGTTTGAAGATCCTTTAATACTGTAATTGATATTCATTCTAAAATAAACTTGATAGATATGTTACAAATTGATAAAATTGTCCACGAAGTCCTCCTGCCACAAATTTACGTGAATCTGGATACCAGGCACAAGCCGTAAGTGAATCGTCTGTGCTCTGGGTAACTGTTGCACGTAATTCATAATGGGGTGGATCAATACTCCAAAGCCAAAGTTCTGGACAATCTTCGGGTCCACAGGCAAGCAGAAGACTGCTGTCTGGACTCCAAGCTATCAGTGATACTCCATAAGTATGACCTTCTAATGTTTTTCTATGAGTTACATTTAACGTCTCCTGTTTTCATTAGAAATTCGTTATTCAATTAGTTGCAAATTATTTTTTCATTATGTATAATAATTTACTTACAGGATCAACATCCCAAATAATTACAGTCATGTCCTTGGAACCTGTGGCCAACTTGAGACCATCTGGAGAAAATTTACAATACCACACTTCATCACTGTGATTATTGAGCACCTGTACAGTATGGCATGGGAACTGTTCTTTGTTGCAACTATGGTCCACGAGCAGCGACACATTCTCTAAAGTCGTCTAATTAGCGAGACAAATTAATTATATTTGCATTAATATAGAACAATAAAATATTTCATGCAATAGAATCGTTGAATAACATTTTTTACTTTACACATTACAATTTAGATTCATGAAATAACTAAATGATTTTTTGTTATATATGATTATTAGATTTCGGATTTTTTATAAAAAATACAAATTATCCAAGTCTACTATAAGAGATTGGAGTTAAATAAAATTATGTTTCCATGACAATTTGCAATAAAATTGTAATATCGAAGTTAAGTAAAATGAACTGAATAAATAGTACCTGTGTTTGAGTTACATGGTATGTGCACTGTTGATTTTGCATCTCTACAGCTTGGCACAATAGATAGTGAAGACGACGTGGTGGTAACATAATGGAAGGTGGCAGGAATTTCTGAAGTCTGTCCATTAAGGCCGCCCTCGATGTTGCACCTTTGCCGTCCCAGCCTGCTCGTGTCTGTTAACAAGTGTCTATTTGCTAGTGATCAAATTTTCAGTAGCAGGTTAGTTTCAGAAATTTGTATGCATATACAAGATTCAATTTTTTTTAAAGAACTTATTAGTAGCCAATCATTATTTTAACAAAATATGCAGTAAATATTACACTGTGTGTGTGTTCCTACAATATAACATTCTGAATATAATTGTGTTTAGTAGTACCTGTAACTCATCGCGTCCACTACACATCATAAATGCAGACAATTGGTGGACACGGTTTGTATTATGACCTAGAGGTGTAAGTTCGTTGCGTAAAACATGTATTGCTTCTACTACCAATCCATCTTCCAAGTATTCTAAGTATTTTTGTTCTAATAACAAGAACTTCATTTCCTGTAAATGGTGGATATTAATACAACATATGCGTGTTATACATAATTAACCCTTTACAAATTTCTTTTTTGTATGTTTTGGGTATCACTGCAACTTTCATTTAAATATAATTTCTCTCAATATTAAATTATTTCTGAAAATGCAGGTGATATGGTCAACTCTGATTTCCTTTGTTTGCAAAGGGTTAGTAAAATCAAATTAATTGAATAATAATGATTTTTACCAATAGACTCTGACTTGCATCATTTAAAAATGATTTAAGTTCATTAAGATCATGCTCTGCTTTAGTCCAATCTCCATCCATAACATGATGTCTAAACTTTGCAGCTGCAGGGTGATCTAGTCTGCAACCTGACTCTTGCATAAGAAGATCTGCTGTCCGACTGAAATGGACATTTTTTTTAAATCAATTTTACATAATTGAGAAACTTGTACAGGTCTAAAAGCATTAGCTATTTTGTTTTTCTTCAAATAATAGTTCTATTTGACCAGGTAACCAACAAATCTGCTAAGAAACAAGTAAACAATCTTTACATGTTTCTAATGCTAAAATGAAAATAATATATCGTTATGCTCTAATGCCTATACAATTTACAATTGCAAGCCTGCATGTACTGCTTTTTTATACTGCCTACATCATTATAAAGCAAGTATAACTTGCAGATACTAGTGACTATATTTCAAGATTCTATAATTAGCTTTCTCCCACCACACAGTATGCAGTCCAGATAGGTTGCAATACAATAGTTCTGATAAATGCGTACATACAAAGAACTCTTAAGGAACAAAGAAACACTCAAAATCCTTAAGAGAAACAAAAGAATTATTAGCAAACCATAATTATTGTGTTAAATGCGAAAGAGTTTCCAAAGCATGTACAGTATGCTAGTATATTTCCAAGTGAATCTGAATTTCCCTGTAAATAATAGTCGCACATAAGAGTCAATTGACATTGACTACATACTCGAGCCCAACTGTCTTCAAATGTTGTCCAATGAGCCTCACAATATCTTGATTAGTTTTGTCCATTATTTTCGGAGGTCCTAAATTTCCATTCGTTTCTCCGTTCACAACGTTGATGTCATTGTTTGATTCCGGTATTATGTTGCCGTTAGCATGCGGTCCACCAGAGTCAGCTGTACCTCCATTCTGCTGAAGTCCGGAGGAAATGCCACCATTTGAGGTCTGCTGTTGCATTACGCTGTTACGTACACATGGAAATCGTTATCCCTGATAGCAATGACTGGGTCCACGATGCTTAACGCATACGTGGGTGCTGGCATAACATGTTACGGTATTGAACAACTTGACGGTATGGAAACAACTGTTTGGTTTATCTTTTTTTTTTTCTTTCGAACAAAACGTTAAAACACTTTGATTTCGTGCGAAGCAGGTGAACTACAGAACAAGGGATTCGATTCATTCGACATGAAAACAAGTAAGAAAAGCGGAGTCAGAAGCGGCGCGCATGAAAACGAATCCGACGACGTTGTGATAGATCTCGAGATTCTGGAAGGAACCGAGATACACGCGAAAGCGTCGTTACGAAGGGGGTAGGCCCCCCTCGTGTGTTGACTACGCGTGTCACGACGTCTAGGGGCCTGGTTGGAGTTACCGATAGTTTTCCATCTCGGGTTCGGTGTGGTGCTCGTCCGCTGGTCGTAGGGTAGTCGGGAGAGAACTACGGGACCTTTTGCGCGGTGGCGGAGCGAGTCCACCGTCGTCCGACTCGCCGCTCGAGGCCAGGCTTATGCGCGTACCGCCCCGTTTTTCACACGATTATTGTCCCTAAGATCGTTGGTGGGGCTGGGGCTGGAGCACGCACGCAGCCACGGTTGCGTTCTACGGAAAACTCGTAGCCTCCCCCCTTTTTTTTTTCTCTCCACTTGTCTTTTCGATTCACGCGTATGCCGTTTATTCTGTCGGACTTTACTGCCCGACGATCAGAAAACGAAGAAAAACAGAATTCTTGTATGTCTGCCAAAACGGATACGAACAATGACTGCTACACAGCTGATACTTGTTTAGATCGTCGTTTACGTCACACTGATCTTCTTTGCAGATAGTTCCGCTGACTATGGCGCCCACTATGTCCGCTCACATACGTTGACTTTCTAAACCTGCAAAACCCGTTTGTTTGGGGCCTTCGCCGTAGGATGACACCACCTATCCGCTGGAAAATACACGTAGCGGGACTTTCGAAATTTTCTAGAGGAATTTCTATTAATAAATAATGAAATATTAACGCTAAACGTAACCACGACCGATTTCATATTTTTTATTTATAATATTTACCTAATCTACTAAGATACTTCTATCAGACATTATTAACTCGATTTTATTTTTTAGAATAAATTTAGTCTTGGAACTTTTTTTATAGAAGAGCATACCACCAGTCACATTCTGTGCTCGGTGTGACTAGCGTTAAAGATCTTATGACTTGTTAGCGATGGTTTTGTACACTTGTGGAAAAAAATATTATAATACTATTTCCAACTTTATACTATTTTTAAAGCAAAGAAGAAATTCGTGTTTGGTTTGTTTTTTATTATAATCAACGATGAAAATTTTTATTTTTACATAAAGCTCTACAGTCTAGTTAGAATTTTTATCTTATGTATTAAACATTTAATTTGAGTGCTTTATAGAAATAGAAATATGCTTTATATATTATAACCTATCTCTGAGTCAAAACAATATTTCATAATTAAGTCTTGATTAGTTCAAGCGTTCCAAGTGCAATAGAAGCAGCATTGAGGGTGCAATCAATTGAACAATGTACAACTACTGTGAAGCTAATAATAAATATGCTTTCCACATTCATTAATCTATAGACACACACGTTAATCAGACACTATTGAATATACACACCTTGATATATTCGAACACATTTTATCTAATCATGTGTAGTATATATGTCATACATATACTACATATATATTTTATACATATACTACATATATTTTTATACATATACTATATATATACTCTACTATACTATATATATACTCTACTCTACTATACTATATACATACTCTACTATACTTCATATGTACTCTACTATATTATATATATATATATACTATATATGTACTCTACTATACTATATATATACTATTCTATATACTATATATATATTATTCTATATACTATATATATACTATACTATATACTATATATGTACTATATACATAAATACTCTACTATACAATATATATATTATATATACTATATAGATGCTATACTATACTACATATATTGTATATACTATATAGATGCTATACTATACTACATATATTGTATATACTATACTATACTATAACATATATATACGTAGCACTACATATGATATATCTATATATATATTTGGTAATATCAATCAATAGAAGATTACATAACATGGAATAGATAATATAGTAATCAAATGCCTCGAGTGGTAGTAACCGTTGTTTAAAATATCCCGGGAAATAAACAATTTAATTTTATGTAAAAATAAATTGTATACAAGAGAATTTCAATATGGGCCACGCGGATGTAATAAAATGAATTGCATAAGTCGTTTTATTTGCACAATGAAATGTAGAAAGAAGTTTTGCAATTGAATTGATACGAATCGTTGTACACGATTAGATTGCGGCTTTAATGCACTTACGATAAAAAGCTATGGTAGATTCTAAGATAGAGTTTAGAACAAGTGAAACACATTTAACGGTCGAAACAACGTATTTTAATATTCTTCATTCTTGATTATCGCTAACCAGTGTCAAAACTGCTACTGTACTATTTCGAATTCATTAGGATTATTAAACAAAAAAAAAAGAAACAAATCCCCATGTTCGGATAGTGCAATCGATCGGGAAAATTTTTCGTTTTGCCAAAAATTCCACGATCTGTACTATACTATCGGCGCGCTTCAATAGTTGATGCAGTTCGCGTGTAGCTTCGTGGGGTGCAAGTGGATTCCACTGTTAGGTTAGCTCGTCGACTATGGGGAGCCGGCGTGTGCCACTAGTCAGTCACTCGCCGGCCGCCGGTGCAGTACGTTGTAATGGTGGTTTCTGCGTCTCCGTACGTCTCCGTTCCGTAGAACTGTGTCCTAAATATTTAATACGTACTCGCATGTTTCACGCTTTAACAACGAGGCCGACGGATTTTCTTCTCGCAAAAAAAATGTCGTTCGCGATGCCGTTTAGGCGGTTTTCCCGCGGTTTAACCGACGTGCGACCGATCGAAAATAGTAGATAAAACGAAAAAGAAAAAAAAAATAAATAAATAAATAAAAGAGAAAGAGCCAGGGAGAGGGATTCCGTTAAAGATCACGTGAGATTACGGGAGTCGTGTAAATTTGACGGCAAACGTGCGATTTTGTGTTGTGCTGTGTATTATTGTAGTATCCTTACTCAAAAGTGTTTATTCGTTTACGGCCACTTGTTGCGCGCCTAAAGCACCCCCCTTTTGTGTTCGTTGGATTAACCGGATTACGTGCGTCGTCGGGATGTTCTTTTCGTCGATATAAATCACCGGGAAACGCAGAGAAGCGGTAAGCGCACCACATCCAATTTCGATACATCGGTTATTGTCTTCATGTAAACGCAATAAAAACACACCATCGTGTTCTCCGTCTCGATAAGCCTGCGTTCGTGCTTTTCGATAGTCCAGTTATTTGACGTTTCTCCGAGTGACGCCACTTGAAAAGCGCGGGCAATCGCGACATTTTCAGATTACGATCCACACACGCCTGACACATTGCCTTCTAATTAGTCTCCGGGCGAGACACTCACCATAACCTAAAGACATACACGCGTTCGTGCCGATACATATCTTACATGTTACCACCGTAATACGTACGTGCTTGATTCGTTTCTTTTACATTTGTAAAAAGCATACCGAACGACCGTGTGCATTCGATTCGAATCGTAAAACATCTTTTTATATCTTTCTGTGGAAAGAAACTGTCAGGTATATCAAAATTTTCGAAATTCTCCTGTAGTTCGACATAACCTCTTGGTTCGTTTGAAAAATTCAACCGTGGTTCAGCGTCGCGCGTAATATAAAAAAAGGTTACACAGAAAAAGTTTTAATATTGAAATTTAAAATTGCTTCGAGTGCCAAAAGGATTAATATCAAAGCAGGTTATATCGCGTTATTCGCATTGCCGAATTTAATTGATAATATTTCTATTATAAATACTGTGGACGAGATGTATTAGCCGGTGGTGTAGTAATTGTTGTTCAACGATGGTTCGGGCGGGTTCGTAAGAAACGAAACGAGAGCACGAACTAGTAGACGGGTGGGTTTCTACTTCTATGAAGAAGAGCCGCATGCATGCGCGTGATATTCGCGTGCAAGGAATTCTCCTTCGAATACGGTACGCGTGTCTGTGTATGCACATTTCGACGGCCACCGTACGACAGCACGTCGTCGAGCGAAATGAGCCGTGTGCTTTTAGTGCGACGAAGAAGGGCTGCGCGCAGGGTCATCGACGGGGAGAGGGCAACGGAAGGGAAGGGCGAATCGGCACGGAGCGATGGGTATTCAATTCTCTCAGCGCCGCTTTTTTTCGCAATTTGATCGTAAAAAGACGCTTAGCTGCTCGAGTAACATTCGAATCGCAGCGTGACTCTAGAAAAATGATATTTTAAAATCAGGCTGAACCGGTTGCACAACAATAGTATTATACTCTGGGATCGCGTTGCTATCACAGTGTAACAGACTCGTTCGATCGAGACAGATAAACTGCGCGCAGAAGAATCTCAGTTATTTCGATGCGAGCCGCAACTGGTAATTGCTTTTTGAGAGATGACGATTGCTGCTCGGCGAATCGGTGAAATTTTTCGATATTTTTTAAATACACGGGAAGTAAATCGATTTGTCGAATTGCTCGGTTATTGCAATAATTGTGAATGGAAGATATTGGAATACGTGATTTCGCATGGGATCCGTACCGAGAGTTTTCGTGAATTCTCCAAGGACTCTCAATTTCGAATAATATTCGAAGTATTTCGACGCGTCTCGAGTCCATCGCTGGTCGCGGGACGGGAAGAGGTTATCCGCAGGGAGGGGGAACATTCCACAGCGGATGCGCATGCGCGCATTCTGACTCGCGGCACCCGCGCATTCGACCGCGTGTATCCAGTGTTGTTGAGGTTAGCTTCTTCTGGTTTATATCTCGAAAAAGTAATCTCGGCGTGGTATGTAAATCGTATCTGAGCACACTTTTCCGTTAAGGTAAACATCGTCGGTACATTTCGGCAATCGTTCCGAGGGAACATTATCTTTGGAAATTCTCGCCGTTCTGGCGCTACGATTCTACGATATAACGGCGACATTGAATCAGAGCTGGCTGAACTTTTCGGTGAAAAATATTTCAACTATTGTTTTAAACGTACGTTGTTCCACGAAGCACTGATTTATATAACTGAAAACTAATTTAAACGAGCGGTAATCATATTTCTACAAATAATATATGTTTACTCTGATAATCTAAAATATAAGATAATTGACGGTGGGAAGTAGTATTAAAATGCAAGAAAGCATTTTCGAAGTTGATTGTGCTCAAGAAACGAGGCGTCAAATGAAAAAAAATGTACTTCATATTTTTCATATATTTCCTCTGGCAGAATTACCTCCTCCAATCAGATTCGCAGCATTTTGAGAATTTCTCAAATAAAATGGATCATTTACTATTCGAAATTGTATTTTATCCGGTTATACACTGAACACATACGCTTTATACTTGAACAGAAAAATATATTCCACTGTTTTTCAACGAATTGCATATTAAGTAAATAAAAATGGGTGATTTTCTTTTAAATAGTCAAGCTAGTCACAGTATCCTTTGGTTAAAAATTGTTCATAAGCTTCCCGCATTTGTTCCTCGAAATTCTGATTTGCTAGTCGCTAACTGTCGACTGTGCGAACTGCTGCGGTCCTCCAAGAAGTGAATTCTAACGCTATGAGTTCGCGTACGCGTTCTTTTCTATCTGGTTTACGTACGTGGAGAGAATGCTCGTCCTTTCGTCGCGGTGGAACAAACTTCTTCGGATTTCGTTGTGCGCCAACCGTAATAGTACAGAAATACCTGATTGTAGGCACACGGAACGGTTCCCTGACGCGGCGTCCTCTTCAACTTTGGCTCGCCGTGCTGAATGTTAATACCTAGAAGAAACGGTAGCCGCGACTATCTCTCGCCATTATACGGTTCTAAAGCGGTTTTAATACGAGAAAATGTCGCCTCCACCGGTTCACATGAACGTCAACAATTACGTGATAATATTTAACACTAGAACCACCGGACCAGTCGAAATCACTTAATTAATTCTTTTTCACAAATCAATCAAAGTATCTTCATCGGAAAGCTTCGAATGAATTTCTTCATTGAAGCAGACATTGTAATGCAAATGGGACAGAGTCGGAATAGATGCAGTTTCTTGTCATTGTTACAAGACAATGTACATCGGATGCGTTTATTACTCGGTAGTGCTAGAGTTATTGTTAATGTTATTCTAGTGGATTTTTGGGAAGAATAGTGAACAAATTAGAATATATATATTTATCGTTTGTTACTGCAATAATGCAGTCACTTGTTTGCGTCCTCAAAGGGTTAAACCAGAGACCGGAAACAAGAGAAGACGTTATCTTAGCTTGTGAAACAAATTTGTTTACGTCTTTTTTAGGTTAAGTGTTTTTGCAATTTCGTGGAAAATTGATCTTCTAGTGAATATTTTTTACCTTATTTTTTTTAAGACCAATGTTGACCCCCTCGGTGGACTTACAGGAAGCGCGGACCAATCGTAGCGCGGCAGAGGCTGTGTATTTCGGCTCGGCCAATGGCGACGCTACGCTCAGTGGGAACAGCTGCCAAGGCGGAGTCTGGTCGCTCTAGCCGCGCTCTGATTGGTCCGTGGTTTTTGCTAATAACTCTATAACGAAACCGCGCACAACATTTTCGCAAAGGAAAAAGTTTCTTGGAATAACTGCAGGAATAAATTTATACAATGCTAGGCTTCTCGTCGAGTAGTGTCAGTTGGCGTATCTGAACGGTTTATAATATGCATTTTTGATGCACTGATAGATGCCATGCGTTTGCAATTAGTTGTGTTATTTGTAAGTGTAATCGAGACAGTATAAAATTGTAAAGAGGGTTGTAGAATTATATTGCACAGTGCAATATATTTACTTAACACGTTGAACGGCATTATTGTGCTGTTTAATAATGATCACCGTTAAATTAACAACATCCAGCATCAATTTAGTCCTATCGAAAGTGTGATCGTAAGATCAGTGTGCATTTCCATTCTCACTGAGAACTTAAAACTTTAATACAAGATTTAGCTTTCTGGAGAAAGTATTTGCAATATCTTAAAAAATCCTTGTCCGCGAAGGGTTAACTCGAAAACCGGAGTATTCCTTCTGACTTAGAATATGTGATTCTAATATTAATATTCTAGCAGAGGAATCAAATAAACAACTGACGATTCCTTTCGGCTCATTCGTTTAGTATCGACGTCACTGCTCGATGTATGCGGCGGGCATTTCCTTGTTTGTGTGAAGTACGATCAGCGACGGTTGTGCAAATGTGGCCGGTTAATCGGGCTTACCGGAAAATCGGGTGCCGGATAATCGGAATTCTACTGTCACAGGAAACAGGTTTTAATGTCAGGTGCACAGCGTAAAAATAATTACGCGGGAATAAAAATGTTCCAGGTTCAAAGATATATCTTAATTTTGCAATTAAAAATTGCTTCGACTGCAAAACGGTTAAAATTCATTATATTGTTAAGAATACTGAGGCATACTGATCTTCACGATCCATACCGCCCATATGTTTTTTATAATTTATTACTGCCAGCTAGTTTTAATTAATAATTTAAAACTGCCAGCTACGAGATATCTCGTAGTGGGTGCTGAAAGTTTAGATTGGCTGCAAATGGCTATTTCAGTTAGGAATTATTAGAAAGGATGAATGAAAAGTGTAGAGAACATATTGATTATCAATTTTTATTATTAAAATTATTATTAACCCTTTGCACTCGAAGCTGTTTTAACTCGAAAACCAGAGCATTTCTTCCGACAGGATATTTTCATTCCACATGAATTATTTCACCGTATGTATATAAGCTTTTTTACTGTTATTCGTCTTGACAACACTTAAGTCTGTATCAATTTTTTAAATATAAAGATAGCGATGTTTAAATTATTTTAAATAATAGTGTGCCAGTTTTTA
Source organism: Agapostemon virescens (assembly GCA_028453745.1). Classification (NCBI taxonomy): domain Eukaryota; kingdom Metazoa; phylum Arthropoda; class Insecta; order Hymenoptera; family Halictidae; genus Agapostemon; species Agapostemon virescens. Next base: position 16,718,015 of record CM052099.1, read on the forward strand.
ACCAAAGGGTTAAAACTATATATTAAATTAATTATATTAAAATAAAACCGTGGCAACCAGGGCAGGATGCGCTAAATTTGCGTGGCAGTCAATGGGTTAAGATAACGTTCTGGTGAGCGAGAGTCACCATTTCGAGTCGCGGCATCTAATAACGATGGTGAGTGAGAGTCACCATTCGAGTGTAAAGGGTTAACACGAAATATAGAAAAAGTATATGGTATGCGGACTATCTTTTCGTATCCCGGAGAGCGTAGCTGACAAGGGATTCCGCCAGCAGCCGTCTTTTATTGGCGTCGCCGCGTATCTTTCCCGTTGGTGCCTGCTTGTCGCCGTACGTCATCGATGTTGCGTATATTTTTGTAATAACGCGGTTTTCGTAGAATGATTCCTTCGTACCCCGGATCGGTTCGTATATTTCGCGTAGCTGCCGCGTAGGTATGCAAAAAGGATGGTGAGCAGGAGAGAGGTTACCCACTCCGGGTTCTTTCGTTCCGTGTAGAAGCGACACGACCCGACGCGCGGGACGGTGCAGCGTGCGTGACCAAGTGTTCACGATATCGTAAGTTATTGCTCCCCGTGTCATACCGGCCGCGTTGCCTCCGCATCTCTCGCACCCTCGCCTCGCCTTGCACTTTTGTGTGTTTGTCCAGCGTAAATATCGCCTGTGCAAAATACTTTTCGAGGCTGCGTCGGAGGCCGCCTGCGCCAGGGCAAATAATATCCGGGCATCTCTCTCTCTCTTTCTCTCTTTCTCTCGTTCTTTCTCTCGATCTCTTTCTCTCTCTCTCTTGCTCCTTCTCTCCTCGGCCCGGCGTCCGAGGGAACCGTCCGCGAAGACCTTTGCTACGCAGCGTCGTATTTTCAGTTACAACCGCGAACAAAATCTTCCTACGGGAGTGGTGTTTTGCATACCGCATAACTCGCGGGATCCGGCGGTGCACCGACATTAAACGCGGGTTTCGCGAACTACACGAGGATTTATTCAAATAATTAACCCCTTAGTTACGACGGGACTCCGCCGGCGGACCAAAGCAAACACCGCGACACTGTCTGTCAACTTTTACGGGATCGTTTTTGTTCCCGAGATGTTTCCCCTCTATTGCCATGACTCGTCGAACGGCTATGCATTTTGTTGAAGATCGATCGTCTCGCATAGTCTGTTAACCCCTTGCACTACGATTTATTTTCTGATAACAGTGACTAGATTTGTTTTAATCTCCGCAAAATGAGAAAAAGAAATTTCACATTTGTAATTACAGAGATTAAATGGAATGTTATTTCGGTTTTTAAAATATTGAGGAAATAAATGTTTGAAAGATTCTGTTCGAAATCTTGATCACGAGTCTGACTCGTTGTTGGAGGGGCAAGGGGTTAACAACCCTCGAAAAATCATAACTTTTTGTTTGTAACTAAAGTTAGTGGAAAAAGGGATTGATTATACGGATTTTAGTTAAGTTTGGATCGAGGGGTAGGTTTATGCAACTGAAAGCTGCACTAGATAAATTTGTTTAAAAAATTGATAAATAGTCAGTTGAATAAATAGGGATAGTTCTAAACGTCATCATCCTCATCCGAGGTTTAACGACCATTGGACGAGACGAGGAAATTGAACAATTCATTCGAAACTGTGAATAAGCAATTTCCAATATTGGATTGTATAGCATGCAGTTTTTAGGCATTAGAATAATTAGGATGACGTGGAAAGACGTACAGAGAACATTATAATTTATCGGAATTGCAGAGTAAATGTTAAAGTGCGTACATATTTACATAAGACGTATAAGTGTAAATTTCAGAGGAATGTTTTTCTTGGATTAAACATTGTTAATGAAAA
>CM052099.1:16720248-16731629 GCA_028453745.1 Agapostemon virescens
ATTCTATGGAGATCGAGTAAGTTTAACGAACCTCGATGAACCTCTAGATTATACAGGGCGTTAAAGTTCTGGGGGCGGTCCTGTAAAGTTTAAAGAAATTAAAAATGTAAAGAACTAATGTCTCGCGTTGTTCCATGATTTGTACCGCCAGAGCAAAACTCGCTTTAAAAAACAATACAAATTTCCTCAACGGAAACTGAATAAGTTTGACGAACCTTGATGAACCTCTAGGTTATACAGGGCGTTAAAGTTCAGGGGACGATCCTGTAAAGTTCAAAGAAATTAAAAATGTAAAGAACTAATGTCTGGCGTTGTTCCACGATTCGTACCATCGCAAAACTCGTTTTGCAAAACAATATAAATTTATTCTACGGAAATCGAGTAAGTTTGACGAACCTCGATGAACCTCGATGAACCTCTAGATTATACAGGACGTTAAAGTTCAGGGGACAGGCCCATAACGCTCAAGGTAATTCAAGATATAAGATTTCCAAAGCCTAAAAGTTTTTCCTCTGAAAATTCGCGCGTTGACTCTTAGTTTTCGAGTTATTAACAAACAAAAAAACCACGAATCAATCAAAGCGAATATTTAGTGGCTTGTATTGGTTGGATGCTAAGTCTCGGGGAAAATGGCGGCCAGTCTAGGAGAGCGCGGCGCGTCTCGCATTCCGTGCTTCTTATTTACTTCCTTCCTCTATCCTCAGTTATTATTAAACTCGGTGTAACAAACACGTTCTTATTATTACGATTAATGCGTGAAACGGCGTGCAGGAAGTGTCGGTTATGTTAACACGTTGAATGCCACGGTGTGGTAACCGGTGTCCGTTGCGTTGTTTCAGAATGATTATCATAAAGTGAAGAGCGTTGAACATCAATTTATTACTGTAGTAAATTAACCAGATTGTAGAGCGAGGTGAGAACTTGATTATGCAGCAATTAACGGTTAGCAAATAACGCTGATCTGTGCTACGTTAAATCGCACAAACTTGCATTAAAACTTGTTAAAGAACTTGGATGCACGGCAGGGGACATATTATTCGGCGAAAGAAGAAGAATCGCGATTGTTTTATAGGATGAACGGATTCATGGCGAACATCGAGGCAATTGTATGGCGATGCAGATAGGAATGCTCGTCTACGGTCTCCGTTCTTATAATTTCCAAGGCACAATAACGATTCTGTCCCAACGATAAGTAGCGGCGCGTAGAAGGCTGATCGTGAGTTTACGAGCAGCCTAGCCTGGAATCCATCATTTCTCTAGGCTCCACTTAAAGTTCCGATCCGAGGGCGTTTCGTGGAAGCGGTATACTAACCGTGGCCATGATCCTCTCCTACATATTTTCACTTCTTCCGTTTCCATTCGACGCGCGCTCGGAGAAAGAAAGCAGGGCTGCGCGGCGTCGGAAATTCCCGGCCACGATTCCGATCTCGACACCGACTTTATCGGCGTTTCGTGAATGCTGTTTGCTCGCTATAAAACACGGAAATTTATCATCAACGGTGATGCCATCGCCTTACACGGAATGGGCATTCTCCGAAATTGATGTAGCAATTTTTTCGGTTACCCCTTTCGGCAGTCCGATGGCGCCTCCGAGGCGACACTAGGAATTCCTATAGCCGTTGGGCTCTAGACAACTTTCGTACCGACTTGTTTGCATTTGAGAAATTAAAATTGAAGCGTTGCGGCTTTGAGTAATGGTGAGAAGCTTTGTACGCACGAAAGGGGATGAATCGGGTACGATGGAGTTATCTGGGTCGAACGGTGTCATTTTGGAATTAAAATTGCTTGGAGCGTAAAGGGTTGGAATTTAATAATGAGAATTTTAAGAAACTCAGTACACAGTCGGAATTGAATACTATCGTCCCGAGGTACAGTGTCTTCGATTGTACTAATATTAAAATAGTACTACGTATTGTAGGTCAAACGAGGGCTCCGATTTTGGAATTAAAATTGCTTGGAGCGTAAAGGGTTGGAATTTAATAATGAGAATTTTAAGAAACTTAATACGCAGTCAGAATTGAATACTATCGTCCCCAGGTACAGTGTCTTCGATTGAACTAATATTAAAATAGCACTACGTATTGTAGGTCAAACGAGGGCCCCCATTTAGGAATTAAAATTGCTTGGAGTGCAAAGATTAAAATCTAACGGTAAGAATGGAAATTAGCCTGAATTTTGTAATTAAAATTGCTCGGAGTGCAAGGAGTTAAAATCTACCAGTATGAATGGAAATTAGCCTGAATTTTGTAATTAAAATTGCTCGGAGTGCAAGGAATTAAAATCTACCAGTAAGAATGGAAATTTGTCTCGATTTTGGAATTAAAATTGTCCAATGCCGCTTATATGGCGGTAAAAATAATTCTATTAATTTTGTTACTTTTATAGTAAACATATTTGCAATTTATTTGTAAATTTGTATTATTTGTATTATTTCTAAACTTGAAATACTTCCGGTCCGTTAAGGATTAACTTTGAAGCTACCACTTCCGGTCGACTGATCGGTTTTATATTTTATATTGTAGAAGAATTACAATTATAATACTGCTCTGGGAAATTATCTATGTTTCGTTAGTCAAACATTTTTGCACTTCTGATTTTTGTAATATTTGTTAACACAGAGTCTGTATATTTTCTTATAATCCGACTCGGATTCCAGTGGTTAGAATTCACCTTCTACACTCCGACTCTACAGCCCTGGAAAAGAGTTAAATGGTTACGCGACTCGGTCGGAATACCAGAAGGGATTTGCGGAACATCCCTCGTCGAAAAGAAGAATCGGGGGTGCGTTCGTCGGTCTCTTCACCCTTTGTGTATTTATAGTATATTTATAGTATTTAAAATATTAAGTTGTTTATTCAACGTGAAATCGTACGAGCAGTTTTAAAACTAAAACATTTTATTGTTAGAAGAAGCTTTCTAAATAATATTTAAAATAGTAAACTGTTTAATCAATTAGGAATCGTACGAGCATTTTTAAAGTCGAGACATTTTATTCTTAGAGAAAGTTTTAAAAATAGTATGTAAATTGTAAGTAGTTTATTTAATTTAGAATCGTACGAGCAGTTTTAAAACTGAAACATTTTATTGTTAGAAGAAGCTTTCTAAATAATATTTAAAATAGTAAGTAGTTTATTTTATTCGAAGGCGTACTTTTAAAATTGAATCATTGCATTTTCAGGGGAGTTTAATTTAATTTAATTTATTTAATTTAATTTTAAGGGGGGAGGGTTGGTTTCACACGAGGAAATAATTTCAGAGTAGCAGCGCCAGCAGAAAAATCTAAAAAAGTCGTTTTTAACCAATTGACAATTGCCAAATTGAAATCAGAATACCCTTTCGAATGAATTTCATCCCCTATCCAGCCCCAGATACTCACCTTTACTTTGACAATTCAAAATGCAGATTTCTACGAACACGAGAAAATAATTTCAGAGTAGCAGCGCCAGTAGAAAACTCTAAACTCGTATTTAACCAATTGACAATTGTCAAATTGAAATCAGAATACCCTTTCGAATGAATTTCATCCCCTATCCAGCCCTAGATACTCACCTTTACTTTGACAGATCAAACAGATTTCTACGAGCACAAGTAAAAATTTGCGACCGTTTCTAATCGGAGCAAACTTGACCAAGATACCAAAAGAACTCCATCCGTGCATTCCAGAGAAGAAAGAACGAAAGTTTTTGAAAAGCTCGAAGCTTTCAAGCCCGGCTCGTCGATCTGACTAGCTTCACGCTGGAATTTTCCTTCTGGCGGCTCGTGGAAAATCGATTTTTCCCCGTGGCTAGGCTTTCCAGGGTTTTCTACGGTTAATAGAATGGCGTAGAAACATGCACGCGCCGAAAGCGGTCGGCAGGATTCCGAGCTATTTCATCCCGAGGAAATCACAAAGAATGTGGTCGAAGGCGGAACGCGCGGGCAGGTGCTTCTGTTCCCGTCTTTCTTTCTCGTTCGTCGGAGGCCGCAACCCTCGGTCCTTTCTCCGATCCCCGCTGGCGGAGAGACCGGAGCAGAGCAGAGCAGCCTGTCTTCCTCTGGTTCAGCTGTAAAAATTGCCTACGAGGGTCTAAATATTCGGAGGATACCGCGGGGTGATTATAATTCTTGGCCTGAAGTTGCCTCGAACGAAGGAATGCCGAGGGGCGGCTAAGACAAAGCGCGATCTCCCTCTTCGCCCTTTATCTCTTCACCGTTGAAGATTAGTATCTATAGTCGGACGCGACAGATGGTCGTCGGTAGCCACACAGTCCAGATTCTATATAAAGTCTGGAACCAGCAGCAGCAGCAGCAGCAGCAGCCCTCCGTCCCTCGTCTTCTTCGCCCTTTCTCCTCCGGTTCTTTTTCTTCCACTTAATTTCTGTTCGCTCATACGTTCTACACTTTTATTTTCTTCGCCGTATACAACCCCCTCCCTGCCTGCCGCCCCTTTCTGCTCGCTGGACTCTCTTCTCTTTTTCACCTGTAGCTGCTGCTGCTGCTTGCTCGTCTTTCTACGCTTTTCTTTCACCCTCTTTCTCTTATTTCACGGTTATAATCGATCGGCTGCCTCGGACCCTGGTCGGGATACCGACCGACGGTGCCTGCTCGGTAAGAACCGGTAACGCGGGATCGCGGGTCACGACGCAAAATGAAAGTCTAATTAAGACCAAGTCCGTCGTAAATATCGGCCGTCCTTTTTCTTATCGTACCACACGCTACCCGAACGTTACGCAATCCATATACTCTGTCGCATTCCACGCGAACTATTATTTCGTCTTTCCCGCAACGATCGTTACCAGCAAGTTTCCTGCCAAACGGAAACGCACGCCATCTTTCTCCGGCGTTAGCGTTCCGTGGAAAAATAGTCAACAGGTCGAAGCTGCGAGGAAACTGCTATAGTGTGCTTCGTTGACGTCATTGAGCTATAGTGTAATCTACGCGCAACCACGTCCGCGATTCTACTGTTCGGATCTCGACGGATTCTCTAGGTACCCCCACTTATTGGTGCGACGATGATGTGGCCAATTTTTGGTACGTGACGTCATGCATTGCTTTCGAGGCACCTTTTATACTTACAATTCTCGTATTCGAAGGAAGAATATTTTTTAATGTCGAGAGTGTTTCTATTAGATCGTTGAAAACCAATAAGCAGGAAGCTAGAGAGGTAGCAAGGGTTAATGGAAAATTGTTTTCGTAAATTGAAACGACGGTCATCGACGAACAGCAACTTCAGCGGCATTCGAATTCCAATGTCAGAATTTTAATCCAATTTTCTGATATCAGGAACATCGTTAACCCCTTGACATACAAATGAGATGGAATTTTACGAGTCCGAAGGATACTATTTAACTGGCTCAACTGAACATTTTATTTCGAAATTTACATTGCAAAATAATATACTTAATCATTCAACCAATACATAAATATTTCTTCATTCAAAATGAATTTTATACAAGTTTATATTGACCATTATTATCCATAAACGTTGAGCTATCTTACCTAGCATTCGCGTCACATTTTATTTGAAGTGGAAAGAATACAACTATGCATGAACAAAATTGTCGCTCGCCCCGTTTGTACGTTGAAAAGACAATTTCGAACATCGTCATTGACCGGTAACACAAAACAATCGTGTTCGTCCGCCATTAACCTCTTAGCCACTATGCGTCACTATAGTGGCTCTCGCGGATGCCATCTTCTTGCACGACGCGCCACCATAGTGGCTTTCGCGGATGCCATCTTTCTGAACGATGTACCACACTCAATTTTATTATTAATTATTAAAGTAAATTGTTAAAGTCAATATACGTGTATCATATCTTTAAGAAAAACTATAATTTTATGATCAAACACTTAATTCCAATGTACAAAATTCAGTCATGTCTCGTTCGCAATTTCTAGACGGTCTCATGGGTTTTGTTGCGTTCTGTTCGTCGTCAGTTTTGTCGCGATTGGTTGAGGGTAGTTTAAGAAGAATGTAGCATTTTTTAATTGGTTGGAGAAATGATGGAAGGATGGAGTATACCCGAAGGAGGGATTATCCTGATTTATTGCAGGGTTGTCTGGTTTCCTGCCAGCTTTTCATTTATGCGTTAGAAACATCGGAAGACAGGGTTAGGCACGTAGAACCTTCGGTGTTGACGTTGCAATAGGTATGATCGAGCGGCGATCGATGATTCGCGGCCGCGACCGAGGAAATTCCGGTATACCGTGCTAACGGCTTTTACGAATTTTCGGGCATGGACACAGTTGATGTATTCTGGGGTTTAACACATGCTTCCGTTCTCTCGTAACCACGGCAGTTAGGCGGCCTGATGGAAACGTAATCACCGAGGAGAATATTGAGTTCGGCCGATCGGGGCCCGACCAACCTCCTTTTCCCTATCCTCCTCACGAAATTCGCAACGGGCGGGTTATTCTCGCGAGCGGACGGCCGAGCGAGAACGGGGTGTCCCGATTATCATAATTATATCTCGATGTGATGAGTCATACTCGGGTGTGGGCTCGAAACACGAGCAACGAGAAGAGAGGGTACCGTTTTCGTATCCTCCCCGTCGAATCTTTTGGTAGCTCGACAAAATCCCCGTAAATTCGCCAAAAGGCATCGTTGTCATTCATTCAGACGTAAACCCTTGTCCTACGATTTATTTCATAGTAACAGTAACTAGATTTTCTTCATTCTCCAAGGAACATCAAAAAGACATGGAAAACTTGTAGCTACCGCAGTTCTTCTTCGATCACTGTGTATACAAGTAACAATTGAATAGAATTTTATTTCGGTTTAAAGAAAATTAAGGATTTACATATTGAGAAGATTCGGCTCGAAATCTTGATCACGAGTGTGGCTCGTTGTTGTAGGACAAGGGTTTAAGAATATTTTTAAATGATCGAAGCTCGAATACAGACATTTATTTAACCCCTTGCCCTACAACAACGAGTCAGACTCGTGATCAAGATTTCGAACAGAATAATTTAACCATGTATTTCCTTAATTTTTACTAAACTAAAATAATATTCTATTTAATCTCTGATCGCATACAATCGGTGGAGAATAACTAGGAACACGGTAACTATAAATTTGACTTTTCTTTTTGTCTTTCCGCGGCGGACGAAGAGAATCTAGTCACCGTTATCGTGAAATAAGTCGTAGGCCAAGGGGTTAAGACGCGAATAGCGTCTCAAGAATATTTTTAAATGTATTTTATTTTATGCTTGATTGTGTGTATTTAAAATATGTTTTAAATATATTTTCAAATAAATAATTAGTAGTTTTGTCAGAGCTCGGAATGTCGATTTATGAGGGTTGTCAAAATGGCCTGTTATACTTCACTTTACCGTAGGCTGTTTTACTCCATTTTGCATAAGCCGTTTTAACCCCTTGACCTACCACTTATTTTACAATAACAGTGGCTAGATTTTCTTTGTCCTCCACGGAACGACGAAAAGAAAACACAATTTTGTAGCTGTTCACCAATGACCGTATACGATCAACGATTAAATAAAATATTATTTCTATTTAAAGAAAATTAAAGAAATACGTGTTTAGAAAATTCAGTTTGTAATCTTGATCACGAGTCTGACTCGTCGTTGCAGGGCAAAGGGGTTAAATGCGAGAATATTGCGTCGCAGCTTGTGCACGGGTTTCACCCGACACCGTTGTTGACCGAGTGGAGAATTAAAAAGCGAAATCGAGTCAATAATGTAGACGTCGATGTTGCACTTTGGACGAGCACGTTGAAGCGAGAAACGAGAGTGGAAAAAGAAGAAACATTAAATGAGACTCCATAGAGAGAGAAAGAGAGAGTTTACATGGCGGCATGTTATCTGACGGCGGGTTACCGAGGGCTAATTTACAAGGTTTGTAAACCGCGCGTAATCCTCGGTCGCAGAAAATGCCGACGACTCTCGTGATTAATTCGCTTCGAACGAGATCGCAGTCGTTGACGAATTCATCGGCGAACGCGAAGAAGTTTCTTGAAAAAATTACCAAGTTAATGTCACTGTTTTACGGCCTCGCCGATAAAGCGAAGACTTTACGGTAGAACTTAGCCGAATTCGGAAAACTGTAAACAGAGTCGTCGTCGCGAGATACAGGTAGCGTAAATTCGTCGAGACTGAATAAATATTGGTATTGATAGTTCCGATCTTTTTGTTGCCTCGTAGTTCTTCGTGTTTGCATTCTTTTAACACTTTGGAGGTCCAGTGTCACCTCTGGGGCGATACTAACGATCGCTGTTATTTAAAACAATTTAAAACAAATATAGAAGATAGGAAGTTCCATAAGAAGGGGTACGCATCCTGTGCATCACATTTTCAGCCATGACCTCTGCCTTAATACTAGAACTACCAAAACAATGGCTGGTCCCTACGTATCTCTTTTGCAATTCCTGAAGTTATAAAAATATGTTCATTAGTAATTTTTCAATATATTTCTTCAATAAACTACACGTTACAATAAAAATTGAATGGAGTGTGAATAGATGCAATCTTGTTATGATTACAAAGCAGTATCGTTGGATAAATTGTTCGGTAGTTCTAGTGTTAAACTCGATGGCACTATGCGCCACTATAGTGGCTTCTGCGGATGCCATCTTCTTGTACGACGCGTCACTGTAGTGGCTTTCGCGGACGCCATCTCTCTGAACGACGCGCCATACTCAATTGTATTATTAATTATTAAAGTAAATTGTTAAAGGATACTATTTAACTTGCTCAACTGAACATTTTATTTCGAAATTTACATTGCAAAATAATATACTTAATCAGATTGATATACTGAGTAATCGGAGAAGTATTGAGAGATTTTTGTAATTTCTTGATTAAATATTTCTTTCATTCAAAATGAATTTTATACAAGTTTATATTGGCCATTATTATCCATAAACGCTGAGCTATCTTACCTAGCATTCGCGTAAATTGTGGAAAGGGTCATTTGACCCCCTGTGGTAGGTTTAGTGTTAAGAAAAATTCTAATTTTATGTTCGAACACTTCGTCCCAATGTGCAGGGAACAGCATTATCCGTCACACCATTGCAGTGCCGTATCAATTACACGTAATCCGCGGTAGAATAAAATTCAGCCGTGCCTAAGAGGTTAAGCTCGATGGCATGTTCGCGTAACAAATAATCGTCGGCATTCGTCGGAACAGCCTCGTTCTATTAACCGAACCCGTCCCGTGTTTTCTGATCGGTCCGCGAGGTTTTGCCGCGGCGAGATCGCGAGAGAAAATTCTGCGACCGTGAACGGAGAATTCGCATTTTCTTCGGTGGTGTGTATTCGGTGACTTACGAGCGTCTACCGTGGTATGTGTAACGTAGGATTTACAGAGGAGAGATGGTCGTGTCCGACCTGCATAATCCCGGTGCACGATCCATAATGCATCGACGAGCACCGCCTGCCTGGTCACAATTTATAATTTATTGCCAAGTTACGAAGCTGCATCTCCCGCAGCTTTTTTTCCCCCCTCTTCATCCCTCTTCATCCCTGCATCCCGTGGCCCTCGTCCACCACAGGCACGTTGATTGTTGCTGCGAGAGTCTGGTAGTTAGTGCAACTCCTCTCTCGCGGGGGCACGTTGGAATTCCGTTTGATTTAAATGGCGCTCAAGGTAAGCGTTTCGATTGAATTCACCTCCGCCAGACTTTTACCCTTTCTTCTTAATTCACGTGCGAGTTTTACGCACGCGGAATCTCCGCCTGAACGCGGAACGGAAACGCGATTTCCGATTTCTATTCGGCTCGGCAAATCTCAGAGGTCCACTTTACGCTTTACCGACCGAAGATTATTTCGGAATCTTTTAAGTTCGTAATCCGTCACTGAAAACTTCTTGATGGATCCCTTAATTTTTATTGCGAATCAGCCAGGCCTCCTAAGTAACGTTATCTAATAATTTTGTTAGGGATTACAATTTAAACGCAGTTTTTTAAGAATCATTATGGGGCAATTATTGAAAGACCCAAAGAATTAACCGTTTGCACTCGAATGGCGACTCTGAGGCGCCAGTAAAAATTGCCACACCACTGTTTAAAAGAATTTCTAGATCGTTCTGCTTGTGCAATCGGATACCCAACTGTTGGGATGCAACGGAACCTTTCTTTAGTTTCAAGTACTTAGGCTTAAGGGGTGAGTTTGCTCAAGGACAGCTGGGGTGTAAAGTCGAGACCGTTGGCTTCGTGTTTTCTGTCAGTATACAGCAGATAGCCAGAGCGCATAGTCGCATATTTCTTTTTACGTTTATATACATTAAACACAGCTCACGCAGAATCCGTTTTATCGCTATTTTCTAGGCAACACTTTGTAATACGATTAAAGTATGTCAAGAATATAAAATATTATAATTTGGAAACTATTGTACATTTAAAAAGACAATTTTCTAACAGCAACGATAAATCGTTGTTGTGTTTCAGTCGGAAAAGAATTATTTAATAAAATTGAAAATACTTAGAAAAATGGCGGATGCTCTTAAACGATATTTTCTAGATAATACTTTGTAATACGATTAAAGTATATCAAGAATATAAAGTGTTGTCATTAGGAAAATAGTGTACAGTTAAAAGACAATTTGAATTTATTAATTTTCAGAAGACATTCTGAAAAGAATTATTTAAAAATGCTTAGAAAAATGGCGGATGCTCCTAAACGATAGATCTCATGAGCGACAGAGGTGCACGTATTCTCCGGTGTAACGCGCAGCGAACAATGTCCCTTGACAAAGGCGATTACTCAGAAGCCCATCGCGAAAGTATTTCTCAATTTATGTGGTACCATCATTGATATTCTGTCGAGGAGCACGACTCCTCTCGGCCGAAGTTAGGGAGAACGTGCCATAGAAAGGAATTTATGCGAAGGGCTTGCGGTGTTCCGACCTTCACGGTCACGTTGCAGCCGGACCTCAAACCGCACGAAGGTTATTCCGAACAATTCCACGCCTTGTCTCCGGCTCGCAGGACCGGGTCACAGAATAGAACGACACTATTGTGAGGCTGTAACCAGAAGGGTGTGCGCGCGTGCAGCGATTTTTATCGCGACCGGCCGATACAAAAATTCCAACGGGATATTTAGAGGCATTCCATCCTTGGCAGACGAGAGGGGGTCCTCTTTTCTTTTGCTTTTCATTCTGCATGCCCAGTGACGAACCCTTCGCTCCTACGTTCCGACATCCCTTCGAATCTATAGATAAATATTAACCCTTTGCACTCGAAACAGCTTTAACACTTTAACTGCCGAACTAACAACCCCAAAAATCCTACAACATCAAAGTAATTTATTTAATGAAGCAACAACTGAAAACTTAAAATGTTGTGACACGAAGTTATCATTCAACTGTCTTATTTAGTGCAACAAACACATTAATGGACAAATTGATTTTTAAACGTGAACACACAATTCTGTCACCCATATAT
>CM052099.1:16762264-16773957 GCA_028453745.1 Agapostemon virescens
AATAATTTTTAGGGATTTCAAAGGCCAAACATGGCGGTGTAAAAATTTATTTAAATAATGGCAATTTTTAGCGGTGCTTTAGCAATTTGAAATCAACGGGTTTCTTCTAGGATATTTTCATTCTACCCGATTTATTTTATAAGTGTAAGGGTAGTTTTGCTATCAGTCGTCCTTAAAATAATTTTTAGGGATTTCAAAGGCCAAACATAGCGGTGTAAAAGTTTATTTAAATAATGGCGATTTTTAGCGGTGCTTTAGCAATTTGAAATCAACGGGTTTCTTCTAGGATATTTGATTCTACACGATTTATTTTATGCGTGTAAGGGTAGTTTTGTTATCAGTCGTCCTTAAAATAATTTTCAGGGATTTTAAAGACACAAGCATAGCGGTGTAAAAATTCTTTTAAATAATGGCGATTTTTAGCGGTGCTTTAGCAATTTTAAATCAACGGGTTTCTTCTAGGATATTTTCATTCTACCCGATTTATTTTATAAGTGTAAGGGTATTTTTGTTATCAGTCGTCCTTAAAACAATTTTTAGGGATTTCAAAGGCCAAACATAGCGGTGTAAAAATTTATTTAAATAATGGCGATTTTTAGCGGTGCTTTAGCAATTTGAAATCAATGGGTTTCTTCTACGATATTTGATTCTACACGATTTATTTTATACGTGTAATGGTATTTTTGTTATCAGTCGTCCTTAAAATAATTTTTAGGGTTTTCAAAGGCCAAACATGGCGGTGTAAAAATTTATTTAAATAATGGCGATTTTTAGCGGTGCTTTAGAGTCACTATTCGAGTGCAAATAGTTCAATCGTTAGATCAAATGCATTAACTCTTAATTCCTTGACATAGAACGACTTCTGGGGGATTCTCATTCGTTCCAGGCGCCATTTTGGATTCTGACGTCGCTGAGACGTTAAGGAAAGATTCTTTAACAGTTATTTCTGATTCTTTAAATGTTTTATTTCTTCTCGAATGTTATATAGCAATGCAAATTTGCAAATAAAACGTCCCACTTCTAAGCTTGCACATAAGTGTCCACAGTTGAGTCGAATTAAATAGTATTCCACGGATTTTATTTGTGTGCCAAAGGGTTGACACTTCAATGGCGCCTCTGCGGCGAATACAAAAATTGTTATATAATTATTTGAAACTACTTTTACACCGGTACGCTTGCATTTTTAAAAAATACGAATAATAGTGTTATTAACATTGTATGCACGAAAGGAAATTATTCCAGTCCTTAAAAATGTTATTTAAGTTTGAAGAGTGACCGAATACTTATGTGAGCCACTGTAGATTCTTTAACTGTTCCAGTCGCGCGTCCATGCTATTTTAAATTCCTGCTTTCTTATCGAATATTATATTGCAATGCAAATTTGAAACTAAAACGTCCACTTTCTAAGCTTGTCCTAAGCTTGTCTAAGAGTGTCCACAGTTGAGACGAATTAAATAGTATTCTACAGATTTTATTTGTATATCAAGTGGTTCACACTCCGATGGCGCCATTGCGGCGACTATAAAAATTGTTACATAATTATTTCAAACAATTTTTACACCGGTATATTTGCATTTAACAAAACACGGTAAAAATTGTAGCATTGCTTGCGCGAATAAAAGTGTTACAAATATTGTATGCACGAAAGGAAATTAATCCTGTAGTATGGAATTGATTATAGGTCGAAGAATGTCTCCATTTTAGAATTAAAATTCCTGGGAGTGCAAAGGATTAATGGTCCTACTCAATGTCGTAGCTAATCTAATGAAATTTAAACTAATCTTCGCGAATCAGGCTAACGTTTCACACATAAATATCGACGGTCGCCATTTCGTTCCGCTATCGGGCAAGGATTTCGCATAAAGATGGCGACGACCGACGACCACTCGTTTTACACGTTTTCCTTTTTTCGGAAATCGTGTCTCCCAATTAAAACTATTATAGTCGATTGGCAACAAAATGATTGCGGATTTTGTCGATGAATGATTTCGGTATATTATTTTCAACGTGTTCAAAGCATTTATATTGTTTTCTTGTTCTTTGGACTTCCATTTTTAATTATTAGTTAAAAAATTGTATCCGTTCATTATTTAGTTTCGCCTTTATCCTAATTTAACTAATTTGTTTGTTTCTGAACAACGAGTAGTTAAAAGATAATATTTAAAACCTTATACAGTTTCGTAAAATAGTATATTTTAATTGAATATTCGTCATACACAATTTAATACAAACAAAATTAAATGGTAAAATTTTTCATGACGCTGACAATGTAAAAATCTCATTTTATTCAATTTTCTGCTGGCAAAAATCAGAAGTTTTATGAACATTGAATTAAGATGGCGCCTGAAAGATGGCGAAAGGTCATCGCTAAAAACCGGCAATACCTAATTTTACAAAGTTCTATTTTCAAGTAAAAATTTTATAATTTTCCTTCTTATTTAAAGTCCGCAATCACTTAGTTGCCAACCCAATATATAATCAATGCTATAATAGCTTTTCTATAAAACGTATCCGCGTAATATATTTTTCCAGGTACGCGCGTGCATCGAATAAATTGGCCAATGTTTAAAATAGTATTTTACAACCGGTGTTTCCTCTTTTAATGATCACAGACCGTAATCCAATTTTCCGATACAAGTTTCTTTGATTTTTAGCCAATTTTTTGGCCATCGTTGCCGTTTCGCCATTCACCGCGATTCAATTCGAACGAGTTCGCCAACGAATGCTTAATTTCTGTTTCAATTCCGACCTTTCGAAGGTACTGCGTGCAACGAGAGCACAGATAACGATCCGCAGTCTATTAATCAGGGACCGTACACCAAGACAATGTTGTTATTGCCAATTGCCCTGTCGATACCGGAATCCACCGTGCGACACGATTAATCCTGAGCACTGCCCAATGGCTCCTTTCTCGGTAAAAAATTGTCCAACTATTATTCGAAACAATTAATTCGAATAATTCGAATGAATTCGAACAATTTAATAAATCGGTCAAAATTGAAACGTCGCACGTGCAAGCGACGAGCTTCGTACGCGTGAATTGAACGAATGAAAAGTATTCCGATTTTCGAATTAAAATTGCTAGGAGTGCCAAGGGTTAACCTCCGCGAAGCGAACGGCGTTCACATCAGAAATTTCCGAAGAACATCAAAATCGATACGTATTTATTTCCATCCAAATTATTTCCGCAAAAACCTTGCAAATTTCTAGCTTTCAATCGGACTTCCCCTCTTAAATTTTGATAAATTTCTTCGATGTTAAAATCGGTACCGACGTCGAAACATTAAAATTGTTAAAATTGTTTTAAACAACAGCTCGGCAATTTTTCCGCGACTCCAGTGCAAAGAGTTAAAACGACGAGAACGTCTTAACAATATTTTTAATATTTTCTATAACGTCTCTGCTACTCTGTCGCACGTGTTTCTTACTCGTGCTCGATGGCATAAAATCCACATAATAATAATAATATTACCGCGATATCGATGAGGTTCCGGTATCGTTGATATGCGAGTTTTCTATTTTCTAAAAAGAATATCAACGGCTCGACGAAAGGTCCCGTCTAAAAACAATTAATTGGGCCTTCAACAATTCGACAAACAAATATCCGAAGACTCTGTATCGTCGCACGGACTCGAAGGATCGCGACGAAGCGTAAAAGTAACGCGCTGATATAAACGGGATAAATAAACAACGGTTATTAATTGTAACAATGAATCTCTCCACGAGTAACAAGGAATAACAGTCTTACTTTGTGATTTGTCGATACAATGTCTACCTTGAACTACCTATATATATATTTATGTATATATATATTTATATATATATTTATGTATTATATATATGTATATATATATTTATATATATATATTTATGTATATATATATGTATATATATATTTATGTATATATATATGTATATATATTTATGTATTATATATATATATTTATGTATATATATATTTATGTATATATATATATTTATGTATATATATATATGTATATATATATTTATGCAAACACTATGTCACAAATATATTCGTATATGCATGTACGTTATGTATAATACTAAGTATATAAATATCTGATAAAATTCAGAATAAAACTTACGTGCACACGTTACGAAGCTCTTGCGTATCGCAATATGTATGTAGTTATTTATTTATTTATAGAGGTATGGTATGTATAGTTATCGTAATAATCGGTTCTTACTTTAACTTAAGCTGATGACATGTTACTCGGTTATTTTATTCCGGCATGTGTTACGAGCTAGGGCTGGTAAATGATCGATCACAATGTTTGTCTTTGGTTTCTTTTGTTGTCGATGATCGGAAACTAACCGGTACCACCCGCGAATGAAAAAAAAAAATCATTGAAAGTAAATACACGCGTCGAGATGACGCGTGTGTGTGTATGTGTCTCTTGAAATAGTATCCGAATGACTGAAAAAGTGTACGCGCTTCTTAAATATGTATATGTATGTATGTATAAACGAGAAATTCGATCTACGAATTGACATGTATTATAGCTTCTTTTATATCTAGGGGGAGGAGGCTGCAGGAAATTTCGGATTCAACGTTCTCCTCGATCGTTTCGTCACGAAGATCCGTCTCGATTGGAAATTTTGAAAATCGGATCTCGGATATAATTTAGCGTTTATAATGAGTGAACGTTTCCGTAGGACGAACGAAGGAAACCGCGAGGGAGAGAAGTTTCTTACCGATTTTGGAGGTTGTTGAACCCTTGGCGCTCCAAAATGGCGGCTCCGAGGCGACACTGACCAGGGGACATATTCGGATGTCAAAATCCGATTTTTCGGATAACAAAAGATTTTTGTTAACATTTTCTTGGGCGATTATATTTCCTGTTGAAAATATACGCAATTTAACCTCTTAAACACGATGCACCACTATAGTGGCTTTCGCGGATGCCATCTTCTTGTACGGCGCGCCATTATAGTGGCTTTCGTGGATGCCATCTCTCTGAACGACGCGCCATTCTCAATTAATTATTAAATAATTTTTAATAATTTTAAAGTAAATTAAAATTAATAATAATTCTTAATAATTATTAAAGTAAATTATTAGAATCAAAGTATATGCACAATTACGCGCCATTATAGTGGCTTGACCACACTCAATTCTATTATTAATTATTACAGTAAATTAATAATGTTAAAATATATTAAAATTACAATTTATTTATGAAAAACCTCATTCCAAAATTATTAAAGTTAAAGTATATGCATTATATCTTTAAGAGAGGTTATAATTTAATTATCGAAAACTTCATTTTAAAATTATTCACAAATTATAAAAGCTGAACTATCGAAAACTCTATTTGAAAATTATTAAACCTGAAATGTATGAGATACTGCCCCACACAAAATTGTAAAATTCACTGCCTGAGAGGTTAAAAAAGAATTCAAATTTTTTCGATCCCTGGCTTCCGAGATATCTCAAAAAATATAGTTTTGACCTCCAACTTTGGGGGCTGTTTTCACCCCTTCAAAGTGGATGGTTGCTGATAGAAGAAAACACGTGTGAAATATTTTTCAAAGAACTATAAGTAACCGTAAGTTTCGTTAAAATCGAATTTTCGCATCTGAATATGTTCCCTTGTAAGAATTGCTATTATATTAGGAATGGCGTTTACAGCCGCCATGTTTGCACGTAAGAAAACGCTAAACATGACACTGTCTTTCTTGACTCGCATACGCGAGTTATAGTAATAAACTATATGCGTGCTAAATAATTAACCCTTCGCACTCGAACGGTGACTCTCAGGCACCACTGGAAATAGCTGCAACAAAGTTTAACCCTTTGACTGCTAAAGGCGTAAATATACGCTTTCACGAGTCTATCAATATATACGATAGACGTAAATATACGTCCACAGGTATCCATCAATATATACGAACACTTATTACTGTTTAATATAATTAATATAATATAACAATTTTTATTGTTTCACCAATTGATTTATCACCATTTGCATTTATTATTTTCTTAAACCGTAAGAATGGTCTCTTAAATCTCCGGGTACTTTTTTGGTCACTGACTAGTAATAAATAATTTAAATAATATAAATAATAAATTTAAAATAACAATAAAATTTTAAAATAATAAAATAATAATATAATAAATATTTTCTTTCCAACGCCAATAAATCTAATAATTTTCAATTATTTAATTTGTATGTAGGTACAATTAGAAATTATGGACATCAGTAATAAGTTATTTCTGTTTCTAATATTTCAAAAGGATGTAACAGCTGCTACAACATGATATATACATTTTAAAAAATATGTTTTTGCACCTTGTGCAATGACTGGCATGTGACGATCGTATATATTGATGGATTCCTCAAAGGGTTAAAACAATCTTCACATCGCAATACTTGTGTCAAAGAAATTCGTAAAAATTTAACTGTTCAATTAATACTAAACGAAATTTCGTATGCACAAAATAAAATATATCGTATAAAATGAAAATATTCTAGGTCAGAAAAAATGTCTTGCATTTGCAATTAAAACAGCTTCAAATACAAAGGGTTAAAACAGCTTCGGAGCGCAAAGGTGGTTGAAAACTTTCAACAACATCGTACCTGAAGTCCTGGGGAACGAGAAAAATTCTTAATTTCGAAAACCCAAAATAAAATCTGCATATCCGAGATCCGATTTCCCGGGAGTTTGCTCTACGATCGAAGCGTTTCCTTTGATCCTCGGAGGAACCGAAGAGCGTAACCTCGCCTAGTCAGTGCGACGCACACCCGATTACGTTTACACCTACCCTATCAAACGCGCGAGATCAAATTTAAGATTGCCACGATTTTTCTTTTGTCCACTAATCGATATACAGTAGCGCACGAAAGTATTGGGACACTCTTCAAACCTAAATAACGTTTTCAAAATTGAACCAAACGACTTGACTTTTCTGTAGCAACTAGCAGCATTGATTTACCAAATGATATGCAAACATAATTTTGAAATCATTCCAATTGGTAGAAATTACGTGGGAAAGTAGAAAAGACATTTTCTAAAACATTTTTATTTCAACTCGTAATGAAAATTTCAAATATGCGTTTTTCAGAACTGTGTTAGTTATACGCATGCTGAAAATCTCACCGAAATCGATTGACGCGGGAAGAAAATGGCACGCGTAGAAAGATGTAAGAATTTCTGTGGTTTAAGCAGAAACTGATCAAGAATCGTGAAAAATTGCGATTTTCACCATTTTCGATGGCAACGTAGCTCGTGTGTACGTCGATCGATTTTAATGAATTTTTCTGCATGCGTATAACTGTCATAGATCTACAAGATGCGTCTTTAAAATTTTTCGTGCGTGGCTCAAATAAAAAATATTTAAAAAGTTCCTTTTTCATTGGTCATGTAAATCACATCAATTCCAATATTTACAAAATTTATTTTCTATATCATTTATTAAATCAATGCAACTAATTGCTCAAGAAAAGTCAAGACGTTTGGTCCAATCTTAAAAAAGATCTTTAGGTTTGCATATTGTCCTATAAAAGTGACAAGAATTAATTAATTTAGATTTTGTGGAATTTTTATTAAAATGTATGTTGGAATAGAAAAATCCATCGAAAACGAATTTCTGCAATTTTAGAACGTCGGTGATTGTAAAATAGAAAATATATATCATTTATTAAATCAATGCAACTAATTGCTCAAGAAAAGTCAAGACGTTTGGTCCAATCTTAAACAAGTTATTTAGGTTTCTATATTGTCCTATAAAAGTGACAAGAATTAATTAATTTAGATTTTATGGAATTTTTATTAAAGTGTATGTTGGAATAGAAAAATCCATCGAAAACGAATTTCTGCAATTTTAGAACGTCGGTGATTGTAAAATAGAAAATATATATCATTTATTAAATCAATGCAACTAATTGCTCAAGAAAAGTCAAGACTTTTGGTCCAATCTTAAAAATGTTATTTAGGTTTGTATATTGTCCTCTAAAAGTGACAAGAATTAATTAATTTAGATTTTATGGAATTTTTATTAAAATGTATGTTGGAATAGAAAAATCCATCGAAAACGAATTTCTGCAATTTTATAACGTCACTAATTGTAAAATAGAAAATATATATCATTTATTAAATCAATGCAACTAATTGCTCAAGAAAAGTCAAGACATTTGGTCCAATCTTAAAAAAGATCTTTAGGTTTCTATATTGTCCTATAAAAGTGACAAGAATTAATTAATTTGGATTTTGTGGAATTTTTATTAAAATGTATGTTGGAATAGAAAAATCCATCGAAAACGAATTTCTGCAATTTTAGAACGTCGGTGATTGTAAAATAGAAAATATATATCATTTATTAAATCAATGCAACTAATTGCTCAAGAAAAGTCAAGACGTTTGGTTCAATCTTAAAAACGTTATTTAGGTTCGAAGAGTTGTTTGAATACTTTCGTGCGTTCGACGACTCGTCCAAACGATACGGAACCGACGGATCTCATAACGCGAGATATCGCCTCCGCGAAAGAAGTATAATTAGAATTGTATCCCTTAAGTATAGCGAGAAAAATATCCGTTCGGTTGTCAACGAAACGACGCGCAAAACCGTCCGGTTACGAGATCGTAAACAAAAATATAGTTCGCCGTTTCCTCGATAGAACCACCTGGTTCCGTCCAACGTTCTCTCTCTCTCCGTTGGGTGGCAACCCTAATCGCTTCTCATCGGCTCAACAATCACACACAACATGTATATATGTATATATATATATATATATGTATGTATATCGCGACAGTTCGGTACAATCTGTCCTTTAGGTACTATCATGGATATGTGGCGCGATCCTCGAATTCATTCAAGAACTATTCGGGCGGCGCGTGTCTTGTCTTCGAGCAGGCAACGACAAACAGATGTTGTTGTCGCGTGCCTAATCATCCTAGATTACACGGTAAACCTCTTCGTCACAATTGCGACACAACGTGTCACAATGATTATAAAACACAATTGTCCTTTTCTCTTCTTTTTCTTCTACCTAAACAGCGTCAACAGCGTGATTTCAAGGATTCCAAGATGGCGGAGGGGGTGGAGGGGTCGGGGAGATAGAGAGAAACTAACACATCTCTTTCTTCGTTGAGGAAAATTTCAATTCTCAACATCGTTAACGTTAATCTTACCGTGTGTGGTCGACGCGAGGCTGCCGTTGACCAATCAGAAAAATGCGCCCGTGCACTATAATTGTTATTTGTTCCTCGAGCAAGGGACAGGAACAGAAAAAATCAGAGAGAGAGAGAGAGAGAGAGAGAGAGAGAGAGACAGCGAGAGAGAGAAAGAGAGAGAGAGAGAGTGAAATGGAAACAAAAATTTAGGAAAATTAAATAAATAAACAAAAATCGTTTCCTTGTTGACGAGAGGTACTATATAATATTTAATGTTTTTCCTACGTCGTTCCCTCGTCGTCGTATATTCGTATATCTTTCTTTCTTTCTTTCTTTCTTTCGTTTTTCTGTTTTTCTTCGTCTTTGTCGTATTTGTTTTTCTTCTCCCGTTTCTTTTCTGTTTTTCTGTTCTCATCGTAGTCGTGCTCCGGTTTGCGGAAAAAGTCTCCGCGAAACGTGAAAAGTGGAAAATCCTCGCCGGGATTTAACGTTTCGCGAAATAGATAACGATCGATACAAGCGACAATCGAAAATAGTTTTGCACGAAGAAGCCGCGTCTATGAGTTATAAAATTTTTCTGCAAGACAATAAAACCGCTGCCCCCGTGTATTTCGGTATAATCAAGGAAGACATTGTGATTGTTCGTTCTTTAATATATATTTATATATATATATATATATATATATATTTATATATATTTATATGTATATATATGTATATATATGTATATATATATATATATAATATATATGTATACAGATCCCTTACTCCTTCCCCCGAAATTCACCCTCTCTCTTTCTCCACTTGTTCCTTCTCGATTACGTCATGTATGTATATATATGTATATTATATACTTATCTGTATGTATATATATACACATATATATATATATATCTATACATTATCTCCCATTTCGTTCACACTTGTTCCATGTTGTTGTATCCGATTTCTGCACATTCCTCTCCAAAGTCAATTGTCTTTTGCTTTATCAAAATAGTCCAAAGCAGTCGACTTTCTATTAAGGAATAGCTTTGCGCATCACGGAGAGTATGTACAGTAACGTAGGAAGGGACCACCCTTGCGTTATTTTCAGTGCTGAAGAGACGGCGATCGGCGCAGGTATGATTTGCACTGGAACAGCCGAAAACAGGTTTGTTTTTCGTCGTGTGTTTGTTAAATGAAGACAGTTTGTGCGGTCGAGGGGTTGCATACCTTTGGTCTAATCGAAGAAATCGTTCTCTTTGCAAATAATGTATTCTTTAGCAATTTAGAATTTAGCATTTTAGAAATTATAAAGCGTTACAGTCGAATATCTCCGAAAATATTGATTAGGGGGACATCGTGTGGTGGAACTTTTATTTTTCCTGGTGGACACTCCAAGGTGTCCCGTGATGCGCCTGTTATTTAAGTATCATAAATTAAATTTTGTTGAGGAAGCTAATTTTATCGAAAGAAGAAGCAGCAGCTCGATTTCTCTCGCTTTCCGACCACTCAAAAGTATGCAAACCCTTGAGTTACATCCTCGCTGAAGCAATAACGAGAAACTTTCCGTTGCCTCTTGTTGTTCGCTCGAATTTGTGATCACATTCTCGAAACACTTTCAATATTTAATTAGATTACCTTTCGCAGCGGTGAAGCTTCACCAACAAATATATTTGATGTTCGTTTCGATCTGTTTTAACTGTTTCAACTTTTACACTTCTGCCACGCTTCTGTTTTTATTGTTAAGTTATTGTTTATGCAACGTCGGTCATTAGTAAATAACATGGACAATTTTATACTGCTATAAAATCAATTTTCGTTTTGGGATGCATTTCGTTCCTAACAGACGAAGACCCTGTTGCACTTCTTTGCTCGTAGAGTAAAATTCTGAACGAAAATATTTACAAAATTCGGCGATATTTTAAAAAGAAACAACGAAAAATTGCAAGAATTTGTCATTTATTTGCAAATTTACCCCAAATATCGCAGAAATTGGTCATTTTTTTACAAATTTACCCCAAAAATCGGAAAAATTGGTCATTTTTGTCAACTTGTTGGTGAATGAACGAGCGTAATAAAATGACAACGAGACCACTTCGACGAGGGCGAATATGCGAACATAGTTCTTCTGCAAAATGTGTCCACCAAGCTTCAGAATTCAAATTCGCGAATGACAGTTGCCATCCGACGATATACCAGCTCGAGCAGGTATATAAAGCACCTCGAGAACCATAATTTTCACGTAATTTCGTGAATATGTGTTCCGTTCGGCTGCGAATCATGAAATTTCCGCCCCTAATTGAGAAACTTCTTTTTCAGCGGCGTGGTAATGCTTCAAAAAATTTCAATTAATTAGGAAACTCGTGGGTTTTTTGGGGCCACGAGGATCCAGTAATTACGATAATATCGCGCGGAACTACGGATAGAATATGTTACAGATATCGAAACGGGAAAACTAGCAAGTGATCGCGAAGAATGGCGCGAGTATTATTCCGAAGTACGAATTAAACAATGGGACAATTATTAACGCGTGCTAGAAAAGAAAAAATAGTTTCTAACATATATACGCTGGGAGA
>CM052099.1:16784712-16814065 GCA_028453745.1 Agapostemon virescens
CCATTTTTGGGGTAGTTCTGCGTTCTGCGAGAGACAACGTTCTAAAACTCTGCCTAGTCCACCGTTGCACCGTATTTTCGTTATTACACATTGAACATTAAAGCAGCAAGTTGCGCTAAACAGAATAGTAATTTTCCATTAACATCGAATCGGTGCTGTTGACATTTAAAACACTGCAAATAAAGCTCGTTCTGGCTGCTTCGGAAACGGCATATGATATGGAAATATAATAAACGCGCCGCATTGAAATGCAACCCACTTTTCTGAATTAATGCGAGATTCTTCTTATCACAGATTGCTGTTTGTCCCGTCTCACTCTTTAAATGTCGGAGTTGCGAATCCGCGGTTGAATGTCAACGATTCCACGGACATATCGAAGCGGAAACATACAATCTTTTTTCTCTCCGAACAAAACCGCAATAGAATCTGGTGAAATGTTCGCGAAAAAATGAATGAAACCGAACGGAAAATTCTTTCAAAAAAAAAAGAAATAAAGAAAGAAAGAAAAGCGAAAATTGTTCGTGGATTCAGCGCTATAAAAACGGAAATCAACGACCAATTTCCTTTCGATACCTTTGAATGGCATTTCACTCATTATAACGCAACAAAAAAGCTAAAAGTCGCACAAAATCATCTGGTTAACACTAAACCTACTATAAGGGATCAAATCATCTTTTCTAGATCTTCTATTTTACAATTACTGACGTTATAAAATTGCCTTTGCATAAAACCGATTCGATGGATTTTTCTATTCCAACATACACTGTAATAAAAATTTCACAAAACGCAAATAAATGAATTCTTGTCACTTTTACAATATACATTAGCCAAGTTTACTGCTCGGTAGGTTTAGTGTTAAGCACTCCAGGCAATTTTAAGTCCAAAATTGAAACATATTTTTGAGTCTAAACAGTTCCGTTGAACGTGGTTTATTTCCTCTCGTGAATATAAAGACTCTTACTATAACTCGTAAATATAACATTCCAATTTTTACTGACTTCGTCAATGTAAATAAGGCGATGTATAAACTAGTTTAAATAACAGTAAGGAATTTTTAGTGTCGCCTCAGTGGAGCCACTGGACCGCTAAGGGTTAAAATACCGTCGACGGTTAAAATATCATCGGTAAAATCTTTCGTTATCAGCAGGCAAATTATGCCTGATTTTGTGGTACATCCGTTCCGCTTGTAAAATTGTTAATTAATTCATGTACCAAGATAAGCCCCATCTGTTGACATGACGAGAGCATAAACATCATTAAATGCATACCATGTCACAGAATCCCGTATTCACTTTAATTCGAATAACCAATGAATCGATTAATTAAGATACTTAATGAAAACACCTGGATTATAATGTCGCATGTGCGTGTGTTCATTTGTGCAGCAGGTTTCGTTGTGTTAAAGCTCAATTCGATGAATAATTTTAATCTGCCATACTGTTCCGACATTGAAACAAGCTTTCTATAAATTACTATTCTTTTTATTATTAAAATAAAAATTATTTTTATTAATTTTGTAAAAGTCAGAGGTAAGTGAAGCAATTTTCTTGAATAATTAATGTCTCCTCGTTTAGCAGTGACAAAAAAATAGATAGCAATATTTAATACATCGTTTAATTTTAATATTTCGTCCACAACCCTTTTGCTTGCAAAACTACACTAATTCCCATTGGCTCCTAATTTCCAATAAATTTTTGCAATATTTCCAAGGTTTCCACTGTTCTTAAATTTTATTATACAAATCTGTGATTCCCAAACCCTTCTTTTTAGTACATCCTATAGATTCTCTATGGGGTTGAGGAACATAAAATTTGTTAGTACTCACAGTGGAACATATTCAGATGCGAAAATCCGATTTTTATGAAACTTATGGGAGCTTATAGTCCTTTGAAAAATATTTGACACGTGTTTTTTCTTTATCGACAACCATCCACTTTGAAGGGGTGAAAACAGCCCTCGAAGTTGGGGTGTTTTTGAGATATCTCGGAAACCAGGGGTCGGAAAAATTTGAATTTTATTTTAAATTGTGTGTTTTTCAATGGGAAATGTAGGCACTTAAGAAAATTTTAACAAAAGTATTTTGTTTAAACAATAAAGCTCCCATAAGTTTCATCAAATTCGGATTTTCGCTTTCGAATACGTTCCCTTGTCAGCTAATTTTTTTACAATTTTAGGAACGTGCTATTTTTCTTAAAAAAATATATTTTCAACAGCATCTATTAATGATCTAAAATATCCTTGCACGTGTACGGATTTATGACGCCATTAATTCGGTATAGTGATCCAACATTGAATGCTGTTAGGCACCCCCAGAAAATTAGGGATCCGCCCCCACGTTTTAAAATTTGCTTCACGTGTCGTGGTTCAAGCTTTTCATTTTTACATTTTATTATTTTTTAATTGTCCAAGTGTAATTAAGTGTAATTGTCCAGATGCGATATTTTTCTTTCATAATACCGAAGTACCGAAGCCAAACAAGAATGTATAAATAAACAACGATAACGTATTTATGCGCTGTAATTGGCCAAATATGTCCGACTTATTTTTACTGCCAGATTCTACGCGTTTCAACGGCGAGCAACGTCTCCGGAATATTTTATGCATCTTAACCATCGTATGAATATTTCAAACGGCGACGATTCCGCTGAAAAAGTTCAATAACAAATGAAAACGCGGCGGAAGACGGTTTGTTAACGTTAAAATAAATGGAAAACTGGAGCATGTAAGTGGAACAAGGCTGTTTATCATCCAGCAAACTTGATACGCGGCTGTTAGGCTTATTAATCAAGTATAATAAGATTGTTACCACTCGCTAGGGGTGGAACGGAACCACGGGAATAGCAACATCGTTATTGAATCAACTGATCATAATACATTCCGAGGCGGTACAGATGTTATGAAGATCTCATAATAATATTATCAAGCCGAATACACAAGACAATAAATTAGTTCAAACACGTCATCTCACTGTCCGTTCTGTCTAGATAAATTCAACGTTGTCTTCGGCGATGTATCGCGCGAGCTATGAGACCCACGCTTTGCATTAATTTGCATAGATAAATAACTGTACCGAAACACGAGACGCACTCGAATGAAAAATTAGTCTTTAGATGAACATTACGAAGTGGAGTATTCCGAAAAATTAGCCAAGGGTTAAATCGTGCACGGTAAAGGGTAGAAGCGGAAGGCGTTTAAAAAAGAAAAGAAATCGAATGGAAGGACGATAGCGAATTTTCGGTTTTCTGTTCGCTTTTACTTTTGTTAAAAAATTAGTCTTGAGAAGAATATTTCGAAGTGGAATATTCCGAAAAATTAACAAGGGTTAAATCGTGCACGGCAAAGGGTGGAAGGAAGACGTCTAAAACAGAAAAGAAATCGAATGAAAGGTCGATAGAGAATTTTCGGTTTTCTGTTCGCTTTTATATGTGTTAAAAAATTAGTCTTGAGAAGAATATTACAAAGTGGAATATTTTGACAAATTAGCCAAGGGTTAAGGGTTAATGCGAGCACGGTAAAGGGTAGAAAGAAGACGTCTAAAACAGAAAAGAAATCGAATGAAAGGTCGATAGAGAATTTTCGGTTTTCCGTTCGCTTTTACTTTTGTTACGATCCATTCGAGGGGATGGAATGGAACGTTTATGAATTATAATGCGCAGTCATGTCGAGATTAAATACTCGATTAATTCGGCTGTAATTATTGAATATATAATCTCGCAAACTGGTGCGTTAACTGGGAAACTGGGTCGCCTAGAACGATCAACGTTTACGCGTCAATTTGCTGCGCTTCTGGAGATCTGTATTATTTTAGTTACCCACCTACCCTTCCTTTGTAACGAATTAATTCATCGCAGAAAGGCCAACGGGAAATTAAATGATGCCACGGATTCCAACCCTAAACATCTGCGCCACTGCTACATGAAATACACAGTCCTTCCGGGCATTGATTTTTAGTATCACACATGTCGGCTGTGTTGCATACAAAAGAACAATCGTGTAGAGAAATTATTACATGATCACTCTTTTTGTTTATTATTTATTCGTTAACCATCTGCTTTTTATTTACTTCCTCCGGCGATGATGAAAAATTGACCATTCAATTCTGTTTGAATGACGTGCAAGCATAATTTATTAACATCTATGTGGTTCAAATACGTAGAATCAAAGATGGCTGACTAGACGCCATTAAACCTTTGAAAGATGTACGACAGGTTTTGAGTAACCACGAAAGAGCACAAACTGTGATTCAGATGTTTATTTAAATATATCTGGAGACTATCTTTCCAAAATCTTTTGTATCTTCTCTTTTTTCAAAGATTATAATCCACGCGATTAATTACCACGTCGTTAAAATGTACAGTGTATAATCTTTCTATATTTGTGCCTGCATAGACAAACATTTGAATGTCCGAACTATCCGTGACAAGAAACAACGTAAAAATAAACGACACAGAATAAATAGAATATAAATCTAATTGTTATCGACTGTTTTATGCCATGGTACCGGTCGTGTCGGTAGAAGTGTGTTAGAAGTATGTTACAGACTAAACCTTCCCGAGCTTCGAGCATTTATTAACCCCATTATAATTACTGGGTTGAAACTCGCCTCCGGAACTTTAAACGAAACTTTTCAAGTTGTCAGAGGCAATAATTCCTTCGATATTTTTTCGAAAAGTTTCGCACAGTCAGAGTGTTCGATAACTTTTCGCGGGGATCGATCCGAATGAATGGCGTATAAAGAATCTAATTAACTGTGAAACCGACGTGTTAATAATATCACGTCTGTGTAAGCGTTTTTCGCGTACGCCCCGTATACATAAATCGACTACGTCCATGATCGATTCCTTTTAAAACGAAGGCATGCATATTGTATATATATGTGAGACAAGCTTTCTACACGTTTTTTTCCTCCTATTTTCTGTTTTCAGGGAAAAAGTCGCAGAATACTTTCAAAGAGCTGGCAAAAAGGGGTAGCAAAAACTAATGGCCACACTCGATCCAAAGAACTCTAGAGCAGAACGTAAAAGTCTGGAAGGATGCCGTAAATGCTAGTAGAGAGTGTGAATGAAAGGGAATATGCGATGTTTAGACGTAAGTATGAAAAATCGCGGGAAAAAACCAGCGAATATTGTTCTCGATTGCAAAATCGGCATTGCGGTGGCCTTCGACGAAAATTCGGACGAGTATTTGCAGAGAAATTAACCCTTTGCATAACAATATTTTTATCTATAATAGCTCCATTGTATATAGTTTGTTTCCCTTCCTGCATATGAAATTAATTAGTATTGCTCGTACTTGCAGCACTGAAATTTTTAACGATTTCTTAACTGCGAACGTAGCAATGTAACAATCGTTTAAATAATATTATGGTAATTTTTGGTGGCGCCTTAGAGGCGCCATTCGAGTGCAAAGGGTTAAATTTATTTTATTTTAGAATTATTTCAGCTTATGTATTTAGCAATTTTTACTTGACTTAAATTTTTATCAATTTCTTAAATATAAAGATTGCGATGTTCGAATTATTTTAAATAATCGTGTGCCAATTGATGAAGATGGCGAAACAAACTAGCGAATATTGTTCTTGGTTGCAAAATCGGCATTGCGGTGGCCTTCGACGAAAATTCGGACGAGTATTTGCAGAGAAATTAACCCTTTGCACTCGAAGCTATTTTAAATTAATTTTATTTTATTTTAGAATTATTTCACCTTATGTATTTAGCAATTTTTACTTAACTTAAATTTTTATCAATTTCTTAAATATAAAGATTGCGATGTTCGAATTATTTTAAATAATCGTGTGCCAATTGATGAAGATGGCGAAACAAACTAGCGAAAATTCGAACGAGTATTTGCAGAGAAATTAACCCTTTGCACTCGAAGCTATTTTAAATTAATTTTATTTCAATTTTTTATTTTATTTTAGAATTATTTTACCTTGTGTATATAGTAATTTTTACTTGACTTAAATTTTTATCAATTTCTTAAATATAAAAATAGCAATGTTCAAATTATTTTAAATAATAGTGTGCCAATTGATGAAGATGGCAAAAAAAACTAGCGAAAATTCGAACGAGTATTTGCTGTGAAATTAACCCTTTGCACTCGAAGCTGTTTTAAATTAATTTTATTTCAATTTTTTATTTTATTTTAGAATTATTTCACCCTATGTATATAGTAATTTTTACTTGACTTAAATTTTTATCAATTTCTTAAATATAAAGAATTATTTTAAATAATAGTGTGCCAATTTTTCTCGTTGCCTCGGAGTCGCCACTCTCGAGTGCAAAGGGTTAATTCTCTCGAAACTGTTGAGTTTTCAGGGAAACGCGGAGAACACGAGAAACGAATGAACGAAGAAAGAAACGATACATATGTAAAGTGTAAGCTTACTTCACGCGATGTACTTTTCTTAAATTAATCGACGTACGCGTAACTGTAGAATGATTTTAATTACGCGACTCGCATTATTCTCTAGTGTTTCTTTAGGAAATAAAGAAATTCTAAAAAAAACTCGCGCGTGCAACGGAATACTGAAAATGAACGAAAATGTCAACAAAATAATTTTGCGTTTGCCTCACACGGCATTCTAGTCCCTGAATGTTTAAAGTCTTCCAAATAATTATGAGTGAAAGACGCGTATGCAATTTGTCGAGAAAAATAGGTAAATATGCAGGAACAATATGCAAAATATGTTAGTTATATACGGAGCAGCTTCCTCGCCCAGATAGTCTCGCATTCTGTGAATCTGCGTACGTTTCCACAATTTTTTACCCTTATGTATGGAGGGAATACGTTTATATACAATTTAAATAATATAGCTGCAAAATAAAAAATAAAAATAATACAAAATTTATTATACAAATACCACTGCAATTATTCAGACAAATTATAATTTACGTTATGATAAAATACAAGCATTTTTGCCATATTTTTAACGGTTAATTAGTGACACTTATCAGGGAGGATTAATAGAAAATCATTTTGCATTGGTTCTCTATTTAATTTTAAAAATTTTTCATGTAAATTCACTTCTAATTTAACTCTAAATTTTTCAGCACTCAACTTATTAATCGACTTTCAATTTTTTCTTTTTAATATAACTTTGTTTTTGGTTCGAACAAACGTCGACCAAGTCGGAGGAAAACGTATCGATTCTTCAAATCCAACTTAGAATCTATGAACTTGATGGTAAAAAGTTGAATTCGAGGAAAAATCACTGTGAAAATCACTTGGCCAAGTTTTTAGCCGATAAACCACAGAAGTTCTATTCCGATGGGATTATGGCTCTACCCGAAAAAAATGGCAAAATGTTATAGATAATAATGGCCAATATACGCTTTAATAATAATTCATTTTAAATAAAAGAATTATTCCAACTATCCAATATATTGCAATATAAGATCAATTCTTTGCTATGGTGTCCGAGAGAACAGACACATATATCACTGGAACGGTAAAAAAAATTCTTTGCTATCCTGAGAGTAGATATATAGACCCAGCAAAGTGTTAACCCTTTGCACACGAAGCTGTTCTAACTCAAAAAGACATTTCTTCTGACATAAAATATTTTCATTCTACACGATTTATTTCCTCTTACACATACGTAGTCTTTTTACTATTACTTGTCTTTGCAACTGTAAAATATTTATCAGTTTCTTGGATACAAAATTTTTCAGATACAATTAAAATGATTTAAAAATTCTTTTTTTTAATGGTGCTTCAGGGTCCACCATTAGAGTGCAAAGGTGTTAACCTACAAATTTATTTTTAACACTAGAACCACCGAACAATAAATCCAACGATATACATTGCTTCGTAGTAACAACGAGACTGCATCTATTAAAACTCCATACAATTCTTATTGTAACGTGTACGTCATTAAAGTACATCTAAAAATTTCTGATGAAAACATGTTAATACTTCAATAAGAGAGAAAAAGCTAGAGACCAGTCGAAATGACTGGTTTGATATATTCTAATGTTAAACATACAAACTAATAATCCTGTCCACACATGTATGGTTGACAGGGCAGTCGGAAGTGTTGAATCGAGAATTCCTGGGCTCGAAAAATAGGTCGCCTAGGAGGATCACAACGTGTCAAAAGCTTCGTGTTAATTCGATCGAAGGTAGCCACGCACGGTCATCGACCGGTTCCGCGTAACAGATTCCAGACGACCCAGTGTCGAAAATACGGGGGAGGACGGACGGGGGACGCAGAGCTAATGAAACCGTATGGAAGAATGGAGTGGTTTCGGTCGGCTGTAACTACTTGTGGCAGTACCCTGTTGCTGGGAGGTGTTACTGTATCGATCACCGAAAGCGCGTGTTACCAACACGCGCGCACGCCGTTCGAGAAGGGCTTTCAAGACGTTCCCGAAAGCGCACGCCGTGTGTACTCCCGTCGTCGAGAAGGACAACGACGGAATCAAAATGCAATGACGACGTCGCCCAAGCGAAACCATTATGCTCCCCCTCGCCCCCCTTCCCCGTCATCTTTGTTCACGCCTCACTAAACACGAAATCGGTGTTCACGGAGTTCGCTGGAAGGTCGGTTCCACGGAACGTCGTCGCCGACGACGAACACAACACGCGTAAAGATTTCACCGAACGGACGAAGAAAAAATCGAAACGACGGTTTTGGGTTGGTTTTTTTTCTACTTACGTGGGAGAAAACGCCTTGCCGATCGTTTCTCGTAAAGTAAAATACACTTGGGATATATATATATATATACGTGTTGAGAATTCAATGAAACATGACACACGATTCATTCAAATCAACGAACCGAAACGGTGTAAAAAGGAAAAAGGAAAAATATAAATATAGGTAAATTTATTTGATCGCTAACGGCGTAACCGCCGAGTGTACCTACAATCTGCGTAAAATAAAATTTGTTAATTCAGGGTACTCTCTGAAATGTACTTGTAGCACGTAGCGCGCATCGGGGTTTTTAGATTACACTTCCTCTAGATAAAATATATATATATATATATAAATATATATATATATATATGTATGTACATATGCGTAAACGACTGTAAAAATTAACTTAGTATGTAATATAATATATAATTAATGTATAATATATATGTATATATATATATGTGAAAATAAAAATTGTAATGAGTCGCCAAAGAGATGCGTAAACGGCCATAGACTATGCTAATTTAAAGAGTGTGGCTAGTCGCACTGAAGTATGTGGAAATTGTTGAGTGACGTTAGAAGAATGTTCGAAAAAACCGCGAAAAAATATAATGTTCGTTTGCAGACGTAAATTGGCCAACGGTCGGATCCTTCAGCTGTCAGTGGAGCGGTGTTATTCAATGAAAAATGCTTAACACGATTTTCAAACACATTTTCGACCGCGTCACCACTTATTCCGGCCGTTACGGTTTCTAAAGTAAGTTCCCATTGAATTTCTGCGAATGACGTTGTGCATTTCGGTGAAAAGCTTTCCCATTTGCGTTTTATCAATGAAGTCGCCCAGGGCATTGCGATGGCTTTCATTCAAATCCATGACACACACGTATACGGTTTTACAACGGAACACTTTTAGGCACGAAACGGAATAAATGCCGTGGCGATAATCTTATCGAGATCGAACGAACGTTTCAAGGGAAAGCTCGTCCGGCGACCGAGCGATCGTGACACATAAACAATGTATAGAAAACAATCGGTTAAATTGTTCGGTGCCCGAATGGAAAATGAACTGGCCGGATTGGGTGTTTACGATTGTGGGGGCGACTTACATGAAAATAATTGGAAAATATATACGAATACGATTTTTCTCCAGAGCGCTGGCCGATGCGACATTGCCGAACGAATTTGTTGCGACGTCTCTACGTAACTGTTACCGTCTCTATCCTACGGAAATTACAGAAAAAAACGTGCTTCTATTTTGTACAGTGACGTGCCTTTAAACTACACAACTTCGAGCCGAGTCGGCGCTACAACTGACCAAGCTTTTCGATCGTTCCGACCAACTCCCATAGAATATGAAACATAGAGTGGAGGCTCGCTTGTCTTCCGGTTTATCGGACGATCTTCGAAATCGGATTTGCTAATGAGTCTGGCATGAAATAAACGATACTAAGCCGTGACACGTCTAGATATATTCGATTCTGACGCCTTTACGATACGTCGCGACGATATATTTTCACTTGCATTATAATGTGTTCACGTGATGCCCGAGATAATGCTTAAAAATATTTCATTATCGTAACACGGGTCAATTAGTTTTTATCATATATACATGTTACATTTTCTTTTAATATATACACAAAATAATTTGCTCAGAATCGAACGTTGCATTGTCACGAAAAGAATATTACTTTACTCTATTTCTTTTTACGGTACTATATGATTTTATTACTTGTAAAAACATATAGTAGTTAAATGTACAATTACATTACTTGATTTTGTTTTAGTATATTTATTTTTGGCTGAATACTTGAGCAGCGATTCTTGTACGGTATTTTATTGTGAAAAAAGAGAAAATTGTTATTTTATATTTTTGATTTATTTAAAACGATATAAATAATATTTGAACTGCATCCATATAAAATACGTATATATATATATATATGTATATATATACCTTTACTATGATTATACATAGTTATTTATTATTTTTATTTATAAAAATAACGTATTAAATATATATATTCACGAGTGACAACTGCACAATGCAAGTGCAGCTGTTTCATAGGTTGTAAGGTAGAAGCATTCACGTAAATACGTAACCTAGTTTTTGTTGTTTCAAATGCCTATGTACATAGATTCAATTTGGAATGAGATACGCATAAATTTACGTTATTAAAAAAAGTCAAGACAATAGCAGACATGGAAGGACACGATGAAGATGATTTAGAAGATCTGTGTTCGACTGTTTGTACTCTTCCGCCAAATGTACAGAATGTAATTGAACAGGTTAGGATTCTGACAAAGTTATCATATTGTTTACAACTGTCACCTCAATGACACTTTACACATTCTTATCCACTACACTGTTTTTACAGGCTATTCTTTTTATGTACGTTTTTGTAATAAAATTATATCACAACACACTGTCACAATGTGTCATAATTGGTTAAATTTAATAACTGTTTATTATAATTGTCACTTTATACTTAAAAAATTTATGTTTGTCGTACTTTTTCTTATTAAATTTTACATAGGAAATCCTTACATCTATTTTGTACTATTAGGTTTTACCTAGTACCGATCCATTGGACCAACCGAACTTCAATGTGGTAGACTATATAAATTCGCTGTTCCCAACAGAACAATCTTTGTCAAACATAGATGATGTAGTAAACAATATGGAATTAAAAATACGTACCATCGACAAAGAGATACGCTCTGTTGTACGTGGTCAAACGAATGTAGGACAAGATGGAAGAGCGGCATTGGAAGATGCCCAAAAAGTTATAAAACAATTATTTGTACATATCAAAGATATAAAAGATAAAGCAGAACAATCTGAAGAAGTAGTTAAAGAAATAACAAGAGATATTAAACAGATGGATTTTGCCAAAAGAAATCTCACTGCCTCTATTACTGCATTAAATCACTTACACATGCTTGTTAAAGGTGTAGATTCTTTAAAGTACAGTATCTTCTCTTCTATCACAAATTTTTACTATATTTATTATAATTAGACAGATTAAATAGCATATTACACATCTATTTCCTCAGAGTGTTAACAGAAAGGAAACAATATGGTGAAATTATTTTGTCTCTGCAAGCTGTAATGGAAGTGATGCAGAATTTTAATAGTTACATGGATATACCGCAAGTGAAGCAGTTATCCGACGAAGTATGTAATATTCAATCATGAATATTCACTTCTGAATCGCTATATGTTTTGCTAGTTAATGTTTTAATTTATAGGTACATCAAATACAAGTTGAATTGGCTCAACAGATTACAGCAGACTTTAAGCAAGCATTCTCTGGTCAAAACCCCAAGTATTTCAATCAACTGACAGAAGGCTGTTTAGTGTTGTCCATATTAGATCCTAAAGTTAAGTATGTATAATTTGTTATAATATAAAGTGTTATGTAAGTTCAAAGACAACTAATAATTCATCTTTTTTTTTTACAAGGAAGGATCTGCTAACCTGGTTTGTAGGTATACAACTGCAGGAGTATGCACACTTGTTCGAGGAGAATCAAGACTTTGCATGGCTGGATAAGATAGATAGACGATATGCGTGGATAAAGAAGCATTTGCTTGATTTTGAATCGAAATTTGGGACCATCTTTCCACAAGACTGGGAAATTTCTGAACGAATTGCTGTACAATTTTGTAACGTTACGCGCGAAGATCTGACTAAAATAATGCACAAACGCCGAGCAGAAATAGATGTGAAACTATTACTTTATGCGATTCAAAGAACTAGTAACTTTGAGTTATTATTAGCAAAAAGATTTAGTGGCATTACTTTGGAGAATACTGAACTAGCAATTAAGAAAACTGCTAATGCAGATACCACAGATAAAGTTCCAACTAATTCGTTTGAAATAAATGAACAAGTAACGTACAATATTTACGCTCCGTGATTCAATCTGTATGTTTTGTAAAATATCCTTGCACACGATGTATAATAACATTTCATAATATATTAGTTGCAGAATGATAAACCGAAGGCATCGCCATTTACCAACCTTATTGGAATATGCTTTGAGCCATATTTAAGCATTTATATAGAAAGCTTGGATCGCAATTTAGCAGAATCAATGGAAAAAATCATATCAGATTCCAAATCACAACCCCCTGGTGCCAGAGAATTCTACGGTATTGAAGGACCTAGTAGTGTTTTATCATCTTGTGCAGATTTGTTTGTGTTTTACAAAAAATGTATACTGCAATGTACACAACTCAGTACTGGTTTGATTATGTTGAGTTTGGCTGAAACCTTCCAAAAATATTTGCGAGAATATGCTTTTAAAATACTTCAAAATAATTTACCGAAGTCAGTAAAATACATACTATAAATACTAATTAATATTATTCGGTAGAGTTTGATTTTGTAATATCTGTTATAGAATTGGAGGTAGTGCAGGACTTGCTACAAGTATGAGTAGCATAACCCGTGACTTCCGAGATCTCTCGACATCTGGTTTTATACAAAATTTCCAAAGTTTTTTAAAAGAAGGTGAAACTACTAGATTTAGCAAAGAAGAACAATCACGTATATGCTGGTAAACATTTTTTCACCAGTCTTATTGTCATTAGGTAAGCAATTAACGGAAAATATATTATCTTTGTATGTTGTAGCGTATTAATAACAGCTGAATATTGCTCGGAAACAACAAAGCAATTAGAAGAAAAATTACGAGAAAAGACAGATAAATGTTTTTCTGAAAAAATTAATTTATCTCAAGAACAAGATATTTTTCACAAGTATATATTCCATACTATTTACTGACTCTTGATTAATCTTGCTTTTATTAAAAATTGAATTACTTCTTTCAGTGTCATATCAAATTGTATTCAATTATTAGTTCAAGATCTCGAATCAGCATGCGAATCTGCATTGACTGCAATGACAAAGGTTTGCAAAGTGGATTACTCCGAATATTTAATATTTACTTAAGTGGACCACTCCGAATATTTTATTAGTTCAATATTTACATTTGTCATACTTATTACTTTAGGTTCAATGGAGTGCAATAGAAGTTGTTGGTGATCAGAGCAATTATGTCAACACAATTGTGACACATCTACGACAGACAATACCTACTATCAGAGATAGATTGTCTGCATGCAGAAAGTATTTCACTTACCTTTGTGTAAATTTTGCAAGGTAATGTACACTTAATTTTTGTTAAAACTATGTCACTACATATAATTATTTTTTTATTTTACTGCAGTTCGTTTATAGTGAAATTAGTGCAACAGTTATATAAATGTAAACCTTTAAATACCATGGGTGCTGAACAATTACTGTTAGACGTAATTGTGTTGAAAACTGCTCTCTTGGATCTTCCAACAACAGGTTATCAAGATCAAAGAAAACCACCAGCGGCGTATACTAAGGTAACGTCTTATCTTTATTGGTATACCTATGACTATATTAATTTTTTCTTCGTTATGATTAGGTAGTAGTAAAAGGAATGGCAAATGCTGAGATGATTCTCAAAATTGTAATGTCACCAATTGAATCTCCAAAGGATTTTGTAAAACAATGTAGACTGCGTTTTCCAGATCTAGAGGCACAAGAGTTTAAGAAAATCTTAGATATGAAAGTAAATATCTAAATCTGTATTTTAATCTATACAATATGCATTTAACATATCATGACTTTAAATTATTTATAGGGTTTGAAAAAAACAGAGCAAACTCTACTAGTTGAACAATTCAAGCAACCTGAAAATGCGGTTTCCTCGCATGACGCGAAAAGTCATATTCAGGATAGTCCAGAACACGAAGCTGGACGAATAAAAAAACTAGAGAAATTAATAAAGAAAAGAATATAAGCATATTTCATAGTAAATCTTATATCGAATTGTACATATTGAATTGAAATATATCTATATAAAATTTGAATACTTGTCAAATATCATATACCTTACATTCTATCTTTAAAATGATGTATTGTCGCCGTTTAAAGTGGCCCGAGATTTTAATCCTTGCCTTTACTGTGCGAGTTCGCGGTACAACGTCTTACAAAAATAAAAACCAATGGAGTTTTAACACTTTACCGACCGCTAACCTATTAATCGGTTTTTCGACGCCAGCGCTTTCCGACCGATAACCTATTAATCGGTTTTCATGATGATAAATAGTAAGTATCATTATATAAACAGTCGTTTGTTATAATAGATAAAATAAATATAATTTAGCACTAATATCATCAAAATAAAAGAACTAATTAACAGGAAACGGGCAATTTTACCTGAGCATGCGAGTAGAGCACAAATATTCCCGCGCGATGGACTAAATTGAAACAGAGCCGGCGCCAAGAAGAATCTATGACAAAGTATTAACGTCGGTAAAGTATTAACATATTGTTGACCGGCAATTTTTCTCATAAATTGTTATAAATAACAAGTTGACGTACATGAAACAATATATTCTTACCTTTAGGTGACATTTTCACAACTAATACGTACGATACGAACGAAGTTCAAAATGAAACTAACTTTACCGTACCTAGCTTAACATGACGGTCAAGAAGCGTATAGAATCTCCGAATATTTTTGTGTTGTCAAAATTGAGCATTATTTTGTTTAACATTGATCAACGCGAAAAATGTACAAATTAAATAAATAAAAACAATGTTTCTAGCATTTAAAATAAATGTTTTTTATCATTACAAAACGACAAATTCTTTAAGTCCACTAAAACTTTACCGACCGGTCATTATTTTAGAATGCATCAAGGTCCATGGTTCATGACTGAAAACTTTTTAATGGATCTGTCAACGTTGACAGCTATTTTTATTGCGAATCAATTGGGCAGCCTCGGTAACATTGCCTAATAATTTCATTAAAAATTACTATGTAAAAGCAACTTTTAAGTTTTGTTTTGTTACAACATAATTATTGAAAGTCGTATTAACAGACTTCCGGTTGGTAAAGTGTTAACAGTGATATACAACAAAAAATTCTTGAGTATCATGGTGTCTGAATATTAATGTCGACTATTGTATATCATTAAATAGTTAGGAGATACTTGCCAGATTAACTATGAATGATAATGTAGGGATTCTGCCCAATCGTCTGAGTTTGTCCTGCTTTGAATATTCGTATACCCGCTCGATTTTTTCCGAAGTCCTCCTGAGCCGGTAATCTCGAATACTCGGACGCCCTTAGTCAAAAATAATGTTTACACCTATTGTGGCAGCTGTACCTCTT
This sequence comes from Agapostemon virescens, assembly GCA_028453745.1. Taxonomy (NCBI): domain Eukaryota; kingdom Metazoa; phylum Arthropoda; class Insecta; order Hymenoptera; family Halictidae; genus Agapostemon; species Agapostemon virescens. Next base: position 16,800,571 of record CM052099.1, read on the forward strand.
GCGCTCGCTGACAGAGGGACAACAGGACGTGTTTCTCGTTAGTGCCTGATCTGCCTCCGATTCGTATATATACCGTCTAAGGCAGGAACCGCTAGTCAGCCTTACTGACAAGTCCTCTAGCTAACCCAGGACGAAACGGGTTCCCTTTTCCGTTCTTTCCTTTCCTTTCTCTCAATTACACCTATTTCAGCAGCCGTCAACCGATGCCCAGGTTTTTACCTGGGACACGGTGATAACAGCTGAACCGTTACACTCTTAAAATTCAACTGAAGGGTCTATCGATCGCGCGCGCCTCTCCTCTTCCAGGAGAAGTTTAGAATGATAAATTATTCTGCCTTCTACCGTTGCAAAAACGATGCACGGTAGCCCAATAATCGTACAATAATTTCCGGCTAAATTGCGCTCGCTGATCCTCGAAGCTATATGGCACTATTAAAAGTAATTATGCGCACGATTTACGTGGTAGGGCACATCAAGAATGTACGAAGTCTCCAGCGCGGAGCTTTCTCTACAATTACTTTCGCTCGCGATACGATTTTATTCACGTTACTCTGTACGCGAATTGCACGACTGGTGCAATTGCGTCCACTGATTGCTTGCAGCCGCATAAAAAGACAGTTGTCACGTCGCTGTCGTGTTACAGTTTCGAGATCAAGAATAGTATCGCGATGACTGTAAGAGAGCCGACGCGATTCGCAATTTATTGTTCCGTACTAAACGCTTGTTTCGACCAACCCGAGTCAACACGATGGCAGTTTTATAAAGGGCTTCCCGTTTGGAAGCCAAGAAATGATCTTTTAAATTTTTCATTCTTCTTTGCTCGAAGAAAATTTTCTTGGTGCTGTTAAATAATCGTGCGAATCAAAATTCGAACTGCTTTGGCGGATAAGCGTTTCGTACACAACACTGTTAACGTTAATTATAATTAACGATGTTTAGAATTATTCACGGTTTTGTTTAACAATTTTTTGAGATACAGTTTTGGAGATACTTCTTCCAGACACGTTAGCCTTTCTGTTCATTCTGATACGTAGCTAATTATTTAATTCAATCGCTTTAATCTACGGTGGTCACCACGGTGACTGACTCCATTAATTTACTTAATCATTGTTATCGTAAAACTAGTGCTACTGAACAGAAAATTAGTCATTTTGGACTGAACTATATTGTGTTGAAAGCTGCAAACTTCATTAACAAGTAACTACTAATAATTATTGATATATTTGCAATGGGAATGATGTTGCCAACTTCAAGTCAGATTTCTACTCCACAAAATATCAGTGTTGAATTGTAATTTAAATATCGAAAGATTGGATGATCTTTAGGTGAATTAGATATAAAAATAAAGTTGCATTTCTCACGCGTGGAAATCGGTTCGCCGATGACGTTGCAGCGCAGCGACTCGGTCGAGATTCAAGAATCCTTGGTGTATTGTCAACGAATATTTGCAATCGGCAGTGTGCTGCCGCAGCAAAAGAACCCGATGCTGTTCAAGATAGCAGTCTTGTACTACATTATTATAGGAACTATGGAGTTCTTGGACTTTCTCGACAACCTGCACAATTTCCATGCGTTGTTAGTGCTCATGATGGAATGGCCCATCACGATTTCGGTATTGTTATCGATTATTCTGATCCGGATGAACCACAAGCTGATCGCGGTGGTAGAGAAAATCCAACGTGAAGCGAAGGGCTCAATGTTCAAGAGCGACGAGGAGAAGCGGCTGTATCGACGGTACAACATTATCTCCGTTTACTTCGACAAATACGTGTCAATTTTCGCAGTCCTCGTCGCCTACATGATGTACGTTCGTCCAGGGATACATCTACTGCTCCATCTACCAACACGTAAGCATCTTTAACCAGTGACATACATAGGGCTCTCCAATAGGGACGTGTTGACAATCTGTGGCAGGAATATTGTTTGTAATTCAGTCAGTAATGCCAAATCGCCATGACAAGTTAGACACGTCCAAATGATAAAATTTTATTGTCAAAATGAGCGCCCATTTTACGGCAGACGCGGTGGCCCTAGCAGTCTTCCGGTAGCGTGTAACTCATAAAGAGATATACAGTAGCGCACGAAATTATTCGGACACTCTTCAAACCTAAATAACTTTTTCAAAATTGAACCAAACGACTTGACTTTTCTGGAGCAACTAGCAGCATTGATTTACTAAATGATATGCAAAAATAATTTTGAAATAATTCTAATTGATAGGAAATTACGTGGGAAAGTAGAAAAGACATTTTTCAAAACATTTTTATTTCAACCTGTAATGAAAATTTCAAATATGCGTTTTTCAATCTTAAAAAAGTTATTTAGGTTTGAAGAGTATCCGAATACTTTCGTGCGCTACTGTAATTGCGTTTTCTCGATTATGACATTGTTACAGATAAGGAGAACAACACACAACCCTTCATATTACCATTTCGGGCTAATATGTTCTTCGACTACCACAATAACGCTAAATTGTACGTGTTCATGTACCTCTACCAATTTCCTATTCCGTTTCTTGCGGTATTGCATGCAGCCCAAGCTAGCCTGGTAGTCACCTCGACGCTGCACGTTTGCGGAAGATTTTCGATATTGTCCTGGCGAATTCGAATGTCCTTAACGGAATCTGAGGCGTACTTCCATCAGAGGATGAAAATTCTAGTAAGCGAGCATTTGGAGTTGTTGGAGTGAGTATGTAAAATCTTGTTGGAAACCGAAATATCACTTATTCACCATAGTTACGTCCCAGTAAGCAAAATGCTACAAATATACCGCGAAACATTCCTGTCAGGAGTCATCTGGTTCTGCATTGGACTTCCGGTGAGGTTAGGTCCGCTCTTACAAAGGGACTACAAAGCCTTGTCCTCACCAATTTGGTTGAGACTTTGTAGAATTATAGAATGAGTTCTCCTGATTACGACTATACGTCATTATAGGCGTAGACACTTAATACTTTTCGAGATATTTGCACTAAAAGATTCCAAGATTTAGTTCACATAACCAAGCAGAGATTAGCGGTGTCTATCGCTACATACGCAAAGAGATATAATTATAAAACGATAATAATATTAAAATAATAAATAATGCAATAAATAGTACAATAAATACTAATCAATTGATGTGGCTTGTCATCATTCTTTTTCGAGGTTATATAATATCAATCATACCTAAAACCAAATGAAGTATAGTATAACAAAATTACATAGAATAAATAAGTATATCAATTTTGATGTAATTAATGTTTTATAATTATACCTTTTTCTGTATGCAGTGATAGATCCACTATTTCTCCTGTATAATAATATTATTTACAATTGGTCTTTCAGTGAGAAAAAATATTGCACTACGGCGGACTAATTTAGTTCGGTTATGCTGTAAACTAAATCGGTACTATACTTGTTTGGAACTTTTACATTGTAAATATTTATCGAAAACTGTTAAGTGTCTCACCCTGTATTGGCATATAGTTGTATTCAGGAGAACACATTCTATAATTCTACTTAAGTCTCAACCAAATTGGCGAGGACGAGGCTCTGCAGTTCCCTCGTTAGTGCGATCGACCTGCCCTCTTTGCGACATCATCTGGCGCCGTAACCTCTAAAACTTCGTGCCAGATACGGAGCCACCTGTTTCTACATGTGACACGGTGGTTGATTTCAAAGATTGATGGCAAATTCATAGCAGATACGGATCAGATCCTATTCGAAGCAGGCTAGCCATAAAAGTAATCGCTAGTTGTTAGCAATTTGCCGTGCCATAATGTTCGCGCTAAGTCTGCTTGAAGAAGAAACGAATGACTGGGATTAAACATGGAAAAGAGTAAACAGTGAAATGATACATTTTTGTTTGTTTTCTGTATTTTTTTTAACATGTTCGGGACACTGTCTTGATAGTAGCTTTAGATTGAACTATCCAAACATGTATTCGGATTCGTCCTGCATATTAATTGTATTTGTGTGTATTTCAGATTTTCAGATTGTATAAATAATTGTTTCCAAAACATTCTTCTCGTAGACTATATGAACTGCACTTTCAGACTGGGCATTGCTTTGTACATGCTATTAATCGTATGTAATCGAATCTACTTAAGCACGTACAGTTAGCACGTACTTTTAGCATGAATATTTTTTAGTATTATGTAAACACAGTGTAATGTTGAACGGATTACGTGAATATATTTTACGTTATACAGACGCTTGAAAAAGGCATCGTGGCTTTCGTTAATTTGTTCATGTATACCATCATAGTCGCAAGCTGGTTGTATTTGTACTCTTACATTGGTGAACGGCTTTTGAACGAGGTATGTGCATTTGTTCATTTATTAATTCAGCTAACGATACTTAAACGTTTATAAATCATCTTTCTCCTTCTCGTCTTCTTTCGTATAAAAATTAACTAATTGTCAATAAACTGGGATTTTATATATATTAATATATATAGTATTATAATATTTCATATTTAATAATAATACGAATATTTAAGTATATTACAATGTTATTATTATTAAATATTAAACATTGTTAAATATTATTAAATATTAAACATTATTATTGAATAATATTAGATGTTATTAAATATTAAACATTATTATTAAATACTATTAAATATTGAATACTATTAAATATTAAATACTGTTAACTATTAAATACTGTTAAATATTAAATACTGTTAATTATTAAATACTGTTAACTATTAAATACTATTAAATGTTATATAATATTATTATAAATATATTTGAATACTGAATACTTAAATATTAAATATTATTATTATTTAATAATTTATATAATACAAATATTAAATATCATTATTATTTAATAATTTATATAATATGAATATTAAATAGTATATATTTTTATATATAAATATTAAATATCATATACTTATATGATTGATATATCTCAACTAGTGAATAATTTTATTGTTAAAAAGAGCCGTACATTGTTAGCGGCCCTTATTTCATAAAGTTGGTATAGAAAATTTTGAATTCGCATAAACATTCGTCGTCTAACTGTTAATACTATTTTCTTATTTTTGTAAACTATATGTTAATGTTGAAATAACGTAACCTCCAGTCGCAGAAAATAGGCGATGCGTTTTACGATACCGATTGGATAAACATCGAAAGCCGTAATAGAAGATGTCTGGTAATCTGCGTGGTAAATGGACAAATTGCGCAGAATTTAAAGGGTGGGAAATTCTACAAGTTCACGCTCTTTGGTTTCACCGATGTAAGTAGTGCCATTTATATTTATTAATTAATTAGAAAAATTAAGTTAATAGTCGGATGATAAATTTTTACATATCCTGCAAAAATAGCAATATTGCATTTTATGTAATATTTATTTTATTTTATTTAAAGTATTTTACTAATACTTAAATAATACATATTTTTATATCCTATTCTATATTATTATTATCATCATCATCATCATCATCATTATTCATTATTTTAATATTATAATTACATTTCATTCACAGATTGTAAAGAGTTCCATGGCGTTTTTCTCCGTATTACGAACAAACGTCGAATAAAACTGAAGGAAGTACTCCATAAACAAATAGGCGCTGGTTCTGTAGTTGCAAGTTTCTGTCTATCGTTATACGCCTTCGAAGAACGTACAGACAACAAATCAGATTTTCAGAAATTTATATAAAATTTCAGAATTGTTCACTAAAAGCTTTCCTATACTTACACAAGAACGTAGCTGGGCCCCGTTTTAGCTATATGAAGTGTACGATTGTACAATGTACCAACGAATATACATACATTTAGGAAGGATGAAAAAAATGTTGCATATTAATAGTATATAAATCATGTTTTATTAAAAGGACTTTTCATGTTTTTCTCCAATGCTTTAATGTCTTTCGCTTCGTTATATGTTTTAATGGTAACGATTCGATTATTACCAAAAGTTTTCGCTTCTTGTACCTATGCTAAATGAATTATCAGTAATTCGTAGATAATACTTTCGTATATAAGCACCATACTTTCACGACAGTGTATATAATTGAAGACACGTTCAGCGAGAGTTCTGATTAGTAAAATACAAATTGTATGTATAAAAAAGAAAATTTGTTCAAATATCGTTATACTTTTAATATTGCTAGAGATTGACTATCCTCAAGTCGATGCTTCGTTTTTCCTGTAGAAACACTAAAAGCCAAATACGAGTCACATTATCAGGTTGGATCTTTTAAATTTATGCATTAATATTTATGTGTAAACCGTACTCACGTTTTTGGCCACTTCGGACAAACTGTGCGCCATCGCGGCACCAGTTTTCTGCACCATGTTGTAAAAATAGCCCTTCTTTTGTAACAGAACGTACGGATGGTCGAACTCCTGAAACAGTCAGCGTTTATTTTTAATTATTCTGTTGCTAAATTTTTATCAACGTACTCGTGAAATCATCCATGTTTATTTAATTTACAATACAGCCAAACCCTATTATAATCTTGTGTATAACACTATATAACACATAACAGTTATAACAAATTATATCTGAATGCTTCGCTGTCCTACCTTATTAACTAATTAATTTAATTTAATAAATTTAAATCAGATGGTTAATTTCAATTAAAATGCAAATGTCACCAGTTCGAATAAAAATTTCACGAATATATTGGTAAAACTTTTATGAAGTTTTCTGTTAAAGTAAATGTCGGGACTGATTTTCAAAAATTTTGGGGTTTTCGAATAGAACAGGATTTGTGAGAACTTATGGGATTCCCGAGCACATTCGAATTCCCCAAGTTATACTTCCAATTACTATGCAAAAACTACCTATTGCATATAGTTTAAGAATTTCAAACAGACTAAATGCACTTACAACGAGATGACCTTGGTCCATTACGATTATCTTATCACTATCCATAACGGTATTTAACCTATGCGCTATGGTAAGTACAGTGCAATCCATGAACTTCTTCCTGACCGTCTGTTGGATCAGGGAGTCAGTCTGTGGATCGACGTTGGCAGTGGCTTCGTCCAGAACCATAATTTTATTATTCCTAATCAGTGCTCGAACAAGGCATAATAATTGACGTTGACCAACGCTGAAATTCGAACCCTCTTCGGCCACTTTGGTGTTCAGGCCAGCGGCCATGTCGGAGATGATCTCTTTCAGCTCGACCTGCTCTAGAGCTTCCCATATAACAGCATCAGAGTACTCGTCGAAGGGGTCTAGATTACGTCGCAGACTGCCAGCGAAAAGCACCGGCTCCTGCGGAATAATACTGATCTTCGAACGGAAGTCGTGCAAGGCCACTGTGTGGGTAGCTATATCGTCCAGGAGGATTTCTCCCTCGATGTAGGCCAACCGGAAGAGAGCGCTTATCAGAGAGGTCTTGCCAGCGCCAGTTCTTCCAATTACGCCAACTTTCTCTTTGGGCATGATCACGAAGTTGATGCCTTTCAGGACGTGGGCACTCTTGGGCCCGTACTTCAGCTTCAAGTTCTTGAACTCGACCAGCCCCTTCGTGGGCCAGTCTGCCGGAGGCTTCTGATCGGGTTTGCTCTCCAAGAATGGCTCCTCCTCAAGGTTACTATACTCCAATACTCTCTCTATGGATGTCATTTGATTTTCTAATTCAGCTGTCTGTCTCATGCCCCACTGCAGGCAACCGACGATCGAACTGATCTGAGTGATCACCAAGCCGATGTCGCCGGCGACCGCAAGGTCGTCGAACACTATGAAGAGGATCGTCACCAGCGCCATGTACGTCATGCAAATCGCCTCGATGTAGAGGCCAAACGCGCGCGAGCAACAGATGAAGAGGAACCAGGCGGATGAGTGGAGGTCCTGATGATTATCGAAGTCTGTGGTCACCAACTTCTCGGCCTTGAACGCCCTAATCGTCGTGAGACCTTGCAGAGTGGCGCCCACGTGATCAAATACTGGCGAGCGAGCTGGAAAACGTGGAAAATTGGATGTTAGATGTTGTGTTTGCTGTCGTTGCTTTTCCTAATTCTAATTTCCATGTTGGCGAGATCAATGTTGGAATATTTGAAACGCACGTCGACAAACAGATTTTTTAATGTCAGCAAAATTGTTCAAAGAAATTTTGACATTTTCATTCCTGAAAGTATTTGACTGCTTGTAGTTTTGTCATGGATTACTATGCAAACACAAATGTTTCCAAGCTTGCTGCAGTTGCACATTTTAGTTGCACATTTTAGTTGAATTAGGAATTAACAGGTTAAACGCTATGCAGTCCCTGGGGATTGACGGTATCAATTTTACAAATTAATGTGTTGCATATAATTCATATAATATTAAGAAATATGCAGACTAGTTTAATAGATTTCATTGAAACAGAAATGCCCAAATTGTGAGCAAGTCTTCTGCTTATGCACAGTTGTATTATTTCTAAAATGTGAAAGCTAGGCAAGTCAACTATTTTTGTAATTATACAAGCACAAGTAAATTCATTCTTTAGACAATGTACGAGCAAAATTGCTCAAAGAAATTTTGACATTTTCTTTCCTGAAAGTACTTGTCTGCTTGTAGCTATGTTATGGATTATTATGCAAAATGCTTCTAAGCTCGCTCTAGTTGAACGTTTCAGTTGAAATGGGTCTTAACACGTTAATCGCTGTATGTCAGTCCCTGGGGACTGTCAGTATTGCAATTTAATTTGTTATACACAATTCATATAATATTAAGAAATATTCAGACTAGTTTAATAGATTCAATTAAAACAAAAATGCCCAATTTATGAGCAAAACTTTTGCTTATACACATTTCTACTCTTTCCATTTAAATTTAAATAAAATGTAACTCGAAAGCTAGACAACATAGCTGCGCGTTCAACGAGTTAATAATTCCTGAAGATAATCCCAGAGATGATATTCGCAAAGGGAAAAGCTATGTCAAATAATATCTTCATTATCATCCATTTCAAGAAAGTAGAACGTTTCTAAAACAATCCAGTGTACAACGATACTCACTGACACCCTCCAAACGTTTTATGGCTCGACTGGTTGTAATGTACACTATTCGCATATAGTACATAATTACGGCAAGTATAGCTGTCGGTATTAGCAGCCAGAAACTGACGCTGCAGAGGATCACTATGGTCCCGATGAACGTTGTAAACATCATTATTACGTCGAACATAGTGTACGGCAGGTGTTTGTCAATGATACCTATGTCCTTGGAGAACCTTGATGAATGAACAGATTTCATTAATGTCACATCCTCCTCAACTAAACAGATCTGATACGCGCCTCGCAGAAGAACCAAAAAACATTCCAATGATTAAAAATACCTGTTCAATATCCGGCCAGCAGGATTCGTATTATAAAAGTACATGGCAGTGCGCACGATGCTGCGGAACATTTGCGCGTGCATGTTCTTCGAGGACCGCATGCAAACCCCATAATACACGAACGTTTGCAATACGTAGAGCAACACGGTAGCCACGGTCAGCCCGCTATAAATATAAATAATACCAGAACGGGACAGTGTGCCTTCCCATTCGAAAGCCTGCGTACCATTCTCGAGCTTGACCCAAGCCGTGACCTCGGTGTTCACCCAGAACGCGATCAAATAATTGATGCCGCTCTTCATCCCCTCGCTGAGCAGGAAAGACAGCACCATAATCGCGAGCAGCAGGGCACTCTTACTCGCTTTCAGATAGCTCATCAAGATCCGTATCGATATTCTGCCAACGGTCCTAGTTTCGGCAATTTCGACCGGTTCCTCGGAGGAAACAGTGTCCACCTCTTTCGCGTTCTCAACCAACTGCTTCTTCTCCTTAGCATCCTCCGGTTCTTTCGTCGCTTTGCTCTCGTGCATCTTCTGGAAGATTTTCATCATATCCAAATCCGTATTTTGCAGCTCCTCGAAGGTCCCCTTCGCCAGGATTCGACCGTTGTCCATCACGATGATCTGATCGGCGGATTTCAAGTGCTGTATCTGATGAGTGACCAGGATCCTAGTTTTGCTCTTGAGGAAGCCGCAGATGCATTCCTCGACGATCCGGCTGCCCACGTGCGGATCCACCGCGGATAATGGATCGTCCAACAGGTAAATGTCAGCCTCCGTGTAGATGGCGCGTGCTAGGTTGATCCTTGCTCGCTGGCCACCGCTTAGGTTGATCCCTCTTTCGCCTACCATCGTGCTGTGACCGTGCGAGAGACTCTCCAAGTCTTTTGTCAGCTGGCAGACTCGAATCACCTCCTTGTAGCGACTCTCGTCCTCGGCCTGGCCGAACAGAATGTTCTGCTTTACCGAGGACGCGAATATCCAAGGCTTCTGATCCGCGAAACTGATCTTGCCGTGTACTTCCAGGTGGCCCTTCTCCAGAGGCAGTTCTCTAAGTATTGCCTGGAATAGGCTACTTTTTCCGGAGCCTATTTGGCCTATCACCACTATGAAGTTTCCCACCTTCACGGACAGGTCCACATCCTGCAACGTGTACTCTCTAAACTGGTCCCACCTGGCGGTTACGTTCCTCAGGCACACCGGTGTAGATTCCGAGGCTACCTGGTTCTGAGTTGGATGAGAGTCGGATCTTTCTGGGTACATCATGAACTTTTGGAGACGTCGGATTGAGACCGTTGCCTCGGCGAATTGATGGATACCTGAGGGTGTTGGGAAATAGTGTGTTGAGATTGTTTAGAGATTTATTTGAGAATTGTGCCAACGCATTGGAACCGGGGGATTTTAATATGTTGAACTAGGAGCCATTTTGTCTGGCTTCCGCGTATCATGGTTTATTTAAATTTGAATGAAAGTTAATTGCGAAAGACTTGCTCGCAGTTTGTGCATTTCAGTTGAATCTATTGAACTAGTGTAAATATTTGTTAATGTTATATGAATTGTGTATAACAGATTAATTTGACTGACATATAGCGATTCACTTGTTAAGACAGAATTTAATTGACATGTTCAACTAGAGCGAGCTTAGAAGCATTTTGCATAATAATTGATAACGCAGCTTGGAGCAGTCAAGTACTTTCAGGAAAGAAAATATCAAAATTTCTTTGAGCAATTTTGCTTGAATAACTAGAAATCTAGATATTTAGGAATATATAGAAATCTAGATATTTAGGAACATATAGAAATCTAGATATTTAGGAATATGTAGAAATATAAAAATATTTAGGAATATATAGAAATATAAAAATAAGTCGAGTACTTTCAGAAGAGGAAATGTCAGCCTTTCTTTGAGCAATTTTGCTCGCACGTTGTCTAAAGAATGAATTTTACTTGTATAATCTTAGGTAAATAGTTGATTTGACTGTGAAAGGATACAAGGAATTAACATAAAATAATATTGAATCAAGTATCCATTTATCATGCTCCTTTTAATCTGCAACAGACTAAAACTGGAACAATATATTGTTCACACTAAATTGTAAAATACATTGGAAGTAAATTTTAATAACTTTAGAAATGTTGAGCACTTGGAAAAGGAAGCTTAGAGATGCTAAAAATGCATTTTCAAAAGCTTCTCTTTACACAACGTCTCATGTTTAACCCCTTGGGTACATTTGACGTCTGAGACACGTCATTCACTTTTTTCCCCTAAGAGCGGATGACGTGTCTAAGACGTCAAACCAAAAATTAAACTTTGAATTTATTTCATTTAGTTTTATTTTGTTGTTATTAATTTATTTTTGTTTTGCAATTCTAATTAGTTGAAGACATCTTAATACTACATATGTCACCAATATTTTAGAAATAAATACATTCTTACGTAAAATGTACTGCCTTTACATACTACTCCAAGCAACCAAAAATTATTTCCGTTCCACATGCAAATATTTTCTCAAATAAATCCGTACCCAAGGGGTTAAATTCATTGGCTACCCCTATCACAAATGTCATCGTGTCCATGAATATCCATAGAACTATTACTGTAATAATATTAAAATAAATTTTATTAAAATAAATAATATTAATCTAATAATATTAAAATAAATTTTAATATGCATTGTACGTTGTAAACTATTTTAACAACGAAGGAATACCTTCAATACCAATCACGTTAACTCGAAGGAAGAGGCATTGACATTTTATTCCACGCTATAACACTACGGTTGTACGGTTGCGAATGCGTCGGCACGTTCCCATGATCGTATACACATGATTAATGTCGATCGAAAATGATGATCGGTACTTACTCAAGGCGAAGCCGATAGTCATCGAGCTTCTCACGATTGCGTAAAACGCCGTTATCATAAATACTTTCTCCGCGTCGATGGTATTGCCGGCTAAGACGTACGTCAATATCGTTATGAAGAGGCTAACTCGAGGAATGATGAGGTCGAACGTTAAGCCGAACTGCGTGACAATAGAGTATTTTTTTATCACGTCCACCTCTTTCCTTAAGAAAAAAGTGACATTGATGATTTCGGCATTGATTGACATTTTTGTTTGTTTTTTTTTTGTTCAAGCGTAGATCACAACGAAAAGTAGATCTCTTTTCATCTACTTTAACGACGAACTTCTCTTGTGGTTTCACGTAAAAAAAGCATCCGATTTATTTTATTAGCAATCGCAGAAATTACTCTGGTACAGAGCTTGCCGTCTGACTTTTTAATCTTATAGTCGTATAAGAGTATAGGGTTTTAAGATTAACAATAATTTCCCCCTCCCCCATAGAAATTGCTGAAGTAGACGCTACTTTTCCGTGTCCTAGGTACACGACACCCCTTAAGAAAACATATAATCACAGATTAAAAATAAATATTTGCTGAGAGTAGACGTTTAAGCGTTACAGTAAACAGAGTTTAGAGGATGACAGTGGATCAGTGTTTCCCTTACCGTCTGGATTTCTCGACGAGACGGGAAAACGGTATCTCCCACACGTACATCTTTATCACTTCCACCCCGGCGATGATCTGATTCATCAAACTGAGTCTGTCATCGCTTTTCCTTGCCGAACCGTCGGTCAGGTGAACCACTTTTCGAGCGAGGTACACTGGAACATATAAACGATGAATTAAACGAGAGTCTGTATAATTATTGTTGTTGTCGTTATTGTTAGTGTTAATGTACAGCAATTTTGTTCAACGATCATCGCTTGTTATTTTCAAGCAAATTACATCACCTTCTCATCAAACATTCCAAAATCTTCCAGAAACCTATGATTTCATTCTTGCCTCATCCTCATCCTCTGTTACTGCATTGTCATACTTGAACCTTTACCTGATTACGTAATTCCCAAAACTCTGATCTCATCTCAAAAAATTTATGAAGTAACAACCTTCTCTTTCCCTCGACAGTCAGTGTACAGTTGAAAGTTAAAAGAGTACTGAGAATGTATGAAACAATGTATAAGTATAACAGTTAACAGGACAAGTACATATGTATAGTTAAATGTTGAAAGATTAGTGAGAATATATGGAACAGTGTATCAATAAGAATAAGTATAACAGTTAACAGAAGAAGTATATGTGTATATCTAAAAGTTAAAAGAGTAGTGAGAATATATGGAACAGTGTATCAATGAGAATAAGTATAACAGTTAACAGCAGAAGTAT
>CM052099.1:16824065-16841539 GCA_028453745.1 Agapostemon virescens
CTAAAATAATAAATGATTAGTAAATAATTAAAAATAAATTATTAAATCTAAAACTAAGAAATTACTAATAACCAATTAATGGACTCAACCATTAATTTAACGAACATTCTCATTGCCAATATGCCATCATTTACGGATAAATGGCGATTAACAAAAAAGAAGAAGTTTCATTGAGAGACTTACTCTATTATTAGATAACATTTAAAATCATGTGTTCCATATTAAGAACAGATATAAAGTCGCGATCGTAAATCGCAAGTCAGTCAATAAATATGTCAGCTGTTATTTGTATCAGAATCAAGATACCGTCGTCTGAACAGTATACCTCCCCCATTTTCTTTTTAATTTTATCAGTGTTTATTTCTCGACAGATTTACAACTCGTCGGAGACTCGCGGTTGTAAACGTAGTCATGAGTCAACGCACCGCTTTTTTCGCACATACTTCTAAATAAACACATGTTTTCATTCAAAGATACACGACCGATCGCACTGTAAACAATACTTATACGATCTGCACATCGTTATCAATAATCAAACGATTCTTTTCGTCTAATTGCAAAAGCGACAAGAAGACATGTTTCGCAGACTTGTCTGGCAACAGTTCCGAACGGATACAGGAAACCGCGCCAAAAATTGTTAATTAACACTTCAAATATCACGTCAACTTATCTGTGATCGCGAGTGAAATTTATTGTTCGATTTATTAAATTATAAACATTTCTGATATCTTTCACACGTGGAAGGCACGAGCGAATGGCTAAGCCTTTCGATTTTCAGGCCTTGTACCATTTTTAACCGATGGTCTGCAAGAGTAGATCGTCCATTTTGTAAAATGGACGTGGAAAGGCATTTTTGTATCAAATAGAACCGTTTAATAATTAACACAATTAATTGAACACAAATATTGGATAGTGGGAAAACTATTGAGAGTTTTTTGTCACTAGATTTTGTTATATATATCGGGCAACACTAATCAGATTTGACGCCATATTGACAGCCATATTGGGGCGCATTTGAGAGGTGCCATTTCAGTCTACAATTTTCATGCAGACAATTTTATATTTCTTCAATCGTGTCAAAAGTAATGTTACTCTGAAAATTAATGAAATTTCAGAAAGAATTCGCTATGTTTTGCAATTTTACTATGGAAATTCTATTCCGATGGGATTATGGCTCTACCCCAAAAATGGGAGAAGGTCACAGATAATAATGGCCAATATTTACTTGAATAGAATGCATTTTGAATAAAGGACACATTTAATAAAAATTTACTAAAATCAATGATTGGACAGGTTATTGTAGGCATTTGTTGTAAAATTATTTAGTTGAACAATTTTCGTATGAAATCAAGGGAAACGAGGTTAAATAGTGAAGATCGTCCTTGCGGCTTCCTCGGAGACCAAGGTTTCATCGATGAGAAACAGTGGAAATCTTTTGAAATTCTATGGACATGTGAGCAAGGAGCGTAGATGGATAACAAGAAAATTAATTGGCCGTTCAAGGTTATTCATGTTCTCTAGCTCCGTTCTATGACCTTTTACTGGGACTTCACGCGCGTCTTGGCGAGACGTGTAAAAAATGGACACGTGCAGGGAAAAGTTTTTCGAAAGACGATAGAGGACAGACGCGAAATGTTTAGTCATTGTCTTTATTCGTAAACTGGCCGACGAGAGTTATATTAAGTTAATGTAACATTAGAATATCGATAATGGAGCGACTCACGACAATAGTTACTTTTGTACCCGTGACCTTGACTGAGTTTCTGTAATCATGGTCATAAAATATAGGAGATAGAAAACTAGTTTAAACTGTCTGGCCTGCATATCATTTTCTCTATTAGCATACAGATTGCGTGCAGACTGAGGTATTACTGTGGAATAGAATTTGTTTGTTATTTAAGGAACACCGAATGCTATAGAATTTGTTAGTCGACGTTGTGGTCACCCTGATTTTGAAAAAAATAAACAAGTTAACACTACCAATCGTGAGTTACAATTGCAAGTATTGTATGCCTATAATGTATTCAATTATATTTTCTTTCATATTTATTGAAATATATGATATCAGAAATTATTATTAGATAAATATGTTAACGCAAAATACGATTAGAGTTTTTGTTTATGAAGAAGATTTGCTCCGTCACTTTACCAAAAATTACTATAACTTTTTAAATCGCCAAATAGTTTTCTTCATGAAAACAGACGTGAAGGTATTTTATTTAATTTAATTCATTTAGATTTAAATTACAAGATACGTTGCTGTCTGCAATATAGTCTTTATTAAGATTCAATTATACAATTAAATTTTATGGTTCTAATTTTTATTTAAAAAAAAAAGAAAACAAAATACATATTCAGGTGGCAGCGTTCTAACTCCTTGCGTTCGCTAACAGAGGGACAATAGGACGACTTTCTCGCTAGTACCTGATCCGCTTTCGATGTATATATGTATATTTCTTCCTTCTGATATCCCAGCATATGAGGCAGGGTCTGCTAGATAATCTTATCGACGAGTTCTCTAGTAGGCCCAGGACAAAACGCCCCCCCCCCATCTTTTCAATTAGGTAGCTTCCAAATTTATATACATATACTTATCTCTCATACATACTTGTCTATATTTTAGTATATTGTGGTATATTATTCTAGTACATTTTAATATAACCTAGCATATCTTTTTATATTCTAGTTTGTTCTGTCGTTTTATAGTATATTCTAATATATTCTGATATATTGAAGTATATTCTAGAATATTCTAATGTATCTTAGTATATTCTAATATATTCTGATATATTTAAGTATATTCTAGAATATTCTAGTGTATCTTAGTATATTCTAATATATTCTATAATGTTTCTCTATATCCTAGTTTGTTCTGTTGTTTTATGGTATATTTTAGTATCTTCTGATATATTGAAGTATGTTTCAGAATATTCTAGTTTCTTCTAATATATTTTAGTATATTATCTTTTATGTTCTTGTTTATTCTGCTGTGTTATAGTATACTCTCCTACATTCTAGTATAGTCTAGTATATTCTGGTATATTCTAGTATATCCTCATATATTCTGGTATACATATTTTAATATATTCTGGTATATTCAAGTATATTTTAATATATTCTGGTATATTCCAGAGTATACGCAGATGTAAAATAATGCACTGTGAAATATGCAACCCTTTCATCAACGTGCAACGTCGAAGAGTAGAATTGTCTACCACTGTAAAATTTTTGGGAAAGCTGGTTCTCACCTACCAAACTTAAAAGTGTAACGCAACGAAACTAAATATGCGAAACGTTTGGAAAACACGTAAATAAATAGAATTATAAAACAGCGCTTCAACTCGCCAACTCTGTAACAAGTTTAAACAATTTTATCACTACTCTTATCGTAAATTGCTGTATAATTAATTCACGCGACAAAACAATGCAACGGAGCGTCATTGGATGATAATATATCATGAATAACGTAACCAGACAGATCACGTTGTCCGGTCTAGAAAAAAATTCAGTATAGTACCTCCATTAATAAATAATAATATGTGATGTAATAAATAGTAATAATAATTATCTGCATAAATAATTAATAATATAAATGCAAATCGGATAATCAAGTAGTGAAAGATAATTAATTATGCCTGCTATGCACAATGCTATTTATTATGCTATGCTGTGCTCTTATCAGTTGGTAATACGAACATCTACATGGAACTGATAATAGCGCTAATATCGATCTACACCGTGCAGATCGCATGAATCTTACAAAAGAAAAATTGTATAATAAGATCGATACTCACCAGGGTTTTTACCAGCTTCGATTTTTACAAAAGACGTGTTAAATAGTCGTAAACCTTACCGTTTCCTTCGCAAATTTGTCCAACAGCAATTTTACAAAAATTATCCAAATCAGTAAATTAATCCCTTGCACTCTAAACTCCTTTCGCCATTGAGACAATATTAAAAATTGCCATACCGTTATTTAAAATAAATCTTTGGAAAAGAAACTCTCTGTGGATGAAAGGAAATTAACCAAGTACAATGGAACTATTCTAGCTCAAGAAAAATGTTTCAATTTTGGAATTAAAATGGCTTCGAGTGCGATGGATTAAGAAAAATTTATATCCGAATCGGTATTAACAATAACGAGCACAAAATGTGACCGATTTATGTCGCCTTATAAAAATACAAAACTGAATTTACTTAAATGCCTCGAATTTTATTTTATAACAGTGTGTATTTGAATGAACAAATTTATTTTTAAAATAAAAAATGCGAAACCGTTCATCTGACCGGCGTGGTACGGTCAGTATTAAATAGTTATTTGTTTTTTAAATGGCGTGCTTAAGTACATGACCGCCATTGTGAATGCACGTCCGATTGCAATGTACAGTATGCTTCAGATTATCCGGCATACTTCACAGAAACAAGGAACTCTCCAACTGCATGCCTCCGGCAGTGAAATCGATACTAAACAATTACAAAAGTACCGGAAAGAATTGTCAATTGTTTAGTTACAATGTAACCGTAGCTCTGTTCCTTCGTTAGTCACTCTGAATTCAGATTCAAGTACATTGCTTATATTACATTATGAAATAAAACAGTGAACTAATATTTTACAAATTATTTGGGTACAGCAATTAGTGTCACTCGACGAGAAGCTAATGTCGCGACGAATAAACTTATAATATTAAGCAGTGCAACATTATATTTAAGAACGAATCTATTACTAAAAAATTATGCGGCAAGCCGACATGCACGCCGTGACTAGTTTACATTATTTTATAAAACTAAGAACGAAGGTATTCTATTTTTTAACGATTTTTTAAATAATACATCACCAAAGAATTAAATCCGTTGCCTTATTCCTTACGGATGCAGTTTTGCAATCTCAATAATCTCAAATTAAAAATAATTGAATGCATAATTTTGTTCTAGCGTTAAACGGCTGTGGTGTGTAGTACTAAATTTTTCCCATGCTGCACTGCTTCAACATCTACCGTCGATAATATTTAAACAGTGAGAATACTAGCGTGTATTACAATTATATATCTTGTATCTTCTGTATTCATGTATATTCTAGTATACATATTTTATTCCTGTTGTTAAATTCTTTTACTATGTCATACACGATTGTTGTTTAAAATAATATTCCATCTATTTCAGAAGGATTTCAGCATATCTGATTACCTGATACTGCCTTGGTCCCAAGTACGCCGGACAAGCGGAATTCTACTGTACACTATAGCTTTCTCGTTTCAAACTTAATCCTCGTGAGGTCCTAGGCGCATGCGAGTCAACTTGAATAAAACAAAAACCGTGTTGACCGTTCGATTAGCGTGAAACCAATCGAGAATTAAAACTGGTCAATTTTATAAAACCTAGTTTCCTAAAGATGACAAGATTTATTGTATTTGGCGAACAATTAGAATAAAGGGAAACTGAAGGGTACCTCACCGAAAAAGAATGGTGCGGTCGTTACACTTGTGTCACTTCGAGCACAGACAAGAGTTTCCGATTCGGCGTTCGACGTCACTGCCGGATTGTTTAAAATTAACAACGAAACCGAATTGTCCGGGATCGTATCGCGACATTCAACGCGCGACAAGACCGTGCGGTAGAGTCCTGCGAACTGGCGTGCCATACGAATAGGTGCAAACACTTATGCATGCCCTGTTACACCACGGACTATGGTTGCACGCGTTTCATGCTACGTTTGTGTAGTATCGATCAAGGTAATGCGTTTACTTTTGATTCGCACTGCTCGAAATGCTCTGTGTCTGTTTCGCAATAGACACTTGACAGAAAGGTGGTCGATCAACCGAGTCCTCCCGAGCCATTACTTACTTGTCGATTAGAAACTATAGGTATTATCCTACATGCGAGGATAAAGAAGAGACACATGGTGGTAGTGGAGCACATTCTTTATTGCTTCGCATTCTAGAGACTGAGCACGGGTTAAAAGAATGTAGAGTGTCGTGGCTAGCGATTGGCTGGGGTTGCTGCCAATGGCGTCACCTGTCGGTTGTCCTAGGGAGTTGCGACAGGAGCCCTACAAAATTCTTTTCGAAAATATATCAGGATGAGAAATCATTTTTGGCGGATTTCTTCTTGTTCTTTTCAAAATTAAGTCTTGAGAAGTTTATTTTTATGTTGCCGTAGCTTCTGATGGGATTTAAGGATATTGGAAGCACTCCGCTTGTAGAGGACCTTATGCAGAAAATAAATTTCCAATAGATATGTCGCGAAAATAAAGTAAACATTTTATTTTTCAGTTTTAGTTAACTTTGTGATTTCTAATGTGTTTCTGGTCTCTCAGAAAATTCGGAGGCTCCTTCGGTCCTGTTTCCCGCTCGTCTTTTTTGTCAATAGGAAAATGGTAGCCTTCGTCTAGGCGCTGATTCGTCGGTTGGTCTTCTCTCTGATAGTAGCTTAATGGCGGTTGGTGGTGGAGGGGCTGTTAGGCGCGCAGGATAACGTTCGGCCGAGGTGGAGGATGTTACACGTGCAAATTTGGACCAGAGAGGTTCGAAGGAACTTGAACAAGGAAAAATGTCCTTGATTAAGGATTTATGACTTCCTGTGCCGAAAGGTTTGGAGTTAGACTCGTCCTGTCTGCTTGAAAATGGAGAAAGTCTTTCGAGAGGTTACGCGACTTCACGTACAGTCCTCGATTAGGCTCGCCAAATAGAATGTCAACGAGGATTTGCGCGGGAATTTTCCCTCTTTGTGTCTTTACCTATTCTAGGTATGAATTGTATATTTAATATATACTGTATTTTAAGCTATTAGATAAATATATAAATGTCGAATTACATTAGACATTTGAATTCAGGATCATCTTTGGAAGGCCTATCAGCGCCATCTTTGGAAGACGGGACGCAACGCGTGATGATTACATGGCAGTATACTTTGATCTCCCCTAATCAAATTGTGTTGCATCTATTTCTAACTAGGGGTTGAAAACAGTTATGATATCAGGTTTGGTTATGGTTTTTTAGAATAGATATTATATCGGTTCTATAATTATTATTTTTCGGTTCTACTTCTATTTAACGGAATAGATACATTGTGTTTCCGTTAAGGATGCAAAGTATGGATTTTATATTTAAGTTTTAAATACATGGAATCTTAGAAGTACGTTATGAGATTTTTTCGATTCTCTATATCTGTTTTAGTTGCAATCGATATACAGGATGTTTCAAACATTTTTCAGATTGTGGTGGCTACTTCTGAAGTTCCCCATCAGATGGACTGATAGAAAATTGAATGCCCTTTCTCGCTGCTATCCGATTAGCAATATCGAAGCACCAAAGCCTTTTTCAAAACACCAAACAATAAACATTAACACTCTCTTCCTTTTTATAAAATGTGTTTTATATTCGTTAAAACAAATCGTTTTCATAATTTTTTACATTCTCGTGGAATCAGTCTACTAAGAAATTGATTTCTCCATTAAATCATGATTATACATAGATATTTATAAAAATATGAATAACATCCAGTACAGCTGTTTGTAGTAAAAAAATGGGTATTTATTCCTGAGCTGATTCTAAGCAATATTTTCCCTTTACAGATCCGCAATTTAAGGAATTATTTTCTATTTATTAACAAACTACGTGGACCAATCAGAGCATGGCGAGGGCGGGCTTATATCGACTCCAGGCGAAAGTGGCGCCAGTATCGCAGCAACGGTTTTCATATCAACTGTGATAGCTACTCACCGATAAGTTCACTGGTAGTTTATTTCACACGGATGCAGTAAAATTCTTCCACCATCGCGGTTATTGTCTACAGTTGCCAACATATAGGCATAACAACAATCGTGTCACTTGCGTTGGTGCATAAATCACAGGACTGCGGATTTCATCTGTTCAATGCAGAACCGAGTAAGCTTATTTTAAAATATTATTTTCAACTTGTTAGAACGATTAAAATAATTATTAAAAATTTATCTGATTCCTGACGCTTGCGATAGTAGAAAAAGCAATTTTTATTTCTACTAAAGATACTATTCTGAGACTACTAAAAATACACATTTCAGCAGCCGTGACCATTGAATCGACTAGTCTTTAAAGACGGTTCTTTCTGCTGCGGCTCGAGCGACACTGACGTTGCGCAAGATTTTTCAGAAGAATTTGCGAAGGGCACACGTCGAAAATACACGCGGTAACACGCTTAGGATAATTACGGGTCGTCAGCCGACAGGGACCGCCTATAGACTGATGCTTTCTCGACGGGTAACCGCGATACAGTTTGCCAGTACTTTCATTATAAAAAAAAAGTTTATTATTCGTAGCTGAGGTGGCGCGTGGTACATACATGAGGTTTCCGACTACAACAAGTCCTATAATTTCACGCAATACTATGTACAGACATGGTTCGTGTTGCAATTATTAATATCTAGTATTAATTAACATAAGTCAACGTTACGGCTAGAATTATTACCCATTACACTATGATCTATGATTAATGTTCGCGCTGTCCATGCGGATCTTTTACAAACTGTAAATCGTCTCGCGTGTTCCTGTATAGTGCAGTTCCCCATTAATTGGATACGCCCTTTAACGTATCCACTATTCTCGTAGGCGCAATCTCCTTTTTATTCGGTCGACCGTTTCCAAGTCGAATTCGCAAATTTCTACAGAAAACGGTTCTAACGGTTAACAGCGTTCCGACAACCACGTTGTGAGATTATCGAGTGACAATTAGTAACCAGCAAAACTACACTTACAGTTACGGGTAGAGCGCGCTTAAAAGAACGCTTCGATAAAAACAAAAGTATCATAAAGCGAGCACTGATTGGAGGATATTAAAAAGAGAAGATAGTACAAAGACAAAACAAAAAAAAAAAAATGTCTGTGGATGGTAATAAATATTACTGTTCGCGAACAAATTGAAAACGTAGTGTGTCTCTTCTAGTTACCGACGGTCGTGAAAACCGCCATCTTTCGCTGTATAAAAATATCCTTGTTAATTAGGTACCTAGAAAAATGGTGGCTTTTACACGCGATTAAGGCACTTTTACGAGGAGCGCTCTTTGTTGCTAGGACTCACACAGGGGGGTTTGCGTTCGAATTGTCTTTTCCTTTTTGCGTTTTACTGTTTTACCAATCACGCTAACCGCTTACAGGTCGCTTTATACTATCCGCATAGACACGGAACGGTTTTCCGTCTCAGTATAGTAATACTTGAATAACGTTTCTCTTTTGTTTAGCTTTTAGCACGCGTACTGTGATACGATCCGATAGCGTAAAACGTTTATATTGAGACGCATCAATATACCGTGCGGATAGTATAAATCGGTCTTACTTGAGCAAAACGAGAGAAAAAGAAAAACAAAAAAAAATAATAAGAGAAACGAAGAGAGAGAGAGAGAGAGAGAGAGAGAGAGAGAGAGGAAGTTAATGGACGCTTTAATCGCTGACGTCTCCACTATTATATTTTATGCGCGACAAGAAAGCTTCACTCGCGGAGAGAAGAATACAATTTACTTTTTTATTTAGTTTTTTTTTTGTTGTCAGGAGTATCAGAGAGATCATAATAGAATGAAATAAGAATGATATAGTAAACGCCATTGTTTCTTCTTAATTAGCATTACGAATGATTTCGCATGTCGCATTTATTTAATACGTCGTCGAAGGCGAAACGTACATATCTACCCTCGTCGGACCGGTCGAGTGTTCCCGACGAGTGGGAGTTATTGTTAAGTCATAAAATGGCACCCTGAGTTGAAGAAGCACGGTCTTTAACGAAGAAAACACGTTTAAGTACTCTCATAGTCGGATCGGTGAAACGAATCGACTTCGAAGGGAAAAAAGTTCGCTTTTCATCTTTTAAGCTCTGTCTCTTTCGGCCGTTGAATCGATTCGCAAAAGATTTCTGTCGTCAGAACGGTACCAATGCAGTCTCCAGAGTTTACGAGCCATTGAAGAAAAAAAAAAAAAATATCTTTTTGTACTTTAACAAAGTTGTTTCTGTTTCTTTTTTTTTTAACGAGAGATTACACTCCTCTAACGTACAACGTCGAAGGCCACGAAAGAACGCGAATTAGATACGCGCGAAGATCTTTTTGTGTTAAAAAAAAATAATAAAAATAGTAGCTAAGGCACAATTTCATTTCTCTCTAACAAAATCTCGACAGCTTAGTGTCTTACATTTTTTTATGGACACTTACTGCGAGACTGTGTATGTGTGTGTGTGTGTATTGCATGACAGTATACAAACTATAAAGGGTGTTTCGTCTAAAACAGGACACCTAAGTATCTTCACTACCTCTGAAAATAGAAAAAATGTTGCTAACGTAATCTAAATGGTTTCAAAAGACGAATCGGATGGAAGATTCGTTTTTTGTAAATTGTAATTTTTTAATCGTTTCTCCAAGGTCACTCGTGTTTTTTTACATATATATAAACAGTTTTTGTTGTTGTATGTTACAGCAAACATTATTGTGCATACATCTATGTTTAATAGCACGACCTTGAACTCTAAAATTTGCTAATTAATGCAGAACTTACTTTCAGCGACATTTCAGATTTCAACGGTAACAAGAATTCGACAATGAACTTGAACTTGTAAATAAACACATTGTATCATTCGTCTGCGTACATAGAGAGTGAGAGGGATATGTATTTAAGAGTTTGCTCACTGCTAGATTTCTCAGTGTATCGACAAGCGATCCATAACGCGTTATTCAGAACAGGAGAAAATTCAAATGGTTTTAATTTACGGTGAAGCTCGAGTATGTCTAAGAGAAGCAATACGAATTTACAAAGACAGATTTCCAGAACGTTCTTGTCCATCGCGTTCTGCATACTCAAGTATTGTTAAAACATTTTGTGAGACTGGTAGTGTCAACAGAAACATTCGTATGAGACGTAAGACTGTTACTCGTGAAGCAAATGTGAACAATATCATCGCGAAAGTAAATCAAAACTCGCACGTTAGTATAAGGCAACTTGGACGTGAAACTGGTATTAGTGTTACAAGCATATTCCGGATTCTTCATTCACAAAAATTTCATCCTTTCCATTTATCTTTTCACCAAGAGCTCCATGGAAGAGACTTTGAAAACCGCGTACACTTTTCTCAATGGGGTATACGGAAATATGAAAGTGATGAAATGTTTTTCCAAACAGTATTGTTTACGAATGAAGCATCCTTTACAAATCATGGTCAGGTGAACCTCAAGAACATGCATTATTGGTCGGTTGAAAATCCACGATGGTTTAGACAACTCGATAAACAGAGACCATGGACAATAAATGTCTGGTGTGGTATTCTAAATAATAGGATAATTGGGCCGTATTTTATCAACGGTACGCAAACTGGGCAGAAGTATGCTGAATATTTAGAACATATTCTACCAAGTTTATTAGAAGATGTACCATTTAGGGACCGACTAGTATTACGGTATCAACACGATGGGTGTCCAGCACACTTTTCCCATATTGCAAAACGTGTCCTTAACGAAAAATTCCCAAATCGTTGGATAGGACGCAATGGACCTGCATCATGGCCGGCTCGTTCACCCGATCTCACCCCACTTGATTTTTTCTTATGGAGGACATTAAAGGGTACGGTTTATCAAGAGCAGCCCATGACGCCAGAAAATATGAAGGAACAAATAATTGCAGCATGTGCTGATATGAAACCTGATCATCATCGAAAGAGCTGTACAATCTCTCGTTTTTCGCCTAACGAAATGTATCACAACGGAAGGACATCATTTCGAACATTAATTACAGTAATAAATATGATTATTTGCAAGTTCAAGTTCATGGTCGAATTCCTGTTACTTCAACTATTATTTCAAGGTCGTGCTATTAAACATGGATGTATGCTCAATAATATTTGCTATAACATACAACAACAAAAACTATGTATATATATGTAAAAAAACACTGATTCGTCTTTTGAAACCATTTAAATAACGTTAGCAACGTTTTTCGTATTTTCAGAGGTAGGGAGATATTTAGGTGTCCTGTTTTAGACGAAACACCCTCTGCAATACAATTAGACTTCTGTTGAGCAAAAGGGAATGAGAGAGAGAAAAAGAGAAAGAGAGAGAGAGAAAAATAGAAGAAAGACTCCGCCTACCAGGACGAGCGACGATGTATTCGAAGAACAGTTTCTCTTTCCTCGTCCCGACTACGCTATTAGAATCTGCCCTTTTATTTTTTTTGCTACTATCTATCGTATTAAAAAAAAAAAAAAGTGTGTGACAAAAAAAGAAAACAAGAACTTGTCGCAGAGTCTTGAAGGACATATTGGAATGTACTTTCGTCGAGGTATAGAATTCCAGAATTTTCAACGGTCCTCGAGGACACGGTTCCGTTACGAATGCGACGCCCTAGTCGGTTCCTTCTTAGCAGGCGACACTCCCGTCGAGTTGGTGACCTTGTAAGAGTTGCCCTTCACCTCGGCCGGGTGTTTGTGGGTGCTCGTCGAAGATTTCCTGGGAGGCTTGGTGATCTGCGTGGTCGACAGGCCGCTCACCGGATATTTGTTCCTGCTGGACGTGCCGCCATTGCTGCTTCTCGTACCGTTCTTCGCCGAGGCCGAGGACGTCGCCTCGGTCGGGTGTTTCGGCATCACGAACGCCTTTGTTTGTTTGAGCAGATACCGGTCGTTGCACAACGCCGATATCAATGGCAAGTCCAGGTTGCGACTCTTCTCACGCAACGTTCGTATGTCCAACATACCGTCCTCTTTTCCTTCGTCGTGCTCTTCCACGGTGCTCGACTTCGACGTCTTCTTCGGCGACGAAGACGACGACGAGGCTGATGGGAGCGGCTGGTTCTTCTCGAGATTCTGAAACGCGATGGGATTTGCATTAGTGACATGTGGAGGACTGGTATTAGCGATTACTATCGACAGAAATTTAGGTATAGCATCCTTTTGCCTCCAGCAGGGAACGAATAATTTACACTTTATACATTTGCATTTTAACTAACAATTCTAGTACACTGTCTGACAAAAATACAGCAGACCTTGCACGTCTTTGTAAACATATACAGTGAGTAACTATAGAATTTTTACTTTGTCGCATTGTAATTTTGTTCACGACGAAGGAAAAAAAACTTGATTCTAAATTACATTCCTACATAACGTCTAGTTAATAAAAGTATAAATTTTATCTATACAATTACTAGCGTTTAGTAAATATTCTATTTTAAACAAAACAATGTCTGATTTTAACGTTATAGTAATATTCGGACACTTTTAAAAATGATAGTTTTTGTACGAATTTTTACAAACGAAAAGTAATTCAATATAGTGTAGGATATCCTTCTTGACGAATGACCTCTTTTAATAGTTGAGGCATATCGCAAATTATTTTTTTCAAATATTCTATACTAATATTATTCCATTCCTCTCTCAGTCGTTCTTTTAACATTTCTTTAGACGGAGATGTGGCAGAATTTTGTGTCATGACGATTATATCTGTTATATCGTATATGACGGATATAATCATCATTACACAAAATATATCATATTATATATCATATATGACATATTATATATTTAATATTTAGGAAGTCGGTAAAAATTCAAATGTTGCACACATGAATTACAGTAATAAACTTTGTGTGCACGAAAGGAAATATAAACCATGTATAATGGAACAATTGTACATTAAAAAGTATCTCGATTATGGAATTAAAATCACTTGGAGTGCTAAGGATTAAATCGTAGCGCAAGTGGTTAAAGTGATTCACTGTATATTCTCCACATTACTACCGTTCTCATAAAAATCTTAGGCTTGTAGGATCTCAGAAAATTTCTCCACGAATCCCTCACTAATTTCTATTTGTTCTGGAGGGTTTCTAACAATCTTGCTATCATTCCATCGCACAGTTAGACCCTGTCTATCAATAGGTCTCCGGTACCTGTATTTCGTATGGTGGCGGCGGTGGCGGTGGCGGTAGCCTGCGATGTTTAAACTGCGGCAGGGACTGCAGTTTGATGCTGGACGGCGAATCGAAGCATTTCAAAATATTCTCGTCGCTCCTGGTCCTGGAGAACGCATGCAGAGTGTGTGGGTGTGCCGGTGCCGGTGGTTCTCGCCTGAGACTCTGACTGCCTGCCGACGAGCAAGTAGCCCCACTGTACAGCGAGCTGGTGCTGGCAGCGTAATGGCTGCTCAGATTACTATGCGGCAAGTAATTATTCGAACTCGTGTCGCTGCTGCTGAGGTTCTGGTTCGACGCATACTTGGACGGCGAGGAGAACGACGATCCGGGAAGGTACGGCGTGCTCCGATACATCACCAGCGACTTATTATTGAACGAAGGATACGGAGGCGGCGGATAGGCGGCCATCGCGGCTAACAGCGAGCCTTGTTTCGCGTCGATGTACTCCTGCTTGGAAACCGCGGGGTCCTTCAGCGGGAACATCACGTAGTCCACGTCGGAGTACAGTTGCTGCTTGTACTGTTCGATCTGCGACCTGGCCACCTGGCTGGTGTAGACCGTAGCAAGGCTTGGCGGCGGCGGAGGTGGTTGTCTTGGATGAACCATCGGCGGCGGGGGTGGCGGTGGTGGTGGCGGTGGTGTCAGGTAAGGCAACAGAACCGGACCGCCTCTGGAAGCGTGCACGTCCAGGTAATTATTCGGGCCCACAACGAGAGCGGCGACCGGTGCGTGCACCGGCGTGGGTTTCATCTTGTCGCCGGGGTAAGTGGGTGGTTGAATCCGCGGCGGTGGTTTCGGAGCGATCGCGGTCACGTCGTTCATCACCACCGGCTGCTGGCTGCTCTTCAACGGCGTCAAGCCGACGTTCGCTTTGCTGTTCGCCAGGCTGGTCTGGATCTTTGTCGAGGTGACGCGCGAGACGATCTCCTCGCTGGTCGTCGGATACAGGGTGGAGATCGCCTCTTGCCGGGTGACCTCGGAGACCTCGGGGTACGGAGGCGGCGGCGGTGGTTCCCTGGGTATCACAGCGTCGTTTCGCGGAGGCGTGGGCGGTGGTATCTGGATTCTCTCTCTGGGCGAGGTGTAAGGCGGCGGCGGAGGCGGATCGGTCCTCCTAGGCGGCAACGGCACGAATTCGCCTCGAGTCGCGTTGTACGGCGGCGGAGGCGGTGGTTCCCTCTCTATGTCCGGTATCTTCGATCTGGACGAGTTCAACGTCGCGTAGTCCATGCTCACTGGATACGGGGGTGGCGGAGGAAGCTGCCGGTCGCTGTCGGTCCTCGGCGGCGGAGGCGGCGGAGGCATGGTAACGTAGTCGCAATCCGAGTCCATGGAGTTGCTGATCGTCTTCCGGGGAGGATAACGTCCGACGATGAGATCCGACAGTTCGTCGGCGGACAACAACGGGCCCACGCTGGAAGGATCGCTGCCGTCGCCGCGGAAGCTTCCGGCGCTGAGTATGCTGTTGCTGCGGGATCTGGAGTCCTCGAGTTGCTGATCTAGAGTGACTGCTGTCATCGTCGAGACGACGTTCGCCACGTCGTCGTCGCCCTTGCAGACGCTGTAGATCGGCTCTTGATCCTCCGTGCCGACGTCCTCCGTGTAGACGTCGCTCGTTTCCGATCTGAGACCGCTGTGTATGGTGTAGAAGCCGGATGTGACGGACGCCTCGTCGGTCGTCGATTGAACGGAGCTCAACGCGCACACGTCGCTAGCCGCTGACGATTCGTTCGCGTCTCCTGTCGGCGAGTACAGGTCGCCTATCCTCTCGTCCTGCATCTCGCTGCTCCTCAGGGTGTAGACGCCGCTGGTCTCGCTGGCTATGTCCGTACCTGGAAACGACACGTTCGCGTGAAACCAGACGTCTGGCCGCCGGTCTGTGTGTCTCTAGGGAGCGCGGAGACGACCGTCGTTCGTTCGCCACGCGATTAGAAAGGAATCTCACCTGCGTATTTGCCGGCCTTCTTGCACCTGTCGTAAATGGCGCCAGGAAAGCTGGCGGTTTCCGACGAAACCGCCGAATTCTGTGCCGTATGCGAGTAGCCCAGTTCTAGACTGGACGTGGCCGATGTGCGACGCATTCGCGGCGGTCCACCAGCAGGTGCGTTCACGACCACGACCGTGCTGCAGCTGCTGCTACATTGTGACCCCTCGGCCGCAGTAGCCGCGCTCGACGCCAATCTCAATGTAGCCGTCGTGGGCGTGCTGTCCGCGCCGTCCACTTCTAAAAATTATACCGATCCGTTTTTATAACATCCCCCCACCGTTTGCCATCCAAGCTTTTTCGCGATTCTAGACGATGTATGTTCCGAGATGACAATTTGCGATATTGGAAATACCGAAACGGTGCGGTTTTGCTCCGATAGCTCGTTTATAGAGATTTTTAACGCTGAACGGTACCGAGCAATAAACCTGGCTAATGTATGTTGTAATATGAAAGAGAGATAAGAATTAATTTATTTGGACGTTGTAGGCAATTTTTATTACAATGTATGTTGAAATAGAAAAATCGAATCGATTTTTGCGAAGACAATTTTATAACGTCGGTAATTACGATTATAATCGGATAATAGAAAATCAGGAAAGGGTCATTTGATCGTTTATGGTAGGTTTACCGTAGGAAATACCAAAATGAATTTAATTGTTTCTTATTTTTAATGTTTCTATGTTGGAACGAATTCTTATATTTGTGGTTATCAAATTTCTAACATGGTTTGTGGTATTTGTTCTGAAATAACTATGATGATAGTTTTGTCAATATGTACAATTACGTATTTTATGTTTTTAATTGTCAGGTAAAATAATTGTCTATGTACATTAGGATTAACGAAAGAACGTCTTAAAGAAAGTACGTTAAGGAGTATATAAAAAGGGATGACAGCTTAATATGTCCTGCAATGGCGGCTGTGAAACGGTGAAGAGCGTTCGCCCTCGAGGGTTGGCTCTTAAAACTCTAATGGCGCCTCTGAGGCGTAACTAGATGTTATATAATTATTTAATTTACTGTTTACAACATTAGTCAATCTGTTTGTACTCGATAATTAATTGAGCATTTGAGTATCAGTTCTACATACATAGATCATGCAACACGATACTTTAAGTCAGATTTTGAAGTAGAAATAGAAACAATTACTAAGGGTTCAAGAACCAAGTGTCTCATCTCTGAGGTGCCACTAAAAGTTATAACAATATTAAATCCGTTGGTACTTAATAAACGAGTATTTGAGTATCATTTCCAAATGCATAAACTGATCAACATAATGTAGAGGGAAAGTGTTCTAAGTCAGAAGAAATGTTTGGTTTTGAAGTTGAAGCAGAAAAAAGTGTAAAGGATGAAAATGGCAGATGTCTTATCTCTGAGGCGCCATTAAAAGTTCTACCAATATTCAAACTATCGTTTCCATAATTAAATTTGTTGGTACTCAATAAATGAGTGCTTAAGTATCAGTTGCAAATGTATAAACTGATCAACATAATGTACATAATGTAGGGAAAGTGGTCTAAGTCAGAAGAAATATTTGATTTTGAAGTTGATGCCAGAAAAATGCAAAAGATTAAAATGCC
>CM052099.1:16842039-16873494 GCA_028453745.1 Agapostemon virescens
GGTCGCGAAGAATCGCTTGGACAATACTTTCTGCAAGTAGAATAGGTCGGTTGTGGTCAGACGCCGGTTGAGCGACTCCTATCAGACAGTCGGCGGTATTCGCTGCATTTTCAAATTCATTATTATCTATTATAAATATTGTTTAATATATAACGATCATAATATTGCGTTTCGATGAACATTTTTAGGTCGGATCAGGCACCCACCTTCGTCACGTGCAGCTTCCATTAATTCCTCCGGAGAAGTGTCTGATGAACGACGTGGACAGGCGAGTTCACGTTTGCGCAGGTATGGCCGAGGGTACCAAGGATGCTTGCCAAGTAATCAATTTATCCAGCATTTCAATTATCGTTCATGCGAACACATAGAATCACCGAACAATGACTCTCTCGAATGGACTCGATCAGCATATTAAAAATTGTGAAAAAGTTATTTGCACCGGTCAGCGCTGCGTCGACGTTTTATGGCAGCGTTTCGTTGCCGTTATTTGGACCTTTGATTATACGAACTTTTGAAAGTTTTCAATCGCTGCTTCATTAAATAAATTAATACGATTTTATGGAATTTTTGAGGTGGTCAGTCAGGGCAGTTAATTTGTCAAGTTCAATTTGGCAGTTCTGTCAATTTTCCAGGGTGACAGCGGTGGACCATTACTCTGCGAAGGTACACAAGTGGGAATAGTATCATGGGGAAAAGGATGTGCTCGGCCTGGATCGCCTGGCGTGTACACCCGATTGGACGTCTATTTGGAATGGTTGAATCATTCCATAGAAAACAATTGTGCAGTGAAAAACATTTTCAACATTCCAACTGTTGCTTTAATGTCCATCGTTTCGCTGTTCTTTGTAATTTAACAATAAACGAATTAACAGATTTTTATTACTCGTTCCTCTGCTGCAGGGAGAGTCTTGGAAAATACTCTATCGGGATGTAAGTAATGTTAAATAAATAAAAATTAATTTTAAACTGTGCTATCTTTAAATTGAATCCGTAAGCTTGAACGATTTTCTTTCTATTAAAATGTATAAGGTTTTAAATATTTTAGCAAAAGTTCTAAAGCAAATAAGTTCATAATTAATTAAATGGCTCGTATGTCGCCGGCGCTCAATGTGTTAATTTTCTTTAAACGGAAATAACATTTTATTTAATTGTCGTTAAATTATTTAACTTTATTTGTCGTTCTGCGGAGGACATAGAAAATGTAGTCTTTAATTGCACGCAAAAATTACGATAAAATTCTGACATATCAAAGCTATCGATCTACACTCTCGAGAATTTTTACCGATTTTTAAGTTGAAAATCCTGGTTGCAAAAAATAAAAATACAATTTTCTACAGAAGCAGTAGTTGGCAGACCAACAAAAATTTTTATGGTAGCACCGTATCATCGAAATAGCGACTCCAGAATTTTATCAGATTTTTTGTTTCGTTGCGGCACAGTTGAAAATAAGAAAACTCAATTTTTCCACGTTTTTCGCCTGTGAAAACGAAATTTGAGAGAGGGAATGAGAGGTAGAGCGGTGGCAATCGAGCCGCGGTTCGATTGATGCACGGTACGTTTGGAAACAAGTGTGTGGCTGGGGTGCGAATGGTTTTAAAGGGTAGGTTTTAGTATATATATGTGTATATAGAGATCTTGCAAAGACCTCGAGGGCCATTTTGTGCGGAGACCGTGAATCGGTGAATAAACATAGCGAGCAACACTTTTCAGCGGCTTTCTATTTCTTCGGCGTGGGCCGACACTTAAAATCCCACAAAATCAGTAGAGAAGCATTACATTTGTCTGACAAGATATAAATTTTTATTTGAATACTCCGTGTTCAAATGTTCACGTCTCTTCGCTCGTTTGCTTCGCTTCCAGTCGCTACCACGTCCCAGGAAGTCCTATCTCTCGTTATCGAGTCTTTTTCGAATGTTTACCTGGGCCCGGTGCAAGTCCGCTTACGGCGGGGCCCTCCGACAGGTCCCACAGGATCGCAAAGAAATTTCACTCGGTCCTTTTCAAGGAACGATAAAACAGCTCGCCGAGTAGATTTCGTTAAAGCCGGCTTTCTCGAAAACGAAGTTTCAAATGAAAAATTTTATTCTGTATTCTCGACCTCTTTTTTGACATAGAATCGACCCCTATCCGGTTGTACCACCAGTTACATGACACCCTGTGGAGATACCACAAAAGCTAGGTGAAGAAATTTGTGTTTGAAAATCAGTTTGCAAAATTCATAAATATTTAAAGAAATCTTATTGCGAACAGTTTTAAATTCTGCTTTGTTCGATTGTATCTCATTTCATTTTGTTTTAGTTTACAATGTAATCTTTACATATTGAAAAAGCTAGCTGAAGAAATTTGTGTTTGAAAGGTTTGAACATCAGTTTGCAAAATTCAGAAATATTTAAAGCAATCTTATTGCGAACAGTTTTAAATTCTGCTTTGTTCGATTGTATCTCATTCCATTTGATTTTTCAGTTTATACAATTTTACATATTGAAAATGCTAAAGACTGGAGAACACATTTACATAGAGAATTTTACTAGCAAGTTTATAAAAGGGTGTACAAATAATTCCATGGAGTATTTAAAATTTATTAGTTTCCTTCTTTTTTCGTGTGTAGCTTCCTATTTCAGAGAACTGATTGCCGAGAAAGGAAATATTACAATTTATTCTTAACGTACTATTGACTTACCGACGAGAATGCATTATTAGGTCTAACAACAAGCCGGGAGAACCTATTCGTTATTTTAAATTGTTATGTACAAAACAATGCGAAATTATGTATCATTTTTATAGTCGAATACAAACGTGTGAAACTAATTGTTAAACAACAGACATTTGTGTTACGGTTTATGGAGAACATTTTCTTCTATTCACAGAACGAGTAACATTGTGTATTCTAGACGATGTACATCGTTAAGCACTCGTCTTCTCTATGTTTTTGTTTATCCGTTAGCAATCGTCGTGAAATTTGTTGTAATTTGTTGTAACAGATATTAATTAATGTGAACCTAATGTTATGGTTTTAGCATAACATTATTATGCTGTATACATATCAAACTAATCATGTTTTATAGATACTCTTATATTAAATATTGTTCTTAGATACCGTTTTAAACTATTGACAGTGATTATAGAGAAACAATGCTAATAATATCCCATAAATTAATATATCACTGTTTCAATTTACGATTGGTGTTTTATATATATATATATATATGTATATATATATATTGTATATATATAGATATATATTGCGAAAAACTTTTATTTCATTACTTTGTTTCTGTGTACAAAACAATAAATACACTTACAACATAATACAAACACATCGCTAGCATCAAACGTGTAAAAGACCGTGACAAATGAAACTTATCTAAGGTCACTTTAGGATCGTAGGTATGACGTTCGTAACTTGCACAGAAAATAATGTCAAACTTGCAATTCTAAATGTAAACCAGTTTCGGGAAGAAAAATATCTCCCAAATTAATAACGACTGATCGTTAAACGGTGGAAAAAAAGAAAAAGGAATCGGATACGAGAGTAATAATTAAATCCATCTAGAAATTTGGTACAAATTTCAGAATATTTTACTGGTTTCGTGACAACATTTAGCGTGAACTCCGTTCACTGTATTCATCGACGTCTAACACTTCCATGGTATATCAGAGAGTCGCATTGAAAGTAGTATTACGAATTTTGTTTATCTGCGGAAAAGTCGACGACGTACTCGCGTTAAAAACTGCAATGCAATCATTCTAACAGCTACGTTACCCGATATCGGTTGGTTTTTACTAGAACGTTCCACATTGTTCCTAATATAATGCGCACAGAGATCGCGTGCCACTGAGTGAAAAAAGTTATAAAACAGAATCTTCGGAGTTCCTTCTACTTTTCATGAGAAAATTTCTCTCCGTTTATCATTTGCCGTTACAAACAATTCGAATTTTGTACCAGTGCGTTTTACATCTTCAATAAAAATTGTGATTTTCCCTTACTTT
Source organism: Agapostemon virescens (assembly GCA_028453745.1). Classification (NCBI taxonomy): domain Eukaryota; kingdom Metazoa; phylum Arthropoda; class Insecta; order Hymenoptera; family Halictidae; genus Agapostemon; species Agapostemon virescens. The sequence continues at coordinate 16,846,030 of CM052099.1, forward strand.
TTTTCCTTGTCAGATTCTGTAACTTCTTTCTTAATCGAGACTTTATTGTCGCATTTCTTTTCCTTATCTGGTTCTGGGATTTCTTTCTTTACTATGGTTTTAGTGTCCCCCCATCTTGTGTCTGCCTTATATTTATTCTCAACTTCTGATCCATTCACTTCATTGATCTTCTCGTCTTGTATTTCTACTATCTCTACCTTCTTTGTGTCTGACTGCATCATTTTCGCAGCAATATGGTACATATTTTTTACTGCGGTGAGGTACGTATGGCATTCAGTCTGTAAAAAAAGATAGTGTTCAAAACTGTCTTCAAAACAGAATATCACTATGTTGGAAGATTAAAAAAGAAATACTCACCGATGTTTTCTTCAGCTTTTCATCTGTACTTCTCAATTTGTCTTTGTATATTTTTAAGTCCTCGGACAGAACTTTGATGTTGTTCGTCTGTTTCGTAGATTTTTCGTTCACCACTGTTAATTCGTGTTGCAATTCCATCATGCGTTCTTCCGTATCCAATCGAGCCTTTTCCGATCTCTTCAATTGGCTAACAAGCTTTTCTACGTCTAACAAAGAGCCTTTATACATGACATAACCTTCCGGTATAGTTGATTCTTCAAAATGCTCTGCAAGTGTGTTCTCTCGGCGTGCTCTCTTAGAAGGTGGTCCGCTTCCGACAAACACTGGTAACAATTTTTTATTTCCTAGTAAAGAATAAAAAGAATGTTAACATTGTAAAATAATCACATGTAAATTGAAGAAACATGTAAAATGCATACCGAGTGCCAACGAACGCAATATCTCTTCTTCGTTATCGGTCTTCGAGGATTCATTCTTATCAATTTCCTTTTCATCTTTCTTTTCTTCCTTAGGGTCGTCTTCTTTTGATCTATCAGTTAATTTACGATAGTGCAGAGAATCTCTTGTTACAACCTTTTGTACTAGTTTACGAACTTGAGCTCTCGATAGATTTAATCCTAAAGTATAAATAAGTTCCTCTATGTCTTTATCAAATATGTAGCCGCAATGAGTTTGATCGAAGTATACAAATGACAGTAAAAGATAAGGATCGTGTGTATGCAACTTTGTCTTCCTCTTTCTTCCATCTTTGTCTCTATCTTTTTTACCATCTTTAATCGAATCATCATCGTCGGATTCATCTTCATCGTCGTCATCGTCATCGTCATTTTTATCTTTTTCACGATCCCTATCGTCTGTTTTATTTCTTGCATCCTTCTCATCTTTCTTATCCTTGCTTCCTTCCCTCCTTTTGTCATCTTTGCGTTCATCTTTCCTGGCACACTTCTTCTCGTCATCTTTCCTTTTATCATCTTTCTTATCATCTCTCTTGTCATCTTTTTTATCCTTTTTCTTATCATCGTCCTTTTCTTTGGGCTTTTCAGGGAGACTGCATAGTGCTCGGTAAATACGAAAACCAAAATCTCTCATCAACATCTCGTTGAAGAGTTCCGCGAATAACGATACTTCGAAGGAATGCTCCTAAAATCAAATAACAGTAGTTGTTCATCATGTGAAAGTAGATTGAAAAATTGCTAACTTTCTAAAACAATGTTTAGAAGTTAGTCGTTTTTAAAGAATGTACGAACACTTTTCACACTGACAGTAAAATAACGTATACTGTACCTTTGTATCTTCTGGTCTGTAATCCAATAGTACACTTAAGGACATCACAGTACAATCAAATTTACCACTTTTGGCCATTCTTGATGGATGTACAATAATGTGAGACGATTCTGGTAGTGTATATCGCTTCTCCAAAGCAATACGTTCACGTTCACATAGTTTCTTCCTATCTTCGTCGTGCTATATATTACACCAATATGTAAAATTAATTTAGTACAAAAGATATGAAAAAAAGCCTACATTTAACATATCATCGATAAAAGAAATTATCATGTTTTATCTCGCCTTGTATACTGGAGTCTCAATTTTAGTATGCATATTTTAAGTGACTTGAATGAAAAAAAATGAAATCTAAAAGTCTGTTCAATAATTTTTTATCTGACTTTCCAATTTCTAACAAGTAAGTATTTTTTTGTTAGTAAATTCTCTGTAAGTACAATTTTTAACTATTATGAAATTTAATCTTACATCCTTGTTGTCTCTGAATTTTTTATCATCCTCTTCTTTCGGCGGTGGTGAAACATCTTTCTCGTTTTCTTCGACGTCATCTTGTCTGCCCTCTTCTTTGGCCTGTTCCGATGCTATTGTCTTCGTTAGTCTTGCGAGTAACTGTGACTTTAAACCTTTGCAATTTAAATTGCGAGCAGCTAGTTCTTGCCTTAAATCATTCACCTGCACAAAACGAGTGTTAAGTATTTATAAATTATTACAAAACTACAAATTGATTTTAGCGTGCTTATAGTTAAATGAGAACTGACATTCATGGATTTTGGGTCCAGCTCTGAATAATGAGTAGGATCTTTCTTCTCCGGCACCGGATCATCCTGAAAAGAAAAAACCTCCCATTACGTTACAGAAGTAAAGAAAACGATACGAATCTACAAAACAGAAGCAGCCCCTATAACGAAACGAAACCACTCCCTCTTCATTCTTTCATCACTCTCTATTTTATCACCACTCTCTCTCACATTGTAATGATATACACGAATCTTCATTCACGATGACCTTCAAGTATGACTCAAGTAACTGCTAGATTCTCATAGTGTCCTGGCTCTGGTGTCTGTATGGTTGGTAGGTTATGGATAATATCAATAATGTTGTATACAACGATTATCAAATGAAATTTTTGAATGATTTAATCAATGATGGTGAAGGTTTCAGGAAAGGGAATGGCTCAGCTGCGCTCTTCTCCGAGCTAGGCTTGCTTGCTTCTCTTGTTAATGCAATGTGACTGCCAGTGGCTAAGGAAATACTTGCAATACATTACTCATTGATCTTTCTAACCAAATATTTAAATGTTCTGATCTACATTGATATATTGATTTTACATTACTAAATATTCGATACGTTTTCACGTGTAAAAAGAATGAATCTGTAAATTGTTAATATATTTTCTAACAGAGATCATATAATATGTAAATATATTATTGAAAACGGTATTTATATTGTTATACAGGAACACATAAAGCAATAATATACGTATTAGACCAATAATGTTTTCTAGAAAAAGAGCTAATTGAATACTGTGATATTATATTACTAAAATATTGAAAATCGGTAATGTAGTAAGAGTATATACCATTGAAATGATTCAAGTAAATTATTTTAAATAATGAATGCCAGAAGAAAAAAGAAAAAAAGACTCCTTCGAAATAGAATCAATGAGCAAGTAGAGCCTATTGAAAATCCAGTTTAGTAATGGGAAAACAATTGCACGATTATATAATGTAATAAAAAGGTAAAAGTAATATGGGATGATGTTGGCAGTGCCTTTTGATCAGTGACGGCAGCCTCATCAGTGTCATTGGTAGCATCCGAATCGTCAGGGTTAGAGGCAGCACGTAGCAATTTTCGCTCCAGTTGTTTCTTATAGCTGAGTTGCAGGCCATCCCATTCCAATCTGGTAGGTACACAGCTCCAAACATCTGGGAGAAATAGTATGACGGTTTCAACGCGAGAGGGCACCACTCGCCCTGACTTGTGGGTCGTTTCTGCACGTCTGTAGTAGAGTTCCAGGAAGCGATACCTGTGCCGCAAGGAAAAACAATACCCAAACGTCAACTCCGGTTAATCCCGCTTAGCTTTGCCTTATATGCTAAGTGTTCGTTCGTTCGCTCGCTTGTTCGTAAAGCCCACACACTGCATACAAAGCCCACACACAGCGTACAATGTAGAGACCGTTCGATAAAGCACGACTGAGTGGGTCATAACGATAACAGAACAATAGTGATGATCCGTCTCTGCCACAACTGCATGGTAATATCATCATCTGGGTGCTCGATACAGGGGGGTCCAGTGCAGCAATCTCCATCGGTTGGTCGTGTATAAAACACATACATACCTCATCTGTAGAGATTGAGCTACAACCTTAGTTTATCAAGTCAGAACTCGTATTAGAAGTTACTTTTTTTTTTGTCTCGGTTGATACACCTGCTGGATCTTTCTTAAAGCTATAACACTCTGTCCGATGGTTTTAATAGAAACAGGTACATCGGAATCAAGTCCGACGATTGGCAAGATGAAAACTTGTATTCTAACTAATGTAACGCGATAATGTACCAACGAACAATGAAAGAATAACGGACACAGAAACTAGGTAAGCTCACGTTGCTCTTTCCTTCAAGTTTTTCTCCGTTTAGAATGGAAAAGAAAATAGTAGAAATAAAAGGTATTGTCAATATTTGAAGAGCCGTACCACTGAGTGCAGCTGGATAGATCTATCCCCGTAAGTGCTTTACAAGTCCTCACTGCTGTCCTGATTAGAACCGACGGATCTTTTTCAGGATTAGGACCATCCAATGAAGGACTCCATGGCCCACCAATAGCCATTGTTTCATTTTTGCCACGCAAGCCTACCAAGAAGTTTATTAAACGTGTTGGATGCACATAATCACGATCAGGATCTCTATCCTCGGATACACCGCAACAGCGTTTATATATCTCTTCCATAGCAGGCATGGATATCAACATAACCTGCAAAAAGAAGTGTGTAATCTTCTTGAAATTAAGTATTCTATTTGAAATTAAATATGTATAGAAACACTTTCAATTATTTAAAAAAAAAAATGGGAAAGAGGAGAACCCAGATAATAATAAGAGCAAGATGCGGAAACATTGTAAATACAAACCAGCACTGGTTACAAGAAGATGAAAAATGTATTTTATGTACTTTACAGATAGATACAATAATGGAAGACAATAAGCTAACTAAGAAAGAAGTAAATAGTAGAAACTAGGATAACAGAGATTGTATAGTGTATGTGCAAGTGATAGTAGGTATGTAAGCCGTGTGAGTAGATGAATTTAAACTAAATTGTAACCATTTCTAGATTGTGAAGCCAAAATAAATAAATATATTACTTCGAATTGTTTAAAATATAACAGACCTTTGCAGAGAAAATGTAATCAGCATCAGAAGGTTCTAGTACTGCTGTATTTTCGGTACAAGGATCAACATCCTTATGCATAACATGAAAAGAACATGGTTTATTAAGAGCAAATGGCATATGTGGTGGAAAGGCATCAACCCATCTAAAGTTGGTGGAAAAGAAATCGCTAGGAATATACATATTCTGATAACGTCTTCTAATTTCAAGTACATCAGCTTCAGGCCTAAAATTAGTACATTTAGACATATATTAAAAACAGTTATGCAGAAACATAATAAAAGTCTCATTACGATACACAAAATATTATACTCACAAGTCAAGTGCTATTTTTGGTATTTGTACCATATAACGAGGTACAACTCTGGTACGTCTTCTTGGCCTAGGAGATTTGCTTCTCCTTGTCCTTGATGGACTACGTTCCTCTTTTTTCTCACGCTCTCTAATTCTTTCTTCGCGGCGTCTTTTCCTTTCAATTTCATCTTCTTCATTCTTTCGTTCTCGAGGAGATCTTTCCCTCACTCTACCAACTTTGTTGCGATTACTGACTGTACTTGCACTAGCTGCACTAGTTGTAAATCTAGTAACATTCATACATATGTTCTGAGAATGTTGCATTCTAAATTAACAAATAGATTCATAGTAGCAATGTGATTAAAAAATAAGTATTTTAAATCCCATCACTGATTCATAGAAATTTTTATTATTAACCTATTATTAGGATTTTCAGTAGGAGGAGGTACTGCATTGTATGTTCCAGAGGTTCGATTTTGTTGTGGCTGCTGTTGTTGTTGTTGTTGTCGGCTAGTTTGGTTATTTTGTTGTGTATTGGTATTGTTATTGTTATTTCCCATTGGAAGTACTTGTATTCTTGTAGCACTCCATTTAAATGGCATGGATGGATTATATGATGCTTCCACAAGTACACGATCACCCACAACTGGGTTTGACCCCTTAACGCATGCACTAAAATTAAATAATTTTATATGTACTTTTCATAAATGATAGTGATAAGAAGTAAACATATTAGAATTTTGATTTCATTACTTTGTTTGAAAGAACACATCATCGTCAACAAAACCAAAATTATCATATACTTGGGTAACTGTGCCAGTAAAAACTCTCTGTTTGGTAGATGATGAAGGTACATTTTGTTGTACCTGCTGTGGAACACCAGCTACAGAAGGTTGAAATGTATTTGTATTTAATGCTCGTGGTGTCGGATATGAGACAGTAGCAACTTGCGGATATAACTGTCCAGCTATACCCGATGGCAAGTTAGACCCAAGTGTTGCCATTGATGCCATTGTAATATTGGGCTATTTTTTACAAAACATGTGTATTATTTAAAATGTATACAAGGATAAATTTTTAAGTACAATGCAATATAACAAAGTTTCTTTTTGCATTAATATACAGTAATTTAAATAATGAAAAAATAATTCATACAATGAAATTGGATAACTAATTGAAAAAAAACAAATTAGAGTTTTATTATTACTTCATTTAATGATAAGATACATTAATCACCACTAGACTGCAAATTTTTATGCAAAATAAAAATAGCCTGTACCAACTGCAACAGACAGGAGCCAAATAGAAAAAAATGTGTTTCTTTAATCAGTTTAATAAGTTGTAGATAATGTTTTGATATCTTTATAGCCTCTGCTACAAATACATCTAACATTTATTTAAAACATGTCTACTGAGTTTATTAGAAATGCAAAACATCTGCAGTCTAATGCTGCTGCTGTTCAAAATCTGCAGTTACAATACCTATTCAAATTTTTACTAATAATAATTATAATCAAAAGTATTGTTATTAATAACAACAATTCAACATTGTTCATAGGAATAACAATAATAATATATGTTTACCACTGACCTGTTGTAATCCTAAACTTTGTTGATAAACCTGTTGTGTTTGTTGTTGGTATTGAACCATAGGCTGTCCACCCATACCACCCATTGCCTGACCTAACATTTGTTGTTGAATATTTTGAATTCCCTGACCTAGGTATAAATAAACGTACAATATATACTACATGTGTTTTACAACATTAGTAGTTTACTTATATTTATATTATACATTATATTGTAATCATTGGTTCATTATATCCAATACAATATTCTGTTAGCACTAGATCAATACATAAAATGAATAGAATCCCTTTCATAAAAATTTTTATAAAAATAAAATATGAAAAATATGAAAAATGGCCATATATCTACTTTTTTCATTTATAGGTACTCATCAAATGTTTAAATACACAAATAGTAGACTAAATAACAAAAAATGATTTTTTTGTTCACTGTAGTCATGGACAAGGGTTGGAATCAAATTTATAATCTCATTATTCGCAAAGAAATTTTTGGAGGTAAAAACAATAAATTATTTCATAATGAATTAACAGCATAAAAAATATTGTTATAAACAACTTTACAAATACAATCAGTCAATTCGTATAAATTATAGTAGAAAACTTGGCAACGTTGTTTTCTTGCACACGGAACGACAATAAAACAGATTAATTATAATTTACCTGCATTACGAACCCATGGTGGGTTTTTACCACCCCCAAATGGTGAAAGATTACTCATTTCCTAATGAATATATAATATTGTGAAGAATATAAATTTAAAAACGTATTGCAAGCACTTAACTGAGCGTCCTTCATTCGGGCGCCATCTTTTTAGTTGTAACTACGAGAATCAAACACGACTTCACACAAGAACTAAATCAAATTTCAAGTTTTACATCAAATCTTTTTCTCGTGTTTTAACTTTTTTAATTTATCAACGAATAATTATATCAATTTATCTGAAACGTTTTTATTATTATATTAAAATAATCATATAAAACGTACAACCAGTATTTGATTTGACTATATACTACAGAGCTTTAGAGATGGGTTTGCAAAGCAAGTGCAAAACGTGTATGCATGTTACATACATATAAATCAAGCTTAGATCAAATACAAGTAACTGATTTGTTCTGATACACAATGAAGACGTATTTTTTAATTTTTTAAAATAAGTCTACTTTAAATTGCGAACATTATGCACACAGTGAACTGAATAAAATTACTAAATTATATACTAACCTAAGTAACCTTATTTCAAATTTCATTAAAATCTACGCAATAAAAATAATTGTTATTTGTGTATGTATTTTCCAAAATGAGTTCCCATATTTCAATGTAAATTTATTTCCATACTAAACATTTATACTAAGAATAGCTTTAAATATAAATTATTTCTTAATCATGTAAACGTGATTCAACATACAATTACGTCATAGTAAAAATTAAGTAATTTGCATTTTATTGCAAGCGCCATCACAATTTTCGTCATATCCGGCGTAAAGTAAAACTGAACAGAATCATGATTGGTCCACGATTATTACTGACAAGCTCTCAAGACCAAGGCTATGTATGACATAACATCCTTTGGTTATGTCAGATCAGTTACATTACTATATAATTGCAGAATTACTTGCGAGACAAAGTTAAGATGGAAATTATGTAAATAAATTGTATCATCAACAAAAAATAAAATAAAAAAGAGAAAATATAATTGACATATCGCTATTAAACAATAAATATTAAAAATAAAATAAACATTAAATTAAATAATGTTGTACTAATGAAGCAAGCATAAACAGTTTCATCAATTTCTTAATTTTATCGGAATTCTTTTTATATAAAATAAAATTACTTCTGTTGTTTCAAAAAATAGCTAATACGTGATTATTTTGACCTATACTAACGTACAAATCGAATGATGGATTGGTTACATATCGAAATCACGTCTAGTTACATATTTAGTCATTATTTTAGGAAATATGTAACGTAGTATATTTAGTGATTATTTAGGGAAATATGTAACGTAGTTTGGTATCCATGACGCGTTGAAATGGTCTGCTTATCGGAAAAGCCTAGACAATGAACAATTATTCAAGTTTAAAAATATCTTTTCGTTATAGGAGAAGTTAGTTTTATCTTTTAACCGTTTGAAATACATTTATCCTTCCACAAAAATCCTTCGCCTCTTTTCAGTACTTTCACATAAAATTTTTTTTATGTCGGTGTGGAAGCGATCTGTCCTTGTGATTGGTTAATTTGATGAACATGCGAATAAAGAAAATATATAGTGATCCGAGACTGAGAAAGAAAATTTGCTAAAGTAAAAAATTCTTAATGAAATTCGTGATCTCCTGGAGGTAAAAAATAACTAAATGCTATAGTTGTTTTTTACATATAAATAATATGTCCCGTTTTATATGTACAAATAAATCTAAATTTTGCTCCTACCTTTTATATCAAAATCACTAGGTATAGGTATAATTGTATTGAAACTAAGTTCACACAATAGAGTAGCAGTCCGTTCAATAATACTCGATTCGGAACTGAAAATTACTACGTATATATTATATAATAATTATACAAAATAACAGTTAATGGTTTGAATTATAGAATATAAATAATATTTTAGAACAAGGATGTCAGATTGAACAGATTTAAATCGATTTCATAGGTAACAGCATTTGAACATGGCGTTGAGATTGATCAACCGGTTGTCAATTGATTCGACCTTCAGTCATTTGAGCCATTTGAGAGCCACCGCCCGGCCAAGACGATCGTCTTTTGCGTTATCCGCGAGATTGTTAGCTTCTGCTGGCGACAAGATGGCTCTACCAAAGGTTTTCTTCGACATTACGGCTAATGATAAAGCTATTGGCCGAATTGTGATGGAGGTAAGCGAAATTTTTCATCAACTAAGTTATTTTTCACATCATCCTCACGTTGCGACTAGAATCCCGGCATGACTGGCCATTTTGAATTTCCTTGAAAGCCAGTCACGCGTGTTTCTTTCTTATATTCCTTACAAATTCAGTGTTACATATATATTCCTTCCAACTATTATTCTCCGTTTATCAACAGAAAATAGTTCTATCTGTTTAATGCATAGCATGCGTTTATAGAAATATGCTGTGATTTACGTCATGTGTGTGTATCATGTTACCGACATGTTTGATTTTTTGATGCGTTGTAAAAGTTTCCATTGCAGTTAACACGTTTTAATACATATTTACCAGAGATGTTATTTTCAAGTACAGTAATTTTGTACTTGCTTGAATCTTTTACAATAGACCAGCGTGGCATTGTAAACAACTGGCACGCTGGTGTATTCTGATTTATAGTTATATTTGAAAAAAAAAGATGTAACAAAACGTTGAAAAAATTTAATAAAATCAAAATGGAAAGTTTTTAAGGGCATATTTAATAGCCGGATTTCAGATATTCATAACGCATATACAAAATATTAAGTATGAATGTGTACACACTTTTATGTTCGCAGATTGAACATGTGCGTGTGTGCGTGCGTGAATGCGCTCGCGCGCGCCCTCTCCCCCTTCCTCTCCCTCTCCCTCTCTCTCTCTCTCTCTCTCTGAGAGTAAGTTTGTACGCGTGTGTATGCATGTGTGAATGATTGATTGATAAAAATAGGAAATTTATTTACTTCGATAAACGTATTATTATCAGATGATGTACTTTATAAGGTCATCAGATTTTATCAAATAAATTATAATTTGTAATTTATAATATATTTACACTTTACCTTTTAAACTCTTATTATTAGGGTTTTCAATAAATTAAAAACGAACCCTAACAAAAAGTGATGGTCATTTAAAATGTATTCATTTTATTTTTAGTTGAGAAGTGATGTAGTTCCAAAGACTGCAGAGAACTTCCGAGTTCTGTGCACTGGTAGCATGGGTTTTGGTTACAAAGGATGCACTTTTCATAGGGTGATTCCAAATTTCATGTGCCAGGGTGGTGATTTTACCAATCATAATGGCACTGGTGGAAAATCTATCTACGGTGCTAGATTTGATGATGAGAATTTCATTTTAAAGCATAAGGGACCTGGTATTTTGTCTATGGCAAATGCTGGCAGCAACACTAATGGTAGCCAGTTCTTTATTACCAGCAGCAAGGCTCCCTGGCTTGATGACAAACATGTTGTATTTGGAAAAGTTTATGAAGGATTGGATGTTGTTAGAAGGGTATACAATATTTTTTAGTATTTTTTTTTTAGCCATAGTACTGTTTTAATTAACGTTAAAAATGTTTATTTCTAGATTGAGGCATCGGGATCTGAAAGTGGCAAGACTTCGAAGAGAATTGTCATAGCTAATTGTGGAGAACTGTTTGAATAGGATACTATAATATCTCCATTTTTATTTAGCTGTTGCTGTCTTTATTGTATAACTCGTCCATTCCAATCATCACCTTTTTTCTTCAGTATCATTTTAACACCTTATAAAAAGAAATGTACATCTTTAAAGTGGAAACAGGTCAACATCATTGTATTGTCTTTGGGTATAAATACTCTAGAACTTTATATAATTCATTGTTATTATAATCATCTATCATCAACATAGTTTGGATTCATTGTTACTACTACTTATCTGTAATTAGCAACACTCGTCTCCCATACAAAAATGGAATATAAAATAGTCAAGAAATGTTAAGCCTATATTCTTCCATGTAATAATCCTTTTTTTTCAATTGCATTTGTTATAGTATGACATATCAAAATATACATGTTCCCAATGCCTATTTAGGTGCGTGTCTATATCTCATTTGAACTGGTGTATCTCATTCTTAACATAGCTGTCGAAAGAATAATTTCTAAAAATCCATATCTTACGAAAAATTGCAATGATAAGACGCCGAATTAGCCACAGCTAAATAGGCACTGAAAAAATGGAAAATGCATTTCAGAAAATAATCGTTTGTATTAAGTCGAAATATTTCTTGAAAGTTTATATTCAGACAGTATTTATGATTACTGTAGAATGCATTTATTTGCAAGGTGAATGTGTATGAGCTTTTCTATTATGCTTTTATACTTATAACTATAATAACGATATGTGTGCACTCATTGTTTTCTCAATATAAAACAATAGATAAATTAGGTGTTTGATTGTTCTAAATTATAATAGCAATTAATATCTTAGATCATACTTGGTCGAGTAACAATGTAATAACGGGTAATAATGTAGTTACAATGATTTTTAGAATAGTTCAGGTTTAATCAAATAAAATTGTTTCCACAAATATCTTTGTACATTATTCTTTATGTTTAATAATTAGTAAATAGTAAACTGTAATGTTTTATTGTGAATTGGATTGCCGAAATTTTGATGAGAGGAAGAATAAACTTTTCTTGATGAAGCAATAAGTTTATTTATTTTAATGTCACTCGTGTGACCATCAATTATAATTTCAAGACCTGATTGTCATATTTATTCAATTTACGATTAATTAATGATAATTCTTTAATTTTTCTAAAATAATAAAAATAAAAATGGTGTTGATTTGATTTAATCAATTGTTTCACTTTAAAATAGAATCCACGTGCGTATCACCTTCGCTTCATTCTTGAAATTTTGTAAAAATATCAAACATGAATTCGACATATATACATACACATAGAAATGAAACTAACCAGAATGCGGGTCTGAACAGATTTTAATTCCACAGGTCAAAATAATCATCAATATGATATACCCGGTGTTTTATCCAGCATGATGCCATAGCTTGTTTGCCTCGATTCATACTTTTACTTTTTGCATATGTTCTTGAACATTACTGCATACGTAATCGTATGATCTCAGAAAAGTGAGGATCCTAGGCAAACGGAACTAAAATAATCGTGTTCTCGAAACTTGTATATACATTGTGCATAGAGTTTTTAAGCATTTTCAGTTTTGAAATGGATGAAAAACTTTTGAATTAACTTAAACCAGATTGGCTTGGAGAAAAATCGAGTAGTATACTCGAGTCATTGGTTCGATACGAGCTCGTAAATACTTATTTCAATTTTAATGGTCGACCATTACCTCGAATCCTTCCTTCCACGCAATCCCCGAACCACAGCTAGAATATCAATTGGTTTGGTCTTTTTTTAGACTGACGTGTTTCATGCCGATCCAAGTATCAAATGAATTGCGTGACTTGAAACAAGCTCAAGCGTATCAAATCAATCATAGATTTGAGTTGACTCGAACCGCTTCATTATTCATGATTAGAGACGAAATGCTTATACCACCGCACACGTTATTTGCGGTTTCCGCCCATTTAGCTCGAAAAGTGCTAAGCGGTCCTATACAGCTTGAAGGTAGTTTTATAATCTCTGCATATAAGTATAAACACGGAAGTTATTCGTCTAACGACGATCAGACTAATATCCGAACGATTGATATTATCTATCGAAATATTTTTCTGACCAGACGTAAGAAAAATATGACTAAGTAGCCGATGACGTTCCATAGGCCATGACATAGAGGAATTTGGGAGGTAGATGTCGCTGCAAGCATTACTATTACCTAATTCACCTAATTCTGTTTGTTTTTTGTTCCATTGCCTCTTCTTTAGTAACATTAGATAGTTATTAATACATAACATTTATTTATATTAAATATTATTTTTACCAACTTTATTACTAATTGCAATAAAGCAATTGCTGTATCATTATTTAAACTGAAATGAACTGAATTACAAACACTGTCAATTCAAGATTGCAAATATTTTTATTTTTAAACATAATTTTATAAATTTCTTTAGTACGGTTTTTTCAATGTTTTTAATTACAAATGTATACATATCTTATGAAACTCGTTTCTGAAATAAATAAAAGTTTTTGAATATGACATTAATGAAATTTAAATGTTTTAATATACACATCTGACAATGATTTGTATTTCATTATTGATATTGTAGTGTTTACAAAATGTTGGCACAATATATATATGTATATTTTGAAAACATATTTTATCATATATATATTATTATAAAAAAATAATTTATGTTGAATTAACAGCAAGCGATCACTAGGTAATATGTTTATTATGCATGATTCTAGAAAAGTATAAATTAATTCTTAATTAATTAACATACGCTAAGACCTTTCTTGGTTAGCGTTTCTTGTCTTTTTGAGCATCTGTTCTACATGTTGATCTAAAGATGTTTTAAATCCATACTTTGTCGCCATGTATTTAAAATGTAACAGTCTTACCATGCCATTTTGATAGCCAGCTGCTAACCATAAATAACTCCATGTGTTTGGGTTCCATGATAACTACAATTTATCATTTAATCTTTAATATTTAATGAGGCTACAGAATTGAAACTAGGAAAGCTAATACTTACCCTATTTACTGACATGAATGGATATTGTTCAACTTGAACTGGTGACAATTTTTCTTGTATTAATTGTGATGGCTCAGTACGTTCGGAATCCTTTTATAATTATACATAATAAAATTACTATATTATAAAATAATTAAGATAATTTCACAATTAAATATGAACAGACAAATATAGCTTACTTGTAGTCTATCGAAAAATGTGATACCGAAACGATCCTTGCATTCATTGTAAGTTTGTGGCATATAGTGATATTCACTTGAATTCTTGTCCTTCTTGGATTCGTTTCTCGTTTCTGTTATGTCTACTACTTTAATACTCGAACTTAACTAAAAACAGGATGTAGATTTATATTAGCATATTCGACATTTAATAGTAATATTTATAAGAAAACTACCTTTTTTTTCTTTTGTAAGATTTTATCATGATCTTTAGCAAATATAATTTGATGAGAAAAAATAGTTATTATTTCTCCTGCTAATGTACCATGTGCAATGCTGTTGCCGTAATCAGAAATTGCGACAGTCTAGAAAATGGTTAAATAATAATTATGTTATATTTTGATATATAAGAATACTCCAAATTTACTTACGTAAGTAGGAGAACTAGTTGGTAAGATGGGATAAAGTTTGGATTCCTTATCTCTTAACGGAATTAAGTAAGAATATGTATGTTTATACCTATAATAATAATAATAATAATAATAATAATAATAATAATAATAACGGTATGATTATTAATGACTTTCATCATATAAAAAGAGCAACATTTCTAATATGAATATTTATATGTTTTACATTTACCCAAGTGCATCATCAAAAGAAATGACAGCACATGGCCAATGTGTCATCCATGCACCATCAGCTATAATACCCTTTCGTGTAGAAACTTGAGGGGCAGTTATATCATCTATATTCCAAAATTTATACATTCTATCTGTGCTACCCGAAGCCAGAAATCGTCCTTGATTGTATGGTACCAATGCTACCACTACAAAAATGATCTTACGATTATGAACTTTATTCAATCATTTAGATTTTGTATAAAAAAAATGAAAAATACTTACTACTTACAGCATTACCATGAGCATAAAAATGTTGAAAAGCATTTACTATACATGTATTTTGTCTCTTTTGCATTGATATTGGTGACTGACATGTAAGATCCCATAATGCAATATAACCATTTGAAAATCCGGCTGCAATTATGCTAAAAATAGATATGTAATTTTGTTATTATACAATTGTAGAAGGAATGTAGAACCACAATTACAAAATCTTACTTATGTTTATGTTCTTTGCTCCAGGATAATTTAGTGCATTGCCAGTTTTGTTTATTTCTATCATACATTGGTATATTTACAACTAATGTTATCACTGGATCAGTGAGATATATGGGCCACCTGCAATAAATATTACTAGTAATACCTAAATCATTTAAAAACTATAATGACCTTATTAATTAATTAATTACTTACGTAGTTTCCTCAGTCTTTTCAAATCCCAGTTCCTCTGGAAAAGGTAATGAATAAATGTGTACATTACCGTCCGAACAAGCTGCAGCAAGCATACCCATTCGTTTGAAAATAGGTTGTATGTCTTGCTCTATTTTATAGTTATTTAAACTCTCATCTTGATAGCATCCAGATGGACACCATTCCAAACACCATACAGTGCCAGCATTATGGGCAAGAGCATATGATAAAGAAGGTACTTTTTTATTATCAACCCTAAAAGTTTTAAGGATACAAAATACCAAATGTAACGGTATATGGGATTTTATATAATATCGATAAAAATGCACACATACATAAAGTTTCACAGCTTAGCTATCACTTACTTTTGATCTAAAGATCCTGCACTCCAAATTTGTATTATATTATGCCCAATATACATTGATCCTACAGTATATTCACTTTCCATAGATGGATGAGTACTGAGAGCAATATATTGAGTTGGATTTTTACAATACATTGGCGATGGAATGGGCAACCATGCTAATGCCCATATTGGTCCACCAACAAAAAACGTAGGAATTTCTGAAAAAAAATTCATATCACTATAATATGATTTACTAGACAGCAGATTTTTATACGAAACAAAAATGTTCTACTTAAATTCCAACAAACTAAAGTGAAAAACAATTTTCTGTTTGTTGTTAATATATTTAATAGTTTTAAAATAATATAGCAGCACATTGAAATTCTTCTAATGCTTTTACCATTTTAAATTACACCTACTCATTTTTAACATAAATGTATAAAATTCGCTGTCTAATAATTACTGCATACACTAAAATAGTCACCTTTATCAAAACCACCTTCAAACCTTTGCCACTGTCTCCACGAAATTTCTGTGTCAGATAAGTTTTCAGAGTTTGTGTCTACTGTGCTTGTTCTCATAGAAACTTCTACCTGTGGTAAGTATTTAGCAACATCAGCATTCTTCAGCAATGTAAACTGATTAGGTGTATGATTCTCATATAACTGTAGTTCATAATTTTTTTGTTCACTATAAAAAGAACAATATAATTTATTAAATACATTTACGATATAAGTTATTATGCGACGTATGGGAATATTTACAATTCCATAGTCCAAACTATAGCAGGATGAAACGGTTCTGTCCAATGGAGTTTAAACGTTTGTTGTTTCTCCGTCATCACATCAGGTAATTCTAAAAACGAGAACTATCAATGAGATTTGAATTACTTAATGTTTGCTTATCATAATACAATTAAGTCATACTTTTGTGTAGATAATTTTCTTCTTCAAAATCTGAACATTTATCGTCTTCAGTTACTGCACCATGTGTGTTTGTAATATGTAATATCATTTCTTCTTTGGTACTAGTTGAAGATTTACATATTTTACATAAATAACACTGTAACAAAAGAAGCACGATTAAATAGCTTCAAAGTATATTAGGAAAACAATTCATATTAATAGTAGTAGTATGTTAAAAATAATAATTTTGTAATTATACCACTTGAGGAACAAAATTACACATAGAAAAATGTGTTTTCATATCTTCCAATGATGAAGTAGTAAAATCACAACCAACTTGATGGCAAGACAATGTTTTTCCTAAGCTCAACTCTTTCCGCCACTTGCCTTTCCATACACCTGGTACATGCTTTGTCCGTTCAGGTGATTTTATTAAATTTTTCTGTAATATTTAATTAAAAAGTGTTAATTTAATAAATTCATTTTTGTTTAACTGCATGAATGCAGAGGAGAGCTATCGCACTTCTAAACGCACGTATCAAGTACGCATTATTACTTGAATGGTTAATAAAAATTGCTAGAAAACACACAACTCACCATTGAGCAAGAACCCGATTTCATTTTTTTCTCTACAGGTACATCTTTTACTAGTTCAGTGAATTCCGATATTTTTGACACTGCTCTGAAATTGAAATATTATTTTACGTTTTCTTTTTTAATTAATGTAGATTATGCAGAACTTACTTTTCAGCGGCTTTACGTTTCACTTTTTCCTTATTTGGTGGAAACAATTCCATTTCTTTAATTTTATTTATTTCAGCCTGCTTATGTGATCGCTCATGTATCTCCATAGAAGACGGCATCATAACAGCAGCACAGATTGGACATTTCATCATCAAAGCTTGCTTTTCCTAAGTTACAGAGTGATTATTGCTATGATTACATGTGTTTATGGTAATACTTTTGGCTTCTTAAATCAGTAAAAATTTGGTTTACTTACATCATCAGACTTCCCACAAAATTGTAGATGCGACAGGAAGCCATTCACACTGCGTTTAAAAGCACCACACCTTTCACAAGATAATTTGCCTTTCCTTTTCTTGATGGCAATAGTTAATAATTTCTTATATACTTTTTCATCATTGACATCCTAAAGTACCATATCAGTTAGTAAATAAAATACAAAGTAAAGAGAATTATTATTCCTATTATGGTACTATACTTACCAAAGGTTCATCACCCTGTATCCAACAGATATCATTATGTTTCATCAAACTGTGCGAATTCCATTGTTTGTTATGCATTGTTTCTTTACATTTACCGCACTCTACTGTTTCCTAGATTAAAAATATGTTTGTAGAAATAAATAAATTACGAAGCAATTAAGCAATTAAAATTTTCAAGAAACCTACTTCTAATGTATCAGAAGTGTTTGTTGCATCTGGTGAACTGTTCGATTTTAAACTGTTCGAAGATGTTGGTCCCTTTAGTTTTGGTATGTACTCAGTATCTAATGTAGAATGGGATTTACCTTTACCTTTACTTTTGCTTGAACCTGGTGGTCTACCTCTTTTTCTAACAATAAGAGGGGTTGATAAGTTACTTTCAGTATTACTATCATCACTTAAATTATCATTGTTACTCTTAATGTTGCATAATTGTTCACTATGTCTTTTATTAAGTACAGGCGTTTCTGTGATGCTATTATCACTTATCTGTTGCAAAGAAACTTTCTTTGGTCTTCCCTTTTTCGGTTTTACTGGTGTAGCCAAAGAAGATTCACTAGTTAAATTTTGTTCTTCCAGAATTGAATTGCTCTCATTTAAACATTCAGTGTCATCCAATTTCATATTTTTGTTTTCACATATCGAAGTATTTATTGATATCATAGATACTTCACTATCAGACTCATTGCAATATTTACAATCTCCTAAACTATCAGTATTTTTATGAGAGTCATTTAGCTTTTCTTTAGAAATGTCTTCAATACTTTTAATGCTAAAATGTTGTTCAGAAACCTTGTCATAATGTAAAGGCAGTGATTCCTTGGTTAAAACTGGTGTGATAGAAG
Source organism: Agapostemon virescens (assembly GCA_028453745.1). Classification (NCBI taxonomy): domain Eukaryota; kingdom Metazoa; phylum Arthropoda; class Insecta; order Hymenoptera; family Halictidae; genus Agapostemon; species Agapostemon virescens. The sequence goes on from CM052099.1 coordinate 16,865,071, forward strand.
TTTTTGAATCTTTATTTGTATTGCTTTTAATGGCGGTACTTGTTTCAGGTGTATCAGATAAAATATTAACATTTGTTTTCTTTTTAGTGTCTTTTTTGTACGATGTAATATAGTCATCAAAATTAGTTAGTTTACGAATTCGTTTAGATCTACCAAGTATATTTTCATTAGTTTTATAAGTACTATTTGTTTCTCTTTCATCTTTTGTATTTTCACTTAAAGTCTTTTCACTATTATATTGATCTGATTCTTTTTGAACTTCTTGAGGCTTTGGTATATCATTTGAGGTAGTTTGACCATTTTCTACATTATGTACTTCGTTATTACTTTTCTTCTTCTTCTTTCTCCTATTCTTTATTTTGGGCTTTAATTTCTCATTGTCTCTATTAACTATAGGCACTTTTGTTGCATTTCCCTGGCTTTCACTGTTTGTATTATTTGCAGATGTATTTTTATTAATTATTATCATAGATGGTGTTTTAGTCATCTTAAGATCTGTTGATATAATATTTTTTAAAGTATCCTCCGTAATTTTTCCATCTGTAAGTTTAAAGCAAAATATTATTTGATGTACATAGCCTTGATTAAGATTTTAAGTAAAATTGCTTATATTTAAACTGCTCTCAGTATTATAAAAACCATATTGTCTAATAAAAACTTACCGTTTGCTATAGATTTACTGATCTTAATATCTTGTAATACATTACGAGAAATAAGAAGCATTTTTATATTACGTGATAACAAGGATTTTAATTTACTAATGTATGTATGTAATGTAATGTATGTGTAATGTAATTCAGTCAAAATTTATTTAATGGTATGATGTTTTTTTAAAAGTGACATATGATGAAAGTTTGTTAACAGCAAATAAAAGGTTAACAAAAAGAAGATAGAAATTCATTATTTACCCATCTACTCAAAGTATTAACTATTTTCTAACGAAAAGGCAAGGTTAGATATGAATTATGTACCATGGAAAAAGCGTGTACACGTAATTTAACAATTTCATAATTATCCATATTTTGAATAACATACTTACGAAGATTTGTTATTGATTTTATCCCTACGTGAAAAATAATAACTTCTTACAAAAAAAAATATTTGGTGTAAAATTCCTGGAATAAGATTCGAACCTGCAACCACACGTTTACTCTTTCATTCTGATTCTGACATTATAATAGAGAATGGATCGCGACAAAGTATATGTAACAGTTGCAGCGCATGCGTCTATATTTTAGTACATTTCAAATAGAAAATCTTTTAACATTATATTGCATATATATTGTATATTATTGATTATATCTACAATATCGAACAAGAGAAGACGGTGTAGATACACGATTTCTACATAGGGTAAATAACTTTATCCCTAAATGGACTTCTTCCGAGTGTCATCACGATGTATCTAATATTTATGAGATTTAAATCGATTCATTTCTTGGGGTTAGGGGATAGGGGCAGGGATAGCGATATTTACTAGGAAAATTAAACAAAGGAAATAAAATTGTATTGTGTTTATATAGATTGGGTAGTAAGCCACATAAATGCAAAAATAAAAAGGAACACAAAATAATGTATTGTATTTAAATGTTTATTTATCAAGATTTTTATAAATTTAAACCATTCTCCTGAGAAGTTCGTTGATTTTATCTTCTCGGTTTCCAAAATCACCACCTTCAACATAGTGGTTAGTCTTCTTACGCCATCCACCATTTGGTGTGTTGAGCTACAAACAAAGGTAATAAGATAATTTCTATAAAGCAAAATTTACTGTTTTAGAATTGGTATGTTTGAGTTCGATTAAGGAACGCAAAGAACATGCGTCCCATGAAGAGAAACCCATATTACTCTACGACATAGTAGGAGATCTGTAGAACATTAAACATTTCTACAATCATGCCTATGTCGCCAATATAGAATTTTAAGTTTTATATACCTTGAAGGGCCATAAGAAATTGCTTGCATATTTGAATCTTGATCCAACTGTGAATATTTCGTGGATTAAATCTTCTGTACAAATAATACCAGAACGACCTATAAAAATAATTCACACTTATTAGTAACATACACTGTACCCTAAGTAGAAAAGATGGTTCTATGATAAATTGTATGACTTTTACGCAAACCTGTACATAAACAATATATGAAAAGGTTTTTCAATAATTCTTTTACTTTCTGACAATATGGAAGGGGGAAGTATAATTATGAGTTCAACCCCCATGGATTTGTCAGTAACATATATGATCATGTTTTTTTTAGCAATGTGTAAAAGTAAAATAATTTCCAAGCAATGAAAAGAAAAAGATATCCGTAATTAATACTAACCAAGTTTCTTTTCAATGATAGCATTACTGGTAATGGGAATACGTTGTCTGTTTATTTTGGCAAATCCTCTCTTATAAATCAGTTCACGAACAGATTTAAGATTTGGATATCCCCATGTGATGTAGGGCTCAACAATACGAAGCATGTTGATTGTCGCCTTATTTAACTTGACAAATACACCATTGTTGATCTGTTTCAGGCGGAATAACTGAAGTACCTTACGTACTTTAGGTGCAACTTGATTCACACTGAAATTATTGAATTTTATTATATATACTGAACACTAATTAATCTCTTCTGCTATGTAATACTCTTGCCCAGAGCTTAGGCTCAAGTGCAGAATGCTATTGCTCAAGAAGTAAATTTCATATAAATTTCTACAGACATTTACAAATAAAATGACATTACTTTAAGTCATTTTACTTTATTAAGTAAAGTTTGGCCCAGCATCGATAGCACAAGTTTGGCTTAAGCTGAGATAGCAAAATGAGTTAATCAAATTTTTTTTTTAAAAACATAAATTATACCAACCCACGAATACGAATAATAAAGGCAAGACGCGCTTCTCCAGGGATGTAGTAGTTTCCTCGATTTTTTGCTTGTCTAATTAACCTGATTTCATCCCTTTCCTTGGTCCTGTATTCCCTCACATAGTTTTCTGCTTTTTTGAAAATTTCTTTCCTCTTCTTGTAACGGTTTGCACGTTGCTAGAAATCAAAAGAATTTCTTGAATAAGTAATCGAAAAGAATAATTACGAATAAGTACCTAATTATGAGGTAGTAGATAAACTGTAGTACCTTAATAGAGATTTGAAGACGTGCAGCTTTAACTACTTCACGCGATTTTCTCCTTTTAAGTACCGACTCCGGTACTGCCGGCAGTTTCTTAGCCGATGGGACAACTTCCTTCTGCCTATAAATAAATATTTATAAACGCTATAAATGTGTGTCGTATGTGCATAATACTATTACCAGTCGCATGGTGCAGAAAATGAAGGTTATGTTACGTTTCCCCCTCATGCAATATGAATTAAAGTAACTACCTCGAGTAATAATTAATTTAATTTAGTTTGATTCAAATTGAAAGCTAATCATTTCTTAGAAAATTTACAAAACAAATAGTGTAAAATATTAACTGTATTCTGTCTCACGTTGATCAAGACTTGTCAGCAGCAAGTTATAACTTTCCATTTTTACGAAAAGCTCGAAAACTATACTAGACATATGATAAATCAGTTAATAAGTATGAATTATAGCATTATTTCTGTTCAATAGAGTTACTATAGCCCGCGATGTTTTCAGATTTCGGTAAGACTCCAACAGCACTTACGCGTCCGCCATTCTTCCGCTAGGTAAAGAAATTCTCAACGTCCACTCACTTCAGAGCAGACGAGTGTTTGCTTTGAAGTTAGTTTCGAGTCGCTGCTACTTTATGCAGCAGCGGGATATTTCAAATATTCGTTTGCTTTATTTGTTCACAATTCGAGAGTACGATGCGACACTTTTTTCGTTAATAACCACAAAGCTAAGCCGCGCATAACATTTTTCACAAAGAAAATAAATTCTTAGAATAATCCTAGAAATTTTTTTTCGGACACTCTGTACACAAAAATTCACGCAATTTGTTCGCATAATTCTAAAATAAAAATTGAGCTATAAACATATTACAATATACGTTTCATTTACTTGTTCGTATCTATTTCTTTCTTAAACAACTTTCGTAAAAGAAAACTTTTGTCATTCTTTCCAAGTAACATATAAATTACTTTTAAACTAAATAAAAAAAAAAAGAAAAACAAAACAATAACGATCCACTCTTCCTTTTAACGTATTAACAAAATTTCTAAATATTCGAGACAAATGCTTGAAATAAACATACTGAAATTAAAAACCAAGGTAGCCTCTTCTCGTCCTCTAGCGGGCCCAGCACGAAACGTTTTATGGCGGCTCTACTTCTTTACCGACAGGAGGAAAAATAGAAAACGGTACTTTCTCGCTAGTACTTGATCTGCCTCCTGCCCTAACCGATAGAGGGACAATAGGAACGAGACTTTCTCGCTAGTACTAAATGTTTCTAATAGTCTCTAATCGCATATTAAAAAATATGTTATAATTCACAACGTAAAAGCGTATGCGAATCGAGGCACACAGAATGTATGTATACGATGACAAGGGATAATGAAAATTCACTCAAGCGCCATGCAGATGAACATAATTCCAGATGTATTTCGAAAATTTTTAATTTACTTGTCAGAGACTCGTCTCGATATACATCATACAGATTTCGCAGAGATATCAACGCTGTGTCCCTAAGCGAACGGAGAAGAAGAAGTGTATCCAAAAAGAATGAACCAACGCCGCCGCGTGTGTTACGTTTGCACGCGCGCGATTAACGTACGATTAATAAATCCTGTGCGGTGTTTTCTGCGAGAGAAACAGACCGGAGATAGAAAGAAAACCCGAATGCGAAACAATAAACGTTAAAGAGAGAGAGAGAGAGAGAGAGAGAGAGAGAGAGAGAGTAAAACCATCGGTATGTGTTTTCCTTTATACAATGCGTTGTGTTCACACTTTTACATTATATTTACAATTGGCAGAGCGGTGTTCACAAAAAAGAAAAAAAAAGAAAAGAAAAGGGTTTTGTGGAATTGGTCAGAAAGGGTTCGCGTTTTCTCAATGAAATTTCCTCGTTATCCGATATACGTCAACAGGCAATCGTTTTTACTGGTCGTTTTACATGGATCTTTACCTTGTCGTTCGATTAACAAGATTAAATCGGCGATGATCCACAGGGAAACAGGGGGCGAAGATCCTCCCCATCCCCTCCCCCTTCATCCTACTATCGCGAACGTGGACCAAAAGATGATCTGTCGCTCGCAAAAGACCACTGTCAACGCCATCGACGACGGTTCGACGGTTGACACGCTAAACGAATTACGAAAACCCATAACCGATTATAAATCACGATCGTCGATGATCATCGAACACCAAACATTCCTTAAATCGCGACAGTGTACGCGCCCCGGTGTGCGTCGACTCATATTTATAATCACTCGAAAAAGAAACGAAGAAGTAGAAGTAGAAGAAACACAACAAAAGAATTCCTGGGTACGTGTATCACTTACGTGAGAAATACAAAGTGTGGTCGGAATAGTGATTACAGCGGATCTTAATAAAGCAATACAATAATTCTGTAGTAAAGAAAAAGATTTAAACGCGATAAATATATATATATATATATAATATATATATAATTTTTATATATAAATATATATATATAGATATAGCAAACGATATAATAAATATATTAACAATAATTTTCTGAAAACACGATGCGACTCGAGCGTATTAGCACCGGATGAAGGGTCGGCCGAACGGTAACGTGCTCTCTCGCTGCTACCGCGTTGTTCAGGCACCTCCTCTGGATACTTTCTGAATTTGACAGAGGTCTAAATCTTCTTTGGAAAGGTCGACGGATTTGGTCCACGTTTTGTTTTATAATATATATATATATATATACGCACGCACACCTTTCGCCACGGCAGCCTGTCACGAGCCTAAGTGGTGTAACGGTGTGTGCCGAAGAATAGCCTAACGACGTATAGTATACTTCTGATCGGTTCATCGGCTAGCGATAATAATGGCGCTGGTCGATGACCGCGCGCAACAGACGACGCGATATGATGTTGATCGTCGTCGGATATCGTCGAGCCTCTTTGATCGTGTGTCGTTCGTTCCGGACGAACGGCGTTCGTAAGTGAAACATGTCGTCGGAGCAGCGATAACAACAACAACAGCAACAACAACAACAACAACGTACATTCGCGCAGCAACAGTCCACATAGTCTCTGTATTCTTTCCGTCGTTATTTTCATTTTTTTGGTTTTTCCACTTTTTGGTTGGCTTGCAATTAAAACCGCCTCGAAAGTATTCTCTTGATTCGTGTTGTTTCACGCTTGTTTCGGATGCGCCGCCGGCGCGGCTGGCTCCGACCGGAAACACGACAACAGGAAGCCGGTGTACATGGCGAACAGGACCGTGATGGCGATCAGCATGTACATGTAGATGTTCAGCTCCGGTTGACGGTACCTGTTCTTCCGTAACCATTCCAAGACGTCTTGTTCGTTGTGAATGTTACCTTCGTGGACAAAAAGATTTGAGTATGTGAGAATACGTGTGTAAGATAGAGTAGAAGGGTGATGGAGATGTTGATTAAACGTTTCTGCGAACACTTCGCAACGAAGCGCGCGGGAAAATTGCGCGGGAATATTGCGCGGGATTATTGCGCGGGAATATTGCGCGGGAAAATTGCGCGGGAATATTGCACGGGAATATTGCGCGGGAATATTGCGTGGGAATATTGCGCGGGAATATTGCGCGGGAAAATTGCCCGGGAATATTGCGCGGGAAAATTGCGCGGGAATATTGCGCTGGAATCTTGCAAGAATTCTAAACGAATGTAGTCTTGTCGTTATTATAAAGCAGGATATATTGAGTTCAGTGCTCGATGGTTCTAATGTTAACCCTTTGCGCTCCAAGCAATTCCAATTCCAAAACCCAGAAATCGTCTCCTGTATCTCATTTTTAAACCTTTCGCTACGAGCGTCGCCTGTAGGCGACAGCCGCGTGACGACCTGTGTGTACGAGCGTCGCCTATAGACGGCAGAAAAATCTTCATACAAAAGAGGACCGACCGCGCGCTATGTGTGCATTTTGTCCCGTATAGCGGGAGTGTCATGGTGGACAGAGCGCTCGTATCGAAAGGGTGAAAGGGAAGTTTAATTTTTTCGATAAACATCGTCAAAACAACTCAAGTTGCAGTGAGGCGTAAACGCGGCCGCTGACGATCATTCTCGAGCACCGTGCACGTTTTTGGCGCGGCGGTTCGTTCAGGGAAAGTGCCGCGGCGGAAAAGTCGCTCGTAGCGAAAGGGTTAAGTCCTCAAACTACCATTCAATGTTAGAAGTGCAGATGGAAATGATTTGTAACTTCTCCTTTCTTGGTTAGTGAAATCAAAGAAACGTTTCTGCGAACACTGGAAAATTGCGCGGGAATATTGCGCGGGCAAATTGCGCGGGAATATTGCGCTGGAATCTTGCAAGAATTCTGAACGAATGTAGTCTTGTCGTTATTATAAAGCAGGATATATTGAGTTTAGTGCTCGAATATTGCGCGGGAATATTGCGCGGGAATCTTGCAAGAATTCTGAACGAATGTAGTCTCGTCGTTATTATAAAGCAGGATATATTGAGTTCAGTGCTCGATGGTTCTAATTAAAGATTAAATTATGTAATAAGTATATTGAAATGTATCGTTGAAATTGAAGGCGACATACCTCGATAAATACTAGGGAATCTCTTGCGAAAGTACACGATTGCAGGCAGCTTGGTGACGCCCCATTTTCTGGCGTATCTGGGGTCGGCCATCTTGACGAACGTGATATCCAAGTTGTCCGTCTCTCCGTCGATGTCCTCCAACTTTTCGTTCACCTCTTCGCTCTCTTTGCTATCGTGTTCGTCTGCGAAATCACAAATAAATTAATCGAATCGAAATAAATCAACCAAAATAAAGTTTGTACCAGCCATTCGAACACGCGCGCTTACAAAAGAACACCGCCAAGAATTCGTTCTCGTCCAGTAGCTTGTCCAACATTTTCTTATTCACTTCTTCGATTTCGTTCTTGATCTCGAACACGTCCTGGGACGTCAGCCATGAAAGGATCTTGTCCTCTTGCGTCAAATCACCCTCGTAGAGCAACGGTGTCTTTTTACGAAAGTAGACGAGCGACGGAATATTCAGGATTCCGTATTTTTCAGCAGCCTCGGGACTGTAGACCTTCACGAAGTCGATACCGAATAAATCAGCCTCGCCGTCGATCTTCTCCAGGGCCTCCATGATTTCGTCGCATTCCGGGCAATCTTCGTCGTCTACGAAACATAAAATAATTTATAATATATTATATAATTTATAATACATTTATATATTATATAATTTATAATATATGTATATTATATTTATAATATTAAATTAAATATTAATTTAAATTAATATTACATTAATATTAATAAAAATATTAAATTAATATTAATAAAAATATTA
>CM052099.1:16884329-16894997 GCA_028453745.1 Agapostemon virescens
CTGTTGAAGTTGAAGACAATGTCTGTTGAACTTGAAGACAATGTCTGTTCAAGACAAAGTTAAAGTTGAACACGACGTCTGTTAAAAATAAAGTCGAAGTTAAATACAATGCCTGTTGAAGACAAGGTTGAAGTTGAAGACAATGTCTGTTCAAAACAAAGTTAAAGTTGAACACGATGTCTGTTGAAAACAAAGTCGAAGTTAAATACAATCCCTGTTGAAGACAAGGCTTGAAATTGAGGACGGTGTCTGTCGAAGATAAAATTGAAGACTGTGTCTGTTGAAGACAAAGGTGTGTGTTGACGTTGCTGAAGCCGCAAAGCAAAAAGACAATTACGACGCTGTAACAGACACTCGAGGGCGTATGTTATTCAGAGTAGGGCAGAGTGTGCGATCAGGACCGCCCAGACTAAATAAACGTTAGGAGATATTAGGAAACACAGGGCGGATGCCGAGTGGGTCGATGCGGTAGTCGACCGGCTACTACTAGAAAGTCCCGGGTTCGATTCCCGGTCGGGTTCTCTTCCCCCTCTTTTTTCCTGAGGTCTTATAACTGAAAACTCGTCCAGGATAATGGAGAGCACCGATTTTCACATGGTGGTGCTCTCTGTCAAAGTTGAAGACAAATTCGAAATTGCTGTCAAAGTTGAAGACAAATTCGACGTTGAAGACAAAGTCGAAATTGCTGTCAAACTTGAAGACAAATTCGACGTTGAAGACAAAATTGAAAGTGGAAGACAAAATCGAAGTTGCTGTCAAACTTGAAAGTGGAAGAGGAAGTCGAAATTGCTGTCAAAGTTGAAGACAAACTCGACGTTGAAGACAAAGTCGAAATTGGTGTCAAAGTTGAAGACGAATTCTACGTTGAAGACAAAGTTGAAAGTGGAAGACAAAATCGAAGTTGCTGTCAAACTTGAAAGTGGAAGAGGAAGTCGAAATTGCTGTCAAAGTTGAAGACAAATTTGACGTTGAAGACAAAGTCGAAATTGCTGTCAAAGTTGAAGACAAATTCTCGACGTTGAAGACAAAGTCGAAATTGCTGTCAAAGTTGAAGACAAATTCGACGTTGAAGACAAAGTTGAAAGTTCAAGACAAAATCGAAGTTGCTGTCAAACTTGTAAGTGGAAGACAAAGTCGAAATTGCTGTCAAAGTTGAAATTGCAAGACAAAGTCGAAATTACTGTCAAACTTGAAAGTGGAAGGCAAAGTCAAAGTTGCTAACAAAGTTGTGAAAGTAGAAGACAGACGACGCTGTTACGGACATTCAATGGCGAATGTCATTGTCAGAATGGCTGTGTGGGGGAATCAGGACTCCCAGACCAAATAGTGGAGGACGTTTAGGTGATTGGAAAAAGAAGGGGGGTTCCATCTTCATCTCTCTCGCTCTTGCTCTCTATGGAATGATTAACGCGGTACGAACGTTGTTGCTCCCCGAGTTAATTCGGTGAAATTAAATCAACGGCTGGCAACTCGTCTTGATATCATCCGATCGTGAGTAGGTCTGCGTACGCGCGTGTATCGCGATGAGTCAGTGGCCTCCTAGCAATAAAGCCTGCAACTTTCAAAGGTCTTAGTTTCTTCGGCGTTCACCCTAAGAGACGGTTATTTGCGAAATATGTCCGAACTTGAATCGCGGACCTGTTTATGCCCGTCGTTAACCCCTTGACGTAAAAATAAAATGGAATTTGACGTAAAAATAAAATGGAATTTGACATTTTATTTCAAAATTTATATCGCTATATAATATTTAATCAGGTTGATGTATAATGTTATAATGTACAGTAATGATATATTTCACAAAGCACTTTGGAATGTGTAAAGGAACTAGACATTTTTTACACTGCCAAGTTGTTTCACTTCTTCCATTATATTTTAGACACATAACATTTCCTTGCAGGATGTTCCTTTTCGTTAGTGGAAGGTATAATACATTATTATATTATTATTGTGTTCCATATAATGCATTTAACTCAGACAGGTTGTAAAGATTCAAATTCAAATATATAATATGACAATTCGTCTTGCAAATATATAATATGACGCGTCTTGTTATATCGACAACGAAATACCGCTTTCAATGTATTTCTTTCTAATTTACTGAATTTTGTTATCGATACTGTTGCAGAGAAAAGAAGGGAAAACATTTTGAACATTTTAAATAAAACAGAATAGATACACGATTTTCGTCGTCCGCCAAAGACAGTTTTTCACGTCTCTGTCAAAAACGGATGACAAGATGATTGTATGCCAAGGGGTTAAGATCCCGGACAACGAGTTTCTTTAGGAAAGAGTGATGTACAGGTCATCTCAGAATTATATCGATCTTTCGCGGCCATTAATACATCCCCGCGGACGGTCCCGATGTCTTATGTCTGCCCAGAGACGGCTTGTTCTACCGCGTGGATTGGCCACTTGGCAATAGGAGTGAATTTAATACCTGTTAATTGTCATGCGAGTGCAATTCACGTGCATAACGTGTATATTACCAATTATATGCCGAGGGCATTTCGCAGACGTCAAAATTCACCCCGGAAGCAACGACAAAAAGATATAGCAACAACAAAAGATAAATATATAAGATGCAACGAGTCAAACATAATAAACAAAATGTGTAAAATCGACAAAGAACAAATGCATACATAGAAATAAAAAATATTGGCAATGAACTTTGTTCTTCCCAACAGTTATGGCGACTTAAAATTAATTCCAATTAATATCTTCATCATGGATGCGAAAATCCGATTTTGATAAATTTTATGGGAGCTTATAGTTCTTTAAAAAATATTTTACAGGTGTTTTATTTTTATTGGCAAGCATCCACTTCGAAGGGGTGAAAACAGCCCTCAAAGTTAGGGTACTTTTTGAAATATCTCGGAAACCAGAGATTGAAAAGATTTGAATTTTCTTTTAAATTGCGTGTGTTTTCCAATGAGAAATGTAAGGAAAATTTTAGCATAGTTTATCGATCAGAGGAGGCGCTTCTTCTCGAAAGAATAAAGATTGCGATACCGGGGGATTAACGCGCGTTTGGACATTTTCTGTACAAAAAATTTAGTGCAGAACGAAGCAAATAAGTGTTTGCAATAACACGAGAATCTCTTGGTCGCGCATTAAACGGCCCTGTACGAAAGATCGAGGAAAAGTAGCTTGGCACCGAGCGCGTTTCCTCGGGAACCTTTAACGAACGATTTCGGTCTGAAATAAAAGATTAGCGAAATGTTGAACAGTCTCGCATGCCTCAGCGACATCTAGACACAATTGCAAGGAAACCTGCGTGTTTATGAAGCAACCATCACGCACGGAATAATTTATGAAACATCTTGAAATAGACGAGCAACTGTAACTCGAAAACAATATTATTTCGGCGAGTTTCGCACGTAATCCGAAACAACCCGGCGCGGCGCGGTCCGATACCGTTTATTTTCGCTCTAGATTTACAAGGATTCGGTTCGATCCGTCTCGCCTTAACAAGAAGGCCGATTTCCTGGGCCCGGAGAAACCCTCGATCCTCACCGTCAATTTTAACCCTTTCCAAGCAATTTTAAACCCAAAATCGAGACACTTTTTGATCTAGAATAATTCCATTACAGATAGTTCGCTTCTTGCTTTGTTTTCTGCGACCTTCGCCAATTTCTTAGATACAAACGTAATAATTTAGAAATTGTTTTAAATAATAGTCTGACAATTTTTAGCGGTGCTTCAGAGTGCTAAGGGTTAATTGAAAGTAGAGGCTAGCGAGAGAAGACAGAATGCTGGTGCCTGGTGCGCCCGTGGCGACGTGAACGTGAAACAGAAGCGTCAATCTCTGTTGCCGGCGGGATTTATTTATAACAGGTGAACCCGCGTCTCTTCGCCTTGGTACATTAAACCGTTCTCATATTGACGTCTCACTCGTCGCCGTTGCACAGAAAACGATCTCAATGACGAGTCCTGTTCTGCAATTCTGGCTTTCATCGACACCCACTACGGCACGGCCACCGGTTATATAATTCGGCGACGTCGAACAACCAGAAGAAGACGAAGACGACGCCGAAGGAGAACCGACGGGGGAGGGTGGAAGAGCACACGGCTCTCGTCACGGGCCAAGAAAATTCTACGGACGTCGAAGAAAGCGTAACGCGGCCTCGAATAAGTTAAAGAATAAATATATACCGAAGCGTATGCGAAACAGTCGAAGTTTATGTGGTAAGTATTTTTAAACCGGCACAACACCATGCCAGGGCGGTAGCTAACCTCGGGGGAATCGGGGGGCAATCGGTCGTATCGACTTCGAGATAATTACAAACCGAACTTGTAAGTTTGTGAATATTTACAGGGAATCTGATTGTTATTCAATGATCGACGAGACTAACAGTCAGATTGTTATATAAATTTTGTTTATTCAATCTATCGTTGCGATAAATTTGCGGAGACAGAACATGTAGTAAATCCATGATTTTCAGTTACACCGAAGCTCGCGAATTGCGAACATCAATCTCGGAACATAATTAAGACTAAACCTACCGAGCATTAACCTCTTAGGCATCTACGCGCCACTATAGTGGCTTTCGCGGATGCCATCTTCTTGTACGACGCGCCACTATAGTGGCTTTCGCGGACGCCATCTCTCTGAAGACGTACCATACTCAATTTTATTATTAATTATTAAAGTAAATTGTTAAAGTCAACATAGGTGTATCATATCTTTAAGAAAAATTGTAATTTTATGATCAAACACTTCGTTCCAATGTACTCGTGTAGAGAACAGCATTATTCGTCACACATTGCAGTGCTGTATCATTTACACGTAATTCACGTTGAACTCTGCCATACAGAGAAACAGCCCCGCGCAAAATTCAGCCGTGCCTAAGAGGTTAATATTGGCTAACGTACATTGTTTCATAACCACGACAAGATTCAATTTATTTAGAATTTCTGTGGTTTTCGTTAGAATGTATGATTGAACGAAGGAATTTGTTGAATCGATTCCTGTGAGGGCAGTTTTGTAACTTCGATAATAGTGACACAGAAAATCTAAAAAGAGTCGTTTGAGCCACTCTGGTAGGTTTAGTGTTAATAAAGTTCGTGATGTTATCTCGTGTTGCATATTTGTTCGAAAAAGGCGAAATATTATCGAAAGTGGGTCGCGGAAAGAGATCGAACCGCGTGCGAAATTGACGCTATAATAAAATTGAAAGAAGAACGATATCCGTTGAGAAAAATAGCAAAAATTATGAATAGAAGTCGAAAAGTAATAACGAATTTCTTGAAAAATCCGGAAAACTATGATAAAAAGAAGAGTTCTGGACGTCCGCAAAGTCTAAACGCTCGGGAACGACGCGCGATACTAAGAGCAGCATCGAATTCTAAGACGACTGCAGGGCAAATTGCTCGAAGCGTTGGTGTAGACGCTGATATAAAGAATGCGAGACGCGTTTTACAAAAATGCAAATACATAACGCGAAGAAAATTGAAGAAAAAGCCTTGGTCAACTGTGCGACGTAAGACGAATCGATTACGCTTTGCGGAAAAGAATATTCGTATGCGAAAGAAACGGCGAAGAATAATATTTACGGATAAAAAGAGGTTTAACTTGGATGGACCCGATGGTCCGAGTTACTATTTTCACGATATGCGAAAAGAGGAACAGTTTTTGAGTCGTCGGCGAATGGGTGGTGGTGGTGCGACGATTTGGCGCGGTATCGGGTACTATGGTAAAATGGAAATCAAATTTGTAACGGGAAAAACGAATAGCAAAATGTATTTGGAAATGATCGAGGAACAAGTAAACGCGTGCGCCACCAGAATTGCTGGAGGGAAGTTTATTCTTCAGCAGGATAATGCCGCGGTACACGCTGCAAAAGTAGTAAAAGAGTACTTTTCTCGAGAAAAAGTTTGCGTTTTAGATTGGCCAGCAAGGTCAGGCGACCTGAACATTATTGAAAATTGTTGGGGAAATCTTGCCTGGGCTGTATATGGAAATGGCAGACGACTTGGACATATTGACTAATTAAAAGAATATATTTATCAAAGAGAATGATGGCTGTTATTAAATGTAAAGGAGGAGCCACAAGATATTAAGCATTAAATATCATTTGTAGATTTATTGTTGCACATAATTTTAAGTTAAATGTGCCATCACTTTGTCCCACTATATTCCCTTAAAAGTTGTTTGTTTTTTAATAAAATTGTATAGATTGGCGAAATTCAATTCAATTTCATTTGTGTATGTTTATAGAGGTATTTTGCAAGAATGTATAAAACCAAAACCCTTAAAACTTTAATTTTAAAGTATGCTACCATTTTGTCCTGGATTTTGTCCAGTCAAATTGACTGGTCCCTAATTTTATCTTCCACAATTATTAAAACTATAAAAGTATTCTGATTGGAATGTTTTGAGTGAATACATTCATTGAAGCAGACACTACGATGAAAACTGTACGAGGTCTAATAAATGCAGTCTTGTCATTACTGCAAAGCAATATAAATCAACAGCGTTTATTATTTAGTAGTTCTAGCGTCAATTATTACATTCCACTGTTCGAGTTCTGGTCCTTTCGTAATGAACAAAAAATTGAATAGTCGATTGTAGAGTTCTAAAGAACCAAGGCTACCATTGCTGAAATTGAGAAGAAATTCGAGAAAATCGAGAGTCGAATTGGTAATCGAATTGCAGTGGCAGATTTAGACAGTGAAGGATAGACAGAGGGGCGATGGTTTGGACAGAGAGTCGGTGAACTGAGAGGAATGCAAGGAAAAGGAAGAGGGCTCTAGAAAGGGAAGGGGTTGAGGAGGTGGATGATGATGATGATGCTCCAAGTGTTCGTTGACCAAACGAGGACTCAAAGAACTTACTGCGTATGAGTTATGTAAGATCAAGGCTCTGCCACGTGTCGGCGGACATCGCGTTGGTCTTCATTCTCCAAAGTCATATTTTAGTATACACGATATTTTTGAATTACCATTTCGAAAACCAAACACGCATTGGTCCGACGAACTGCTTTTTCCGGAACGATCTTTCGAAACGGTC
The DNA here is from genome assembly GCA_028453745.1 of Agapostemon virescens. Taxonomy (NCBI): domain Eukaryota; kingdom Metazoa; phylum Arthropoda; class Insecta; order Hymenoptera; family Halictidae; genus Agapostemon; species Agapostemon virescens. Next base: position 16,891,339 of record CM052099.1, read on the forward strand.
TATTCAACGTGTTCTACCGCGAGAAAGCGAATCTCTCTATCTTTCGGACAAAAGATTAACACTTTTCTGACCGACAATTTTACAAAGAAACTATGCCACGTCACCTACTATTTTGTAATTGAATATGTTAGTAAAGTAAAACATTCTAAACAAACTCCAATAAATTCTATTTATACTGAATGAAATGAAATTAAACTTTGGACATATTTTTAATACAACTTTTAAAATATTGCGCAAAGTTTTTGCAATATTCTACATCGCCCTGGGTTTCATAAATTGAAATAGATAATGCAAGTGCAATGACAAGTTAACTCATCATCGGTCAACAACGTTTGGGCATGAAAAGACGAGTCAATTCGTCACCGGTCACCAAGAAAAATTATCATGGCTTCGCTTATCGTCAAAATTTCCCTTACACAATGTTGAAATACCGAGGAACCGTTCACATGATTATTTACCGAAAGGAATAAACGCAGGACAGCACGTGGTCTACGATTTCGGTGAGTCCGTAGCCGTCACCCTTGTCACGTATCGCGATTCTCTCCTTCTTTCTAAACTCTATAAATAACAATGCCATTCGCAGTATAGAAAAATATATTTAAAAAATAGAAACTCCTCCAAACATCCCTACAAAAATATTCCGCCAATGATTTACGGAACAACGACCGTTGTGCAAACGAAACTTACACGGGGAACATATTCAGATGCGAAAATCCGATTTTGATGTAACTTATGGGAGCTTATAGTTCTTTAAAACAATTATTTCACACATGTTTGTATTTTATCGGCAACCGTTCCACTTCGAAGGAGTGAAAACACCCCTCAAAATTGCTAAAGCTTATTCCAAAAATTAGATATTGCTTTTTAACACTTTGACTGTCATGTCACTCATGTAAGAATGACAGAATTATTAGTCCATATTTAAAAATAAATTTCTACGTTAATATATTTGTTGCATTCGATTTTAATATCTGAAGAATACAAGAAGGTTGATAGACAACTATGTGCCATACATTTAACCCCTTGGCCTAAAATTTATTTCCAAAAGACAAAAAGAAAAGTGAAATTTGCAATTATCGCGTGCGTAGCTATTCTCCACCGATTGTGTGCGATTAAAAATTGAATAAAATGTTATTTCTGTTTCAAGGAAATTAAGGAAACACATGTTTAAAAGATTCTGTTCGAAATCTTGATCACGAGTCTGACTCGTTGTAGAGCAAGGAGTTAAGGTTTTCAATCGCTGCTTCATTAAATAAATTAATTTGATTTTATAGAATTTTTGAGGACGTCAGTTGGGCAGTTAATGTGTTAACCTTTTGCGCTCCAAGCAATTTTAATTCGTAACTCGAGACGCGTTTATTGTCCTAAGATAATTTCATTGTACGCAATTCATTTCCTTTCGTGCCTAACAAATTTGTTAAATTAGTACAAGTTTGTACAATTTTTATTATTCTTTTCAACACTTTATTTACCATAAGTGGTCAAATGACCCTTTCCAGATTTTCTATTTTACAATTACTGACGTTATAAAATTCAAAGAAATTAATTCTTGTCACTTTCATAGGACAAAATACATTAACTAAGTTTACTGCTTGGTAGGTTTAGTGTTAATAGGCTTTTCAATATTCGCGCTGCATCAAAATGCAGCTTAAAATTCTATTTGTACATTCCAATTTGTAACAACATTATTAGACAATATTATTGGAGATGCATTGCTGATCCTCAATAAAAATTGCTATCAGCCTTGAAGGACCCATTAAAAAGTTTTCAGTCATGGATCGTAGGCCTTCCAAAAATTCTGAAATAATTTCCGGTCGGTAAAGTGTAAAAGTATTAACCCTTTGCACTCGAGTGGCGAGTCTGAGGCGCCACGAAAAATTGCAACACTATCACTCAAAACAATTTTAACATCGCTATCTTTACATCTAAAAAATTGATAAAAATTCAACGGTTGCAAAGACGAGTAACAGTAACAAAACCCATATAAATAAGGTGAAATAATTCAGATAGAATAAAAATATCCTAGGTCAGAAGAAACGCTTTGGTTTTCTAGTTAAAAGAGTTTCGAGTGCAAAGGGTTAAGCACAACCGTTGTAATGTAAAAATTCTTCTGAATAATAGTCTGACAATTTTTAGTGTCGTCTCAGAGGAGTCATCGGATTGCTAGGGGTTAAAACGTAGTAGTTCAATAGTTCAGTTGGCCACCCCTAAAATCCATAAAGGAATCCCCGATCCTATTAACCGGCTACCACCCCTTGCGAATATTTCAGTTTCCGGTCTAAATGAATTACGGTTAGCGTAATTTATTACGATAGCGACCGATGAAATTGAAAATCGCCCCGAAGGATATTCGATAGAGCATCCGAGCATATCTCACTTACACCAATACACGGCAACAAAATCCTTCTCGTTGAGAAGCCGCTCGAGCTGTTTGGCGTTGACTTCCTCGATGACAGGTTCGGCGTCCTTGTGACCTTTGGCTCGGGGCTCGTCCGGTCTCGTCCTCGCGACGGCGTCGACGGTGCCCAGAAGGGCGCATAACACCGCGAGTACACCGATGAGGATGATCGTCTTCGTCTGTCCCATCATCGTCATCGTTGGCCCGCAGGTAGTACTCCTCCTTCGTCTCCGCCAGCACCACCACCACCGGCCGAACCGTTCCGCCGAAACGTCGTTCGCCGTCGACATCGCCGCACTGACTGGCACACCGGCTATTTTTGATTTTTCGGACAGCGCCGCGACCACGACGGCCACGCCACGCGTCACGATCATCCGCGATCATCATCATCATCATCGCCGTTTGGTGGTGAAGTACCCGGACACCGTGCGCTTTCATCCCCGAGGCAACTTACAGCCGATTCGATAAGCTACTCTTAGCGTATCAGATGGAAACTTTTGCAGTGGCTCATGGGTAGGTCGAGATTAATAAAATAATGCAATGAAATTTTTCCCAAAATGTCAGCTATCTTATAATTAATATCTGATCATATTTCTTCTGAAATTGTTCAGAGATTCCGGAAAGTTTCAATGAATTAATTGAATGTTTGGGTTGTGGTGGCTGTACCTAATGCGATCACCGACAGAGGGAGAATAAGACGAGTTTCTCGCTAGTACCTGATCAGTCTCTGATTCATATACGTATATATCGATCTTAACCCCTTGCCCTACAACAACGAGTCAGACTCGTGATCAAGATTTCACATTGAATCTTCTAAACATGTATTTCCTTAATTTTCTTTAAACGGAAATAACATTTTATTTAATTGTTGATCGTACACGGTCATTTGGAGAATAGTTAACCACGCAGTAACTACAAATTTGTCTCTTCTTTTTGTCGTTCTGTGGAGGGCAAAGATAACAGTAGAAAACCCTTTATTATACATAAGGTGAAATAATTCATGTGGAAGGAAAATATCCTAAGTCAGAAAAATTGCTTTAGTTTTCTAGTTAAAACAGCTTCGAGTGCAAAGGGTTAACCCTTTGGATAATAGCATTCTGCAGGATTTATTTCATCTGATGCCATGTCAATGATGCCAACACTTTCACTGCCATGTCACCCATATGTAGGTGACGGAATTATTTATATCGTTTCTAAATGAATTTTAACGTTGATATATTCATTGCATCAAAGTTGATGGTGTAATAAATTATTAAATAAC
>CM052099.1:16919138-16929708 GCA_028453745.1 Agapostemon virescens
AATGGAATAACGTTGTTACACTGAAATTACTATAAAAGTGTCGATTCAATCTATACTTCTAGTTAACATGACATTTGCTTTAAGATTATATAAATTTCGATACGTCAATGAAAATCTTAACGCTAATTAAAGTCGGCTAATAGAGTAGATTCTAGAACTTTAATACCTATGGAACAAGACAATGATGATGGTATAACGGTATGCGACAACAACTAACTTATTAACAATTATTGGCAGTCGTTGTTTTACATTGTGCAAAATTAAATTGATTACTTGATCACGCTCTGTCACAACATTAATAAATTATCGTGAATTATCAAAACGACGGTTCCCTTCTAAAGAAACACACTGTATAAAACAATAGTCGAAACCCTTGAAACTCTTAAATAAATAATATATAAACATTTGATACACGTGGAAAGTATATTCGATACAAATGTTTCCCATTTTGCTTTCGTTGGTGATCTCCTTTGTTTCCCTTATTATACATCACATCTACACAAGAAAGAACTCTATAAAACCTCTTGTATCTGGAACATGGTGACAGAAGTTCCTAATACTAATCCTGAACGCAACTTAATTTTTTAGGATACCGCATGATCAGAATTGTCTGTTAGCGTCAGCTTTTAAGGATTCATGACAAGGACTTAGGCCACGTGCAGTCCTGAAACTGAATCGAGAGAGTCTCTCGCACGATGAAATTCATATTATGTTAGAAAAGTTGCACTGCTTCGAAGATAAGGATACTGTTCCTGAAGAGTCTGACTACAGAGTAGGAAAGAGAAGGGCATCTTTTGGTGAGAGGACTGTGTCAGACCGTGTGGCACTTACCCCAGAACCTCTGACGAGTAAAAACCATAGAATTTTTGTATCTTCTTTCAAAGTTACTTTAAGAAACAGTTAACAGCCTCATACTCCTCGCCTCTGAAACAGAGAGAAAAAGCTAGCGTGGCGTAAAAGTGGGAGTCGTATCTTTTTCAAATTCATTAGTCACGAAATTACCCTCTAAAAGTAGCAGAGAATGGAATTTAGATCATTGGAAATATGCGTTGCTGACGCTACAGCGCAACACGACATGTGACGTCGCCATACGATTATGAGCTCGCAGCCGATTCCCATATGCTGATAGAAAATCGGCAGTATCTGCAGGACTGATCTACGTTGTGTATCCGAACTACTGCTGTCCGAAGAGGTTATGTAGACTTCTCTAGATCGTACACGCGGAAAGCCCGCGTCAACCAACAGGAAACTTATTGTCACGAAAATTTGGCACAAACGATAGCAACGTGCCGCTGCGAATGGTTGCTGTGCAAATTAATCGGATCGCAGGACACCTGTTAAAAATCGCAATTTACGAGCTTTCAGAACGGTGTTTTTTCGATTCGACAGCTTACGTGCACCGAGACACGATTATTCGCAAAAATCGTTGACAATTTTTTACAAAGAGTCACGCCACATCTATCTCGATCATCTTTGGCTGTGTTCTCAAAAGGTCGACGTCCTGAGCAGCTTTGCTTATACAAAGTGTTTCAAAACATGTGGGCACAACTTCAGGGATGTATTCAGTACGCTGAAATATGAAAAAAGTTCATGTAAACATATATAGCCAATGTATGCATGTTTTCAAATTACAACCGTTTTATGTGTGATACCTGTTATTGCATTATGAAATGTATCAGCTAATTTCCATATGTAGAGAACTTGTATTAGACTAATTGAATTGTTATTCGTAAACAATTTAATGAAGCATTCGATACAGCTATCGGAATTACTGAAAAACATAAATAACTATAATGCAGAATCAAGGTCATATCAAATCTATATGAACTTTTCTGTTTTACTTTAACGTACTGAATATACTTCTGAAGTTATGCCCACACGTTTTGCAAATACCCTGCAAATAACCATAATTTGGCTTAGAGTTTAAAAAATACACAGAAAAATATTTCCAACCATGTAATTAATGTTATTTTTCGAATACAAATTTAAAGATATTTGATTACTATAACCTTATTTCAGATCTACCTAACCCTATTGTTGTGTGACAGGACGAAAATTGGGAAACTAAGAAGAATCCATAATAAAGAATAATAATGTTGACCACGTAGCTACAGTTTATGCAGATTTCTATGAACTGTTTCAATAATACAATATCACTCTTTGCTTTTAATAAACCGATCAAACAATACTTTCAACGATAACACTTTTGCATGATTTTTCTCAGGAGGAGTACAAACAAAGTAACGCAGGATGCTGGCCCTGAGAACACATCTGAACACTCTTTGTAAATAATTACACAATTGTTCTCCTCTTTTGTTAGACGATGAACACGCTGAAAATTTTGTCTACGCACTTCCGAACTAGATAGACTACAACGAGCTACTTGTGTTTCTGAGCAAGGGAAAAACCGAGCAACAACGTTTCTTAGAGCAGAGGCAAACACGTTCCACCTCGGTAGTTGTTGTATGCGAAAGATAGGTTAGGACACTCGATATAGAGGGTGAGTCTGAAATGATGGTGTAAAGAAAAGGGCTGGTCATTTTTAATACAAAACAAAATGGAAGCTACGGAATTAAAAATTTGTTCCAGTTAACGCATACTATATTGTTGCTGTGATTTCAGACACACCCTGTATAAACGGTTTCGTCTAGACGATGGTCACGATTACAGTACGATCACGCTTGGACTACACGCAACTCTCCTCGCTAGTTTGTTATATTAAAAATTTAGAAATCACTCGAATCACTATCGCTGAGTGAACGTTTGATATAGTTTAAAGTCCAACTCGGCGCAAGGATTTGTCTTTCAGTTTACGATGTATCCTTCCTGTGTGAACTTTTGTTTTAATTGTCCCGTGAAACATTTCTCTTTCTGTTCTGTTATTTTCTTTCTTTCTTTTTTTTTCTGTCGTTTTTGTTTTACTATCTTACTTAAGATTCTTGCGCTTCACCTAAAAAGAGTATATTCCAAAATTAAATACATATGTATGTATGTATGTATATGTATATATGTGTGTGTATATATAAATACAAATATCTCTATTTTACAAACGAAATTTCCCTCGACTCTCGCAGCTATTCTCAGTTTACATTAAGTCTCCGATAATCTCTTCGGTTCCTCTTTTTACAAAACGATCCAGCCAATCGAGAACACAAACTGCTTTTATACAGTACGCACCATAAACATAGACATTACAAATTAACACGAACAGAATGCACACGGCTGTGGGATAGTTAGCATAACCTAGTTAGTCACCCAAGACTGGTACATAAAATGTGTCTGCAGTTTTTAATAAAAAGAGAACATTTTTAACAAAACGAGTATTTGTATTAAATAAGAAAATATTTCATAGTCTTTTCTTGAAATGAGACTATACAAAAAAATTACAGATGTTTTAGGTTGCAGTCCTAGGTAACAACTAGTCCCGGAAAACAAAGTATGACGTAAAATATCTTTTATAGCTAGTTACAAAATTCTAACCTCCAAAAAATAGTTGAGAAACAAACGCATTCGAGGAAGGTTTCTATTTTTTTTTTTTTTTTTTTGTAATATCATTGATGCAGTCAGCCTAAAAAATGATGATCATTCTCTCTCTGACTGAATATTTTCATCATCTCTTTTGCAAAATGGCGCAAATAGTAATTCTTTTATCACATAAAGGGAATGTAACGTGGTTAACGGTATATCACGCGGAAAATGATTTTATGCGAATCGCGTAAATTACGTTTTGGAGTTTCGTCTATATTTGATGGTACCAGCTGTATAAAGTAATCGATTCCCGCGTTAACAAAGCACGAGGCTATAAAATCGGAAACACGAGCGCTTACACAGTAATTAAACACACCCATGGGGGGGGGGGGGGGGGGGAAAAAAAAAAAAAAAAAAGGAAAAGAGGAGAAAAAAAAAAAAAGAAGAAAAAAGAAAAAAAAAAAAATAAACACACCGGGGGGGGGGGGGGGGGGGAGATAAAATATAAACGGAACGTCGATGAAGAGAATAGAAAAAGATAAGGACGAAATCGAAATACAATATATAAGGAATATTCTGTATAATGATATCGTGTATTCTAAACGACAAACTGCGTCTCTTCTTTTCTATCATTTGTTCATTTTTTTTCCCTTTTTTCTTCGATACAAGGTCAAGATTCATAAAATTCGAACTATGGTACAACTTCTTTTTGGAATTCAACTAGGGTAAAAATCGTTCGATCACGACGTGTAAAAATAGTAGCGAACGTCACCGACATATTTAATTTAAGTGCGTTTAAATGTATAAATTAACGCAAAGAACGATTCAAACAGCAATTCATGTTGTCTCAACGTTCACCAAGCTGTGTGACTTCTTTATATATTTTTTTTTTTTTTTTTTTATTATACTCGACAAAGACTCGAATTTAAGCGTTGTTAATGAGTTTAAGAATAATTATTTCAGTATTTGACCATCGATTTTACAATTATATATATATTTTTTTTTTTTTGGCAAAACATCCTTTAAAGTTAATTTTATTCTTTTTATATACCAGACATAGTAAATACTGTCCTTACAATTACAAAACTCCTAAATAAACATTAATGGAAAATCGAAACAACATAATACCGTCGAATTTTAATATACTCTACACGCGCGTATATGCACGAACGCGTGCAGCTTCATCTGCGTAATGTTTTTATTACCAACTGGAGATTTGTCAGACGTTATTATATGAGCTTGAAAGAGTAACCAGTTAGAAGTTACAAAACTTGTAAATGAAGTAAGTCATTGAGGATACGTAACGATAATTCATTATTGTTTTACAACGATTATAGAATAACAGTATTGCGTTACAGTCCTATAGTGAAACTTAATAAATATCGTAATTCCATTATTGTCAACTTAAGCGTCCCAAAATCATAGTTAAATTTCTCAAAATAGATAAGTTTGCCTTCATAAATAGTCAACACTGAAACCGAATCACATCATCGACAGTGTGATAGGAAGTCAAAGAATGAAAATTTAGATTTAGGGAAATGTTCCACTACTTCCCTTGTTAGTACTATGGTGTTACCAATTTTTAATCACTCAGATGAATGTTCCTCAACTTCTCTTGTTACTTCGTATCGTTTCTATTTCAACGTCAATGTAACATCTGACAAATCTCTCCGGTGAAGGTAGACCATCGAAACGCTGCATTTCTACTAGAAGAAGGAATTGAATGATCACATAGCTGAATGTCCGAAATATTAACAAGAAGATATTCAGTGAAGAGAAAGAAAACGATTCCCTAGTTTATACCTTGTTCTGTTAATGTTCAGCTCGCAGGTGTTACTTGGGAAACGGTGAACGGCGTCACCTGATAGAGGAAACACCTGTTGCACACCCTGACGGGTTTTGTGTGCCCGTAACGTGGCAGGGGAACGTTGTTGCTACTGCAACGACCGCAGAACACTTTGCCACAGTTTCTGCAATGATGTCTACGTCGCACTACGGTGAAGCCAGCGTGACAAGCCATACACCTAGGCGCATCGTTGTCTGGAATCCAGGCTGGAGCACGTTCCACACACTCTTCGCCGCGTTCGGTTATTGGAGAATCTGCAGATCAATGACAAATGTCAATAGAATGCCAGGCGACACGTCGTTCGAATGCCATGCGTTGCTGACCAAAAGCTCAGACGCCTGAGCACGTTAAATATTCAGAAAAAGAGGACTTATCTTTTCAGAAAACTTAATTAACCTACTACTCAATACTACTTGACCTAAAACTTAATTGAAACTAGCTTTTCTAATTGACCGATCAGAGTTTCTGCCCCTTCTCCTCCAAAAACAGGCCTGATGGAAGTTCATTTAAGATTGCAGAGTTTCAATCATATAATCATGTATCATATTTACTGATTTTGATTATTCAGACTAATAAATGAGGCAGGAGTATTCATACGATGAAACAGTTACTTTGATGACTGCGTTAAATGCCAATCATGTTACTATGTTACATGACAGCCATTACTAATTTGTACAATAAATTGTCTGGAACATGTATCTCTCTAAATTGAACTATTTAATCTAAACTATTGAACTATCATTCGACTACATAGTGGATTAACCACATAAAACTGTATAATAAAACAATTACTGAGATACCGTATAGGATGTTAATCATTATGTCACTATGTTACACGACAGCCATTACTAATTTGTACAATAAATCATCTGGAACATACATTGCTCTAAATTGAGCTATTTAATCCAAACTATTTGATTAAAACTAAACTATTGGTTTAACTGAACAAGCCGTACTTGTGTTTTCGCCGTTCGTCGTAGTGGTGTCTTCCAGGTCGTCTTCGTATTCCTGCAACGAATCCTGTCGTTCCTGATCAGTACTCGTATCGTTAATAGGATTCGCTAGCTGGTCGTCCGTCGTTAAAATTTCATCTTTCTTCTCGTTGTTGTCCACGGTCTGACTACTGTTCATCAGGAACACGCACTTCAGAATGTTCCGCAAATCCGAGGCAAAATTCGTCTGTAACTGATCAGCCACACCAGCTATGCACACGAACAGACGATGGACGAGATCCTCCGATGACCTGAATAAAATACAATCGCATTTCAATTTAGCAAATTCTGTCCCAAGTCTGTTTAACACGTTACAAGTCATCGTCGATCTCTATGTTAATCATTGGGGACTCTATTACTAATAGCAGCTAAGTTACTCAGGTGGACGGTTTTAAGTGCCTCACACTGTACATAATTAATATAATATTAAGAAATATTCACGCTATTTTAATAGATTTGATTGAAACAGAGAAGCAAAAATGGGATAAGCGAATTTTTAGCTTATGCACGGTTGCATTCTTTCTATTTGAAGTTTTCAAATGTGAAATCTAAGCAAACTATCTCTGCGTTCAACGGGTTAATAATTTTGGAATGAAGGTTTCCATAACTAAACTACAATTTTTCCTAAAGACACGATGCATATATTGTAACATTTACACGTTGAAGACTAGTCCCTGGGGACTGACGGTATCACAAATTACTGTGTTATCTACAATATTTGTAGTTTGGTAGTTCTAGCATTAAACCCATTGACTGCCACGCAAATTTAGCAAGTCTTGCCCTGGCTGCCACGGTTTTATTTTAATATAATTAATTTAATATATAGTTTCAATAATAATTTCAATAATAAAAATTGATAATCAATATGTTCTCTACACTATATACATTTTTCATTCATCCTTTCTAACAGTTCCTAACTCAAATAGCCATTTGTAGCCAATCCAAACTTGCAGCACCTACTAGGAGATATCTCGTAGTTGACAGTCAATGGTTTATGAACAGTTATCAATAAATTAACAGCATTAAACATTAACACAGTACTGTCAAAATTAACCAGACTATAGTACGAGGTGAAAACTTTACTTTTCAGTAACTAACAATTCTGTTCAATAACGTTGATCATTTCTACAAATGAAACTTGTTCGAAGCATGCAAAATTCGCGTGGCATTCAACGTGTTAATAACATTTCAACAAAACTCGCAGAGAACATATTCGCAACTGAAGAAGCCGCTCCAAACAACTTCAGAAGTCCTCAAAACTTAAAACGATTATCAAGCAAGTAGAAGGGTTATCGTTTTACCGAAACTTCGCCCGAATCTGATTTCTATTCGCGATCTCGGCAGCCTGCATCGCGAGGGCGATCTCCTCGTCGTCCTGGCAGTCGCTCTGAAATTCGCTGGTCTCGGAGCTGGAGTCGTAGCAGCTGGAGCAGCTGGAGTTTGAGCAGACATCGGACTTATGAATCAACGAATGATCCGAGTTGAAGGACTGCGAGCCGGAAACGGTGTTCGCATTGACAAGTCTTATCGCTCGAACGGTCCTCTGTGTATTATTGTCTTTGATTGCTGTCTGAACTCCATAAGGAACGTTCTGCGGCACCGGCGAGACGGGCTCCGCCACCAATCCGCTCTTGTCGGTTCTTGGTCCCAAACCGTCGTTCATCAGTTCGCTAGGACTTCTGCTCTCCAACTTCCTCTTAGTCTGTTCAGACCGATGATGGACCCTGTGCTCGTACTTCTCCCTCTTCTCCGCGTCCCTCCTCTTCATCCTGCTGATCTGCTCGGACCTGGACCTCCTGTGATCCAACAGCTTCCGGTTCTGCGGCGACAGATTCCTCTGCGTCCTCGGGGTGATGCTGCAGGTCCTCTGCGCGTTGCTGCGCGGCTCAAAGTGTTGCATCCTCGGACTGGCATGAGGACTATGACTCCCAAAGTTCGGCATCTGCCTGGTGTTCTGGCTGGGATGCAAACTGGCCCCGTAGCTGATCAGTCTAGGATTCAAGCACCGATCGGTCGAGTTCGACCTGGAGCTTTCGGTGCTGGTCGTGCAGTAGACCGTCTGAAAGTTCGACGTCCTCGTCTCCTGCGTGGCCGCGTGAATCATGCTCCTCTCGTGCCTGCGATGATGCCTTCGCTTCTGCTTCTCATCCCGCATCTTCCTCGACGCAATCTTCTCCTGCGCGTACTGCTCGATCTTCGTCCCGATCTTGCCGATGCTCTGCGACGTCGACGGACAGTTCTCGCACTTCAGGTCGCACCAGAACTCCCGCCTCGACGTCGACGCATCAATATTCAAATTCAGGTTCTCCCAGTTCTCCGTATAGTTAATTTGAAAGCTGGACTGGTTCGAGTCGCAGACGCTGATGTGGCCGTTCCCGTAGGCCACGCCGACGAACTCCTCGTTGGTGCCGTCGAAGTTCGAGGATATCCTTGGAATGTTTTTAGCAGCTTCAGTGCTGGCCGAGTGCAGATTATGCACCTCGATAGAATGATCCATCGTCGGCGGTGGTTTCACACTGCGCAGACTGCACACGCAAGAGTTCTCCGAGATGGTAGAGCTTTTCCTCTTTGGCGAGTTTAAGTTCGAGCAGGAATAACTAGTGTTCTCCAAAGTGTCCTCGTCGTCGAGGATTTGTTCGTCCTGCTGGATGTCGTTTGTGAACGTCTTTTTCTCCTCGGGACTCTTGTCGTAGAGGCTGGTGTTCTCTGAGGAGAGCACAGTGCAGATTCCGGAGTCCGTCTGCTCGGAGATCTCGTTCTGACAACAGTCGCTGTCCAACAGCAGGTTCGACAGGGTTTTATTCGCCTCGGAGATCAGCTTTTTAGAGTCTAGGTCCGGCAAAGAGTTCTGGATGTGTAAAGTCTCGCCGGACACGTTGTTCTCGTGGGACACCTGGTTCAGCAGGTACTGCGTCTGCGGGATCTCGATGTTCTCAGAGCCGTCCAGGATCTCAGAGATGTCCGAGGTCATGAAGTCGCTCTGCTGACTGAAATGAACGACCTCGTCGACGATCGACGCCCCGTTTTCCGAGCTGGTTTGCGCGGATGCAGAGTGCACCGTCAGGTAAACCGTTCCAGCGTTGTCTTCGTCGATTCTGGAACAATGGCCGTCGTCCGGGGACTGACGTCTGCTAACGCTAGAGGTCTTCTTCGAGTTGTATTGCACTTCTTCACCGACACTCTCTAGTTCACTGGATGTCCTTGCGCCACCGTTACACCTTGCACTGAGCTCCTGGTATGTGTCCGAGGACACGTTCACGCGATTATGTCCCTGCTCGTCGGTCGTCCTCGCGTTAACGCGCGCGTCTTCCGATTCTTCTGCTTCTTCGACTTCTTTGTCCTCTCGCGTCTGATGACGTCTGATCTCCGGCGAACGATCGCTGTTCTCGCATTCGTCGGACAATGCTTGAACCACGTCGCTCGCCACCTCATCCATATTGTTGCCCGTGTTTCTCGTCACTGTGTAAAAATCTACGATGAAGTCTTTACAGTTCGGATAACCGGTATAAAAATTGTGAACAAACTCCTCCAGGTCCGGTATGTCTTGGCACGCGGACTTCGACGAGTGCGTGATTGGACCGGACGGCTCCTCGTTCGAGCATAACAGCTTCTCGAGCATGTACAGCTCGCGATTGTTCAACGTCCACAGAAGCTCGCGGATTTTTAGAAGCAGCGTCTGAAAACAAGACAATCATCGTTCGCCACTGCTATCCACGGTTAAATAGTTTCTTTTTTAAAGGAATCTGAGAGTTTTTGCGGATTGGGATGCATTGGAAAGTTACTGCTATCATGGTTGCAGAGAATTATTTTTTTAAGGGAATTTGAGGACTTGTTTGGTCGGGACGGATAGGGTCAACCCTTTGCACCCGAAGCAATTCTACTCCAAAATCGAAACAATATTTTTATCTATAATAGCTCCATTGTAGATAGTTCATTTCCTTTCGTTCATATAAAATTAATTACTGCGACTCCTACTTAAAACATTAACATTCTTATCGATTTCTCAACTGCAACCCTAACGACGTAAAAATTGTTTAAATAATAGTACGGATAATTTTAGTGTCGCCTTAGAGGCGCCATTCGAGTGCAAAGGGTTAATACATTATCGTTTGGCACTGCTGTCAAGGTTGCATAAACTGATTTTTTAAAGGAATTCGAGAATTCCCTGATCAGGACGAATTAAGAAGACAAATAATCGTTCGGTTCTGCTATAAAGATTGCACATACTTATTTGTTAAAGGAATCTGATTTCGTACGAAGTGGA
>CM052099.1:16954699-17019090 GCA_028453745.1 Agapostemon virescens
AAAATACACCATAATGTACCTGATAATACAAGAATATACTAGAATGTGAATAAATCTGTAAAATAAGTTACTGCAAAAGTAATTCTCGAGTCCGGCTCTACAGATCAAGCGATAATTCAAGGGGCAAAGTGATTTCACCTGGAACAGCTGATGGATATAGGAATCATTGTTGCGTATCTTATAATTGTTGCAAAATTGTTCTACTATAAATCTGTAAGATAAATTATTGGTTGGTACAAAAGTGATTTTCGAAGGTGGCTCTACAAAGTAAGGGTCCAAAGAGATTTCATCTGGAATAGTTTTAATAATAATTTTAATAATATAAATTGATAATCAATATGTTTTCTACACTATATACATTTTTCATTCATCCATTCTAATAGTTCCTAACTGAAATAGCCATTTGTAGCCAATCTAAACTTGCAGCACCAAGGTATCTCGTAGCTGGCAGTCAACGGGTTAAGCAATATTTCTTTTGGTAAACTTGAAATTCAAGGTAGCGAGTGAAATTTCAGGCAGCAGAATAAAATCCCACGATTATTCCCCATTCTCTACCCCATCGTCTTTTCTTACAAATCCGTGAAACTGCCAGTCTGCCGATAACCCATCAGACCTATACCCCTCCGCGCCCCTGAGGACCGTTTCTTCGCGGCGCGCAATTGAATCAAAGAGCCGCTAAGGAGTCGGCGAATCTTTCTTCATCGGATCGCGAAAAAAAAACGGGACCGTTTCGTCGATAAGGGCCCGGGCTACGGTGTCATCTGTTGAACAAACGAACAGGGCTGCGACTGGCCCCGGTGTTGGTCGAGTGATCGATCTCACGTGGACGCACAGACTGCTGCCATGAACCGGGTAGCTGAGCGTCGCGTCGCCGACGAGGACTAAAACATCCCGACCGATCAATTAACCCGAGAGCCCGGCGAAGAGCAGCCATGGATATTCAAACGATGCCGGAGGGAAAGAGACACGATCAGAGAGAAAAAGAGAGAGAGAGAGAGAGAGATGTACCATTGTGTAGCCTCAACGCGGGTCACCTCGCTCGCCAAGCGGTACGTTTCAATGCACGAGACGGACGAGCGTAACCGCGCCTCTGTCTCTCCTCTCTTAACTCTTTCGCTTCCCCCATTTTTTTTTTTCTCGGCCACTCCGTGAACTTGGGAATCGAACGGTTTCGCTTCGAAGCTGCCCTTTTTGTCTATCTATCCGTTTCTAAAGTAATCGAAATTATTCCCGTTCTTCTCCGGCTACCGGGAAACAGAGTTTAAATGTTAAGTTTCTGAACAATAATTTTTACCGTTTCAAATTTCACCTATTCATTTCTATCGCTGGACCCATAGAATCCGCTTACGAGTGAATTGCAAAAGGGAAAAGTTAACCAATTTATTTTTTAAATTATATTATATTTCAACCCTTAGCACTCCAATGGTTTCTCTGAGGCGATACTGAAAATTGTTAGACTATTATTACAAATTGTATTTTATTACAGATATTGTTAAAATAAATAAGTATACTAAATAATTATAAAATATATACTATTACAAATATTTGTAATTAAGAAGTTGGTAAAAATAGAAAGTGTTGCCGTATGATTAACAGTAACAAATTTGATATGATAAAGGAAATTAACTACGTGTAATAGAATTATTCTAGAACAGATAAATGTTTCGAGTTAGGAATTAAAATTGCATGGAGTGCAAAGGGTTAGGGAAGTAACAATTTACGTAACCAATCCTTGACACTGAAGCATTAAAATTCTTTGAACATTTGTTGCTTGCGCGAACGGTTAACAATGAGAGGTACAAATGATATTTAATACCATGAGAATGTTCCTTTATATTTTCTCAAAGATAACTACTCTCAAATATTTTATTATAAACGTAATTAAAATGGCATGAAACTATCGATTCGAGCAAACGCGATTTTCGCTAGTTTTTAACCCTTAGCACTTCAAATAATTTTAATTCCAACATCGAAACCGCCATTTTGACCTAAAATAGTTCCATCGTAGATGGTTCATTTATTTTCGTGACTATAAACTTTATTAAAGACTGTTTTAACACTTTGACTGTCATGTCACCCATATATAGGTGACAGAATTATTTGTCCGTGTTTAAAAATAAATTTGAACACTAATATATTCGTTGCAATCAATTTAGATTATATCTGGATATTACAAGAAGGTTGAAGATTTGTTAGACATTTTAAGTTTTCAATTGTTGCTACGGTTAAATAAATTACATTGATTTTGTGGAATTTTTGAGGTTTGTGGTTGGGCGGTTAAAGTGTTAAATAATAATAAGGGAATTTTCAGTGTCGCCACTATGGCGCCATTGCAGCGCCAAGGGTTAACCTAAGGGTTAAGGGTTCACCAAGAAAGATGGAAATTCCGGTTCTACTTGCACATTTCTGGTGTTCCGGTCAGAACGACAAATGTATGAAAAATGTACTCGAAGGAACCAGCCACTCGAGCCTGTACTTTCCGCGGAAAACGTAAAACAAGATGTGAGAAGTTTAAAGAAAAACGTGTTAAAAGTTTCCTACAAGCAGAGATCGTCAACGGCGTCGAGTTACTCGAAACTCTATCGATAACGCGTCGATGCTCTCCGCTCTACAATTTTGCGAATCTTATAGCAACAATTTGAGAGTACATTCTGAAACGCTGAACCTATCGACTATCAAAATTGACTAGCATAAATAATCTTCTAAAAATGACAATATATAATTTATTAACAATTTCTGCGATTATTATTATTACAATATACGATTCCCATGAGGGCAGTTTTATAACTTCAATAATAGTAAAACAGAAACTCTAAAAAGGGTCACTTAACGTTTATTGTTAATAAAGTTCGTTATATTATCTTGTATTGCATATTTATTAAAAAAGGCGAAATATTATGAAAAATGTATAATAAAATCCATAATAAAATTGAAAGAAGAGCGATATTCAGTGAGCAAAAATTATGAATAGAAAAGTAATAATGAATTTTTTGGAAAATCCGGAAAACTATAATAGGACCTCCTTAAACGAGGAACAATACTAATTAATTCTCTGTCCAACGATATTAATTTATATAGTTAATTGTATAGTGGATATAATTTTAGTAGGTCGAATGAGATGCTGGTACAGTGAAATATATACGACATATAATAAACTAAGGCTCATTTAATTTGATCAACTTTTTCATTCATGATTTTTGTTTAAAATGTTCATCACATTTTATGAAATTTCTTGTAGATGCTGGCTTGGAAATTCGTCAAAGAACCATTTAAAACTCAGCTGTTTCAAATTGATATTATATGAAGAAAAATCAGTATTAAACAGTTTATTAAAGTAGTTCTTGACTATCCTTTGCTCGAAGTTTGTTTCGATTAATTTTAATTAATTTCGATCTACGCGTTCATCGTCGATTCCCCTGACGGTCCACTCGTTAATTTCGTAAAATTTCATTATGCCGTTCAGAAATCGAATGTGTAAGATTAACGAATTGTTAACGAAGTAATCTGTAATTCTCTTCTCGTTTGGACATTTTTTTTTTGGCAAATATAACAGTAAATGGGAAAGAATTGAAGAACAGAAAATTAACTTGTCTAGCATTTTTACATAATTTGTTATGCATTCATTCATATCCATTATTTTGATTATTTGAAATTTTATTTGAAATTGTATCCTATTTATTTAACTTCTATATAGTTTGTATAATATTTATTTAATCCCTATATATTTTGTATCCCATTTATTTAATTTTTATATATTTTGTATCCTATTTACTTAAGTTCTAAATATTTTGTATCCTATTTATTTCATCTATATATATTTTATATCCTACTTATTTAATCTCTATAAATATCGTATCCCATTTATTTAATCTCTATAAATTTTCTATCTCATTTATTTAATCCCTGTATATTTTCTATCCTATTTATTTAATCTCTATATATTTTATATCCTATTTATTTAATCACTGTATATTTTGCGTCCTACTTATTGTTCAGACGATCGTGTAATAGTTGACTGCAAGATTATTTAATTAATTGCTCGCCAGTAACGCCGACCTTGAAACGAAACGTACCAAAGGAATTTCCCTACGTCTATACAGGTAGTCTTCTAATGCAACAAATACATAGACTTCAGGTTGAAATGTTTCATAACCTTACTTTACCCATTATACCCGAACGAGTTAGACCGTAAATTGTCCTTAAACAGAATTACGTGCGACACAGAGGAACACCACGTTGCTGTTTCAAATTATTTTTGCCACGGAACTAAATTAAGCAGGAAGGTAACTGTATACAAACACTGTAAACCTAATGTACCATGCAATACGTTCTATCTGCCTTGCTTGCATTATTATTATTATGATTATTATTTCTTTCTATCCTCTATGGACTTCATAACTGCCGACTCTATATTAATTTCAAATTGATGCTTTATAAACGTTTATCACATAAATATAATATTTCTTATAAAAAAGAAAAACCATTTTCCTTATTTTTAACATTCCATAATGGAATACGTAAGTCGATAATCTTAACTTCCGGAAGAATTATTAGACTACCAAAAACCATAGAATATAATGACAACAGATTATTTTCTTATTGACAAGAAAGTATAATATAATACCAATAATTGATTTCGATTTCCACGTTGAACTTCCTATGAATTTTAATTCAATTTTACAAACAACTTTGCAAAACAAATAATTCAATTTCGTAAAAAATAAAGAAAATACCGAATCACAATTATTTATGCAACAATCCGATGAAATTTTCATTGAAGATAAATACCATGGCATTATTGGCGGTTGCATTCGTGATCCATAGCCAATCTATCTAAATTTCGGTTACAACGCGGCGTACCAATAAAACAAAACAAAACAGCCAATCGTAAATAATCTGGAAACTGGAGAAATCTTGAATTACAATATATACGTGTAATCAAAAGATTATCGTAGCCAAAGCGGCAAAATTAACCGTCAACGTTTCCGCGAAAATCAAAATACTGGCACGTTCGAGGTGCGTTTCTTTGGATTTCAGTCACATTTTCTGTGAATTCCAGTGTATCGGTCGCGCGTGTCTTCGCTTCGTGCGAAATGTGCGAAAAGAAAAAAAAGGGACACGCGTATCCTAAGATTTAATGACAGGCAAGCCAGTGGCGGATGTTGAAATTCGCGAGTGTCAATCGACGAAACGGTGAAACAATGTGACAGGCGGCAATACTTACAGTTGGTGGTGCAGGATCAGCATGATTTTTTAAACGAAATCAATATAGATACATTCATTTGTGCTAAGACGAGACCGAAGCACAGATTCTCGTACGTACGTTTAAAGGTAGCACTCATTTAACGAAAGTTTAAAAAACGGCGGCCAGTTTGTATAATCGCGTCGGAATCACACTGGGATCTTATGAACGCGCACTTCGCGATACTTTTCCTGTACAGGTACAGCGAATCCCGAAGTCGCTCACGTTCGTAACACCACTCCGTTTGACATAATTTATCTGGTGACCCCACGGCTGGTTACCCGTCGGCCGACGCAAAGCAACGCAGGGAGCTGCTGACAAAAGTAGTAGGGATACGGCTGGGATTATCAAAAGTATCTAGATGCTCTTGCAGTTCGTTACATCGCGAACATAACGCAGCGCACGTAGATCACAAAGGCGAAACTGCGAGAGCTTTTTTTTTTTTGATAACATACGTTCAATGCGCATGCGTCTGTAACTAAATCCCTCATGAACATACAGCGTCGTCCATGGGGGACAAACGGTGCCCCCCACCATGGTGCACCACAGCATCCAAAGTACAATGGTGGCAATCCGCAACGGAAATAGCGGATACCGCATTTGGAAATTTCCGCGCGTAATTCAAACCTTAATGTTCTAGATCAGTAGTTTTGCAAATCATTATACTATTTCCAATTGCCCAAAATCTTCCATTTGTTATTTCTTATTGTAACAGTTGTAATTATATAATTGCAACAGCTTAAATTCCATTTTATTGCCTAGTCTCTTACTTATTGTGAACTAGAGATAGATTTTGTAGAAATTATTTGTAATTAGGTTCAAAACTCTATCTTACAACAACGTATTTCTATTCAGATGTATATTTCTTTCCATTCGTATTCATAGAATCTATAGATTTTTATTTTTAGGTATTGCATGGTTTCTTCTACTTCAATTTTTGGATATTTTTAACTCCTATATAGTTCTTGAATCTTGAATATTTAATTATCAATTCTTAGGGGAAATTCAATACGTCTTTTACACGTGAAAATAAAGTTATTATCTTTTTGTTGGTTGGTCTGTTCGGTGACAGGTTCACTGAGCGTGACGTTGCCGTTAGTTCTGATTGGAGTATGTTTTTCGCTAATAACTCCTTAATAAAATCGAGACGAAGTTTTCACTAACAAAAATGTTACTTTAAATGACCTCAAGAATCGCTACTTTAAAAATTTTCTGATATTTTTGGGTTATCCTGTATATATATAACTTATTAAAATTTTTACTTTATCTATATAGAATCATCTTAATTCTACTGTTTCTTCAAAATATTTCTCAACTTCATGAAATTAATTATATAATAAAAGATTTGGATGGATAATTTACCTCGGTTTCTGATGATTTACTAATAGTGTTTTTGGCTTATTGAAATTTGTTTACTTTGAATCAAATGTGCACTTCGGGAGACCATGGTGTATTAAGTAATAAAGAACTTCCTTTCGGTAAGTGTACCGTGTTGAGGCCATTTTAACTTTAACACGAATCCATCTAGTAACTAGTCAGAACACTAAGACAAAATTGTCACAAATGTCATTGCTTGGAAACGACCCTTGGGCCCCTTAAACAATTCATTCTGCTTGTGGCCCATTTAAAAGAATGAATAAATTGTACAAAAAATATAATGGTATACTTAGAAAATTTATTCAAATTTTCAACCTGGTTAAATTTATATACTCAACAAATACTCTTGTAAATTCCTTAGTAATCGATTGCAGATTTTTATGATCTAGTCTAGGATATTTAATGATGAAATTTTACAGTAAAAAACTGTATAAAATATTCAATAATACAAGCGTAAAAATGTTCATTATTTCATTACCCTCTAGTTATTATTTATTCGCGGATGTAACGTATGCGTACGCGAGTATGCGTTTGTATTTGGGTAATGTGTAATGTCGCTAGCAGAAGTTGTTCTGTCAAATTGTAGAGTCGAGATTGCATTTCGGCTTGAATTAAATTTTTTCTATTTGATTTGAAATATAAATTGTGTTGAAAAATGGAAACCGATAGTCCTGTGATATATGGACTTGAATTTCAAGTATGCAATTAAACAACATAAACTATAAATGACAGTTTATTGACAAAATCAACTCCTACATAAATAACACATTTATTAAAGTTATTGAAATTTAATTTGTCATGGTTATTAATCATTGTCTTATTTTTAACATTACAGAGCAGAGCATTGTCAGCTCAAACAGCAGAAACAGATATTGTCAGATTTCTGGTAGGAACGCAGTCATTGGAATTTAATAACAATCAAGTTCATTTGGTGGAGTTGCATGAAAAAACAGGTGGTTTAAGGACACAAGTGTTTCACCATCCTATCGGGGAAATTTGGAGTTTGCAAGCATCTCCAGCTGATCCCAATGTATTTATCACTTGTTATAATACTTTAAGCGGTAACTACAACCTAAATTATTCAAAATCTATTAGGTTATTGCATATGAAATTATAAATCATTTAACGGTACTAAGCTAATCTTCTCAGTCCTATCTTCAATTTTTATTTACATATTTAATGTTACTTTTAAATAAAGTTTCTTTCAATATCAGCTGATATGGTTGAGAAAATAATTGTAGTAAACAAGCACACCGATAATCAGTGATAGAACTCAGAAATGGAGATAACAATTTCATAAATATAGAATGTGAAAGACATATATTATTTGTGATTTGGTGACAAAATATGATGATTACTTACATTTATTTAATCAATAAAATTTATTTAGAAAAAAGTTAAAATTACTGTCATAAATCAGACATTTCATATCCAACAACTTAATAAGAGCAATGTAAAAAGTGTAATCTACAAAATTTGAAAACAATTTTTTCCATTTAGATGATGGCAGTTGTCAAATGAAAGGAGCTATTTGGAAATTTCCAGAATTAGATCAATATACAAACGATGTAGAAAACCTTCTGAAACTGGCAGACATTGACACAACACCATATGGTGGAGATCTTAAAACTATTGCTTACCATCCTACTGATTCAAATCAAGCTGTTTCAGTTGTAGATAATAATTTTGTATTGTGGAATTTAGCTAACAATGGACCACAGGTAATAATGGTGATCTTAATTCATGGTCAATTAAGTTCAGTTTTTTTGTTTTTACGTTGTTTAGGTAATAAGTTGCGGTACTCTAGCTAGTAAAGGACAACCACGTTTTACAAATGGAAAATGGAATCCTCACAATGGTTGCAATCAATTTGTAACCTTAAATGAAAACAATGTCCGTGGATGGGATTTCAGAAGTCTTTCTGAGCCATCATGGACAATTTTAAATGCTCATTCACAAATTATTAGGTAACTAACATAGTTCACTCATGGATAAAGCTTACTTTAATTAATTCTACAGCAACAAACGCTTTAATGTAATAACTTAATATTCAGGGATCTAGATTTCAATGCAAATCGTCAGTACATCTTATCAACGTGCGGAGATGATGGATACATGAAGTTCTGGGATATTAGATCACCTACAGAACCAGTATTTTCTCGTACAGAACATTCACATTGGGTGTGGAATATCAGAATTAATAGATTTCATGATCAATTGGTGCTGACCTCTAGTAGTGACTCAAGAGTAATACTTAATAACATTGCATCCATTTCTTCTGAACCTTTTGGGCATATAGTATCACCAGAAGATGATCCTACACAAAATGACTATACTTGCAAGAAAGAAAAGTAATTAGTAATTAGTAATTTGATAAGAACATATAAATGAAATCATTTCAAAACCCCGTTCACACTTACAGACATTGTCTAAAGACAGTTCATATCCAAAGAAACTAAGAAATTCTTGGACAATTACAAACTTTGTATATGTGTACATCTCTGCATACAATGTCTGAAGTTTATACAGGGTTTTACATACATTAATATGTTTTAGATTCGAAGATGGAGTTATAAGCAGATACGAAGAACACGAAGATAGTGTCTACGCTGTTGAATGGTCATCTGCCGATCCTTGGACTTTTGCATCATTAAGTTATGATGGCAGACTAGTTCTTAACAAAGTTCCCCGAAAGTACAAATACCAAATATTACTTTAAATTAAAATCTAGCATTAAGTTAAATTAAATAAATTTTATAAATACATTTTAAAAAGAATTTTTATTTAGTCTTATTTCAAATACATCTATTTAGATACGCAAGTATCTAATATTATTTTTTTAAGTAAACTTAATATTCATATTTTTTATAATCGATTTGATACTCTGCTAGCTACATTCCTTAGTTGTCCATAAACTTTTGAAGGTGGGCTACCCAAAATCAAATTACAAACTGCTCTTCTTGCTAACTGTATGTTTTGGAAAGACCCAAGTATGTGAATTTTACTATCTGCTAAAACAATTCTTGTCTTTGTTACATTTTCTATTGTGAATTTTGTTCTTCCTCCTTTTCCTGCCAACCTTCCAATAGCTCTGGAAAGGTGATCCCCTTTTAATGGCTTTACATCTTGAATTTCAAATGTTTCTACAAATAGATCGTCTAAACGTATCAAAGCCAAAGCATCCTCAACTTCAAAACCATAAATAAAGGCCTTCACAAAATCAGCTGCCTTTTGTAAATTAGCGATATCAGGTGTTTCTGGAGCTGAGCGTAGTTCTACATTTCTTGTTTTCAAATTGAATCTTATTTGCAATTGTAAATGTTCCACAACAGGTGTAAATATTTTCAACCAGTTTTCCTTCAGTGGACCATACCTATGTGCAGGAACGGATACCTGGAGACATATATTTTTGTTTCAATCACAATATAAAACACTTTACACATGAATTTTAAAATAATCAACTCACTTTTCTTTGTTCTCCACCTTGTATATTTTTAGATTTTTTAAAGGGAGTATGTGGTTTTGTTTTTCCTTCTATGCCATTGATTATTTCAACCTGAAAACGTTTACAAAAATATTACTTTATTAACACTGGAATTTTCATAACCTTATTTCATACCTCCATGCGATTTTCACTGGCGCGTCGCTTTTTTTTGCTTTCCAGTTTCAAAAATTCGGTTGTTTCCACATTGTCGCTTGTTTTTTCTTTATCTATACTCATTGTGTCTGATATTATAAATTTACAAAAATGTTAAATGCATTCCTCACTTCGTTACTATGTATGAATAACCATGTGTCCTTCCTGTGCCATGTGATCACAACTCATTTTTATCCATTATGAACATATATTTTTGCACGTAAAAAATTTATTTTTGTTGCTATACCATATTTATATAAAATAAAATAAAGTTCATATTAAACTTTATTAAAGTATTGCTTTATTATATTTTCACACAGTTGCATATTCTATGAATGTGTAATTAAATTAAACATATGTAACACCGTAGAATGCAGTATACAATATATTAATAACAATAAACTCGTATGATCATTAAAATGCAGAGTATTCTAAGAGTAATTGATAATTAAAACCATTAATTTCTTATTATTTACGACGATGTTTTGTTAATTTGAGTACATTTCATTGGAATGCACAAACAGATGAAATCATAAACTGAAAATGTATCATATTTTAGTAGAGCAATGTTTAAAAGTACATAAGAATACATAGGTAATCCCAAGGAAACTTGATCTAAAATCTTTAGAAGTAGAAATTTAGAAATCGGCCAAGATAAACATTTAAAAGTAGTATTCCCATTCAATGGGAACATTTCGAAGGTAAATTGCGGTTTGTTATTCAGTTTGAAAATCTATTAACAAACATGATATTAAATATCTTTACTTTAAGTTGATTTTTATGTTTCTGATTATTTGAAATAAAACATGTTCTTACAAAATCATATGAAACTTTTATAAAATTTTATAAAAATAACTATATATATTTACATGGTATTTTAATGTGTTGGTGAGGATATATATAATATTTTAATGTGTTGGCGAGGATATATATGATACTTTAATGTGTTGAGGATATATATGATACTTTTGTATGTTGAGGAAATGTATAAATTTAAAAAATAAATTTTAAATCACATTAAGTGTGTTTTTATCATAAGCACAATTACTATAGATTTCGAATTTTGTACGCAGTAATAACGTTTACAAATGTATAATTTAAAAGACGACAATCAGATAAAAAAGACAAAAATACTATGTTCTCATGTTATCATTGACTAATCATAAATGTCTTCATTGTGGAAATAAATTTATTTATGAACATAATTTTTGTTAAATATATTATTTATTAATTACGTATACACATTTATTAGTAAACTTGTTGAAATGAGTCATTAATAAGTCTTTTAATATATTAGGATTTATACTTTTTTAATATGTACTTAAATTGTCTTGCTTTGATATTTTGCATTTATTTATTAATAACATAATGTACTAAACAGACATGATAAAAATATAAATGCGTTTTTATAACAGGAGAATAATAAATTAAAAATTGTGGTTATGAGATCAATAATGGCAACTAATAGATTAATACAATAAGAATATTATTCAAATGGCTCTTATAATAACCCTTAGTCAATGCTACATAAAAGAGTAGCATTTAATAAAAATGAACGTCTTTTCTTGCAAGAATACTCTTAAATAAGTTTTAATATTCTTAAACTCGAAACGTATATTTAAAATTCTATTTTGTGGTTTTCTAAGGATTATTAAGATATTTATTAATTTTACTTATAATTCATCAATCATAAAAAGCTATTGCATTAAAAAAAATATTTTAGCAGTGTTAGATTTTTGTATTTCTTTTATAGAGTAATTTAGGATTCATATGCATACAAGATTATTAAACTGAACTGATAGTATAATAAGTGTTACATTAGAGACTTTCAGTTGAGAATTATAAATCTATTGATAAAATACTTCAGTACTTATATGTTTGAAATTATGTTTTTTAGAAGTTTGTGTCTTGTTAAGCAAAGATACTAAAAATTGATGAATTTTTATAATATTATTAATAACTTTACTTACTGGATGTAGCATACAGAAATATTTAACAATTGTTATATAAAGTATGTAGGTAACACAATTCTTGATTCTTTACATGTTGAATTCGTCTCAAAAACATTTTAAAAGATAACTTATACTGGCAGATTTTATTATGTAATTTACTTCGTTATGTTTTTCTTTAAAGTGAACACAATGATGCAATTATAATATTAGAAATAAATAGAGACATTAACTTGAATTTCTTTTATATCTTTGATTCTTATGATTCGTAATAGCAAGTATTTTCAAAAATTTGTGGACATACTGCTCTATCACAAATGGAGATATTAAAATTAAAACTTGAAATATTAACTGATACGAAATATAGAAAATATTTCTGAAACGTAAATGTGATACGATTATTTTGATTTAATAAATATACATAAGGGATATCAAAGTAATTTATGAAACTGGGTATAATACAAAATAAGCATTGCATTTTTTATAACACTTTTTTCATTATCTTTTAAGACTATAGTAATAATTAATAACAAGAAAAAAACCTTCTTCATCAATGTGTCTACAGTAATTATTAAAAGGTACAATTAGCAAATTACTATATTGTGTATTCACTTTGTGTAATAATAGATAATATACTTATAATATTTTTTTTATAATCATAGCGCGATTTTCTTTTCACGTGCTCAATCGTTTTCTACAAATATAGTATTGTATCTAATTTTTTATATTTATATATTTATATATCCAGTTGGATTATTATCAATCATTTACTTTTACTGTTATTTATATCAAGTAACCAAATACTAAAAATACAAATGTTTTGCATACAGCATGTTTTAAAGTCATCAGACTTCATTTGGAGCTGGTGATCTTAAAACGTATATCCATGTACATGATAAAATATTTGTGGCATTGCAAACAAAATTAAGGAGCTTGTAACGAATTTATTGTATATATGTATAGATGGGCACAAGAGTGAACATTTATTTGATATAATATTATAGTTTGCACCAAAATGACGGTATGTTAAATGTGTCTACAAACACCAATTATTCATTGAGCGTCATAAATACACCATTTTAAAAAAATTGTATCGAATATCAACAATTGTCACGTATTGTAATCAATGAATGATCTTTGGTGTATTAGAATTATTTTTATTATAATACATACATATTATATGCAATTGTATGGCAGACAAACTTTAGAAGCTCCTTAATTATGTGAACATGCAAAAGATTTACTTATCTTTAAAATATTTATATTTACACACAAAGCTTAGTTTGTTTATAATCTATACAATCATATAAATGTTATATTCAATGATAAAATTGTAACATAATAATCCCTAGCTTATCTTTCTAGTATCGAAGAGAATATTTTACATCGAAATTACAATGTTTTTTTTCCCGCTCATTCTTAAAATCTGTTATTAAGTTACTATACTTTATATTATACATCATTCCATTACAATACAGGGCTGAATCAAATTAAACATGATTTTGTATGTTCATTTCTTTATATGGTTTATATACAGCATATATTCCCACCATGTAAAATAAGCATGCTATTATTTACAATATGTAATTTAAGGTCTATTTAACTAAATTCTGTTAAACGAATGGTGATTTAACTAAATAATTTAACTTAATATTGAAAATAGAAAAAAAATTAACGACACTGTAATCTAGAGTAGTTACGTTTTCATTTCATTTTATCGATAATGTTGTTAATATTTCTTCTATTTAAAATATTATTGAATTCAGTTCTCGTCATTCAAATGACAGAAATAATTTTTTAAAATATTTATTGCCTGATAACCATCACAGCTAATAAGGAGTAGAAAGAAATTGTTTCATCAAAAATATCTCATGAAATTTTATTTTACATTAAGAAACGGTAACAGTTTCTTGGTGAAAAATCTTACCCTTTAAAAGGCTCACGTAATTATATAGCAAGTTGGGATTTATTTATTTACCAAGCGGTTCTCTACGCTTAACAATACTTACAAGTCAATCATAATACAATTTTAATATTTTTGACAATATACAGCTGATAAAATAATGGAACGTACAGAGGATTTTAGAGAAATTAATATATCTTAAGTTTAGGATCTTTTAAATGCAAATTCGCAATATAAAGAAGTGCTATGATGGCTATCACAGGCATACTTAGAACTTCCACCCCTAATCTGTATAATTTACATTTATACAATATAAAACTAGATTATCTGTTCACAAAAACAATAGTTCATAAACATCATTTACATACATATATAATACTATATATATGTATATATGTATGTATACACATCCTTATATATTTTAAGTGTTGCCAAAAGGATGCTACTAGTGTTCTTAGTGCACGATCACGAAGAATAATTAATAGTATGACGATGTTGCACAATTTTAATTATCGATAATTTAATAAAAATTTAAACAGTTCTTATATGTACAACGAGGGGTGCTTTATGTATCTTTACAAGAAATTATTTACAAAATATATTCATTCATATATTACCTATCAAATTAACATTGTATAATATTAATTATTTTTTCTATAATAATTATTCTTATTATTTTCATATATTTTATGCGCGATTTATCCCAACGTTCTGTTTATGTTTCATAAATAAAATAAATCCTTTTTAATAACCCTATACCCTTTGCCCTCTGCAATATTGTAACTCAAGACGAACTTCTTACTGAAAGACTATGTTTATCGTAGCAGAAAAAAACAAAGATCTTATAGAACAAACGACGATTCTCGTCGAATTTAATTAAATCGTGAATTATATAGTATTATACACAAACTTTTTAGGATAAATGCGTTCTTCATGGTGTAAATGTATAGAAAAGTACGATTGTCCTAAAAATACTTTTGAAAAGTTTTTTTTTTTGTTATGAATAGAAATGGATTCTAATAAGTATTTCAATTTACAAGCTTAAAGAGAAAGAACGTTCATGTTTATTGTTTAGAGTAATTACGAACAGTGATGAAGTCTTCTTGTTTGGGTGTAATCGTTCAAATGTGGACATATTTTATGTAGTGTGGGTAGACTAAAATGAATGTCAGTTATGAATAAAGTAATTTTCAAACAAAGTCTATCAGCGAAGTTGTCGGAGTAGCGATTTAAGCCCCACCAGTTAATGAAATTTGTCCTTAGAAACGTACATTATTTACGGCAGTACAGTCAGATTTATGTTTAATGCATTATAAATTTTGTCTTCCTTTTACCATACATTAACCTGTGTCAGTAGTTAATATTAATAACGGTTTCGTGAAATGGAAATCAATTTTCTGCTCACTTTTAGTTTCTTTTGATTGTAATGGAGTAATCGGTCAGATCTAACGATGTGATACTACGTATCTAGTCGATTTAAAAATTTTGCAGGTAACGCCAATGTAACGTAAAGTTTTAGAATATTTATTATCATACGACGTCCATTATCGTTTTTCGTTTGAACTAAATACAGGGTCACAGAAGCTTGGCAAAAGAAAGTTGCACATCGACTCGGCAGTTTCGGATCAGTTCAGTTACTTAGATTAAAGGATGATGCATTGAGCGGATTACTCTCAGTAACTAAACTTTTGCTGTTTTTAGGAGTACAGTGTTAATTGAGAACGCTAGACGGCAAAAAAAAAGTAGCGAAATTATGTTTATTTTCTGTTTTTCTTTCCTTATTTTTTTCTTAATGAACGGTTTAAACATTTAAAAACATAACAATGATGGTACCCTAAGAAAATAAAATGTTCATATCTGATATTCATATCAATAGAAGATATAACTGTTTACATTTTCAATTTAATAAAACTTAACGTACATTCTACTGTAACGAAAAAAAAAATAAAAAAAAATAAAGAAGAGAGGGAAGGAAAAAGTTGAATACCATCCAGCACTCCAAACACGATACTCCTGCTACATGTACAGCAGCATTGTGCGCTATTGACGCATACAGTTTCACCAGGTGGGGTCCAGCCACACGGCGATCACATAACCATTTATAACAGATATACAATCAGTCGGATAGGCCTTGACGAGCGACGGTAGCTAATCACTGTCAAGGTCACTTCCCGAAGGTCATTTGTTTTCTCGGGATATTCGCCTCCGTTTCGCCTGTTCTGCTGCCTCAGCTGTTACTAAAACAATGTTCCCGCTGTACGAGGTGTTCTCAATTAAAATGGTATGTGAAGTACAGAATATATAATTTATATTGTCATAAATATTTATATAAAAATTAATTAACGTTGAATCTTCATATACACATATTATGAAAATAAATCTAATACTTTAACGCTTTGGGGACCGTTCGGTTTAGATCGTTATCATTAAAAAATCGATGTGCATCCGAGACAGAGCTCGGGCATTGAAGAGAACAAAACTCGCGGCTCAGTTCGAGTTATCAAAGTCGTCCCGAAAGTGTTCATTAAACAAATCTTGTGCCCCACGGCTTATGATGAACTTTCCATTTAGGTCACTACTCATTTTTGTTACTGTAGTCCCGCTTTACCCCTCATTATAAAATATTTTATTCTATTCTTAATTAGTTATTAAAATAATTAAATTTAGGAAACAATCAACTTTTAATAATGAATTATTGTTGATGATAACACTAAAAAAAAAATATATATATATATTGCCTACATAAATAGTAAAGAAGGAGGAATCAATAATAAGCACAGAAAAACGAAGATAACATATCAGTTACAAGAAAAAGCTGCAAATTAATTGAATAGCAAATTGTAACTGTAAAATATTAAAATCTATTGTATTTTGGCTGAACCACAAAATCGTAATCATCTGTTAAAAACATATAATTTATTAAACAGCGCATTTTGTACGACCTATCTCTTCGTCAACAGATATGTTGTGCTGGATGGGCCATCAATGGACCATATGATCCAAATGGAAAGTCTCATAGAATTGCCTGGGCATGGAACGTGTTAAATGATTGCATATATTGTATTAATAGTAATTTGTATTTCAATGCAAATATAAATACTTCTTTACATACCAGCACCACTTCGAGTTTTTCTTCTAGTTATATCTTCTGTAGATCTTGTTGCACCCCGTGTATTGCTTGCTGGTGTTGCTAATGGTGACGCTGTATTCTGTCGAACAGATCTCCTTGTTGTTATTTCGCCTAAGGATTCATTACTGGATGCGGAAGTACCTCGCAGTCTTTCCTTTCCAGCAGTAACTACCGTAGTTGTATTGGGTTGTTTGGTGGTTAATAAACGGTTCTCTCTTTGCACTCTATTACTGGCATTGAAATTTGATATATTACTGGAATTAATTTGACTGCCAGAAACAGTTGTGCTTGTATTTGTTCTAAAATAACAAAAATTTATTTACGTAGCGGGGCTCTCAAATCTCTGACATATTCAGATGCTAATGCACTGCTGCTAAAAGAATGCACCGGTGTTGCTTACTTTTGATCTTTAGACTTTGGAGATGCAGCGGATGTTTCGTCTGATAATCGCATTCTTGCTTTTCCTACAGATTCAATCAATGGTTCATCATCAGACGAATCTACTTCTACCACAATGGGACCTAAAAATACAAAAATGCTTGTAACAGAATATTCAGGTCCAATTTCTTTTTCAAACGACACTCACATAAATTAGGGACAGACATGACTGAGATTGAGAGATGTTTGAAATCAGTTAACTGCACAAATGAATCTCACAAAAAGAATATATGTATGCAGATACGTAAGTACAGATATATAAATACACATACATATACGTACAAATGTAGTAATCTCAGTTTCATTACATGTATGAATTTTCAAAAATTAATTTGCACTTTAATTACTCTGTTTTTGGCAGTCTATGTTATTTAAACAAACAGAAATAAAAAAAAAAATAATAAAAAATCAAATAATACGAACATATCTAATATCTAATAATATTTTAGCATATATACAAAGCATTTTAGATAACTTTATCACCTGAAATATTTTTTATATTTATGTAATTGTAAAATAATGTTATTTATTAGGTAAACGTCATAATTTTTTAATATTATAAAGTTGTTAAAGGTACATTCAAAACTAGTTATTCTCTACTCAGTGCACATATTCTGTAAGAAAGAATGAATACATTTAATACAACTGTAAAGAGTTAACACGTTAAGCGCCATGCCGAATTTCTGTGCCGTTCCGTTCAAGCCACGGTTAGCCGTCAGGCGGGCCGCTCGCCGATAGACGAATCACAGTATAAACAGTCGGGTAACATAACGCGCGCCGCGATAGCAAAACAAAAAATCTGTCGCCGGTCCGTTGGGACCGACGAGGCCTGAAGGGAAAGTCCAGCGCCGGTCCCTAGGGACCGGCGTGGCGCTTAACGTGTTAATAAGATAAGAAAAAAATGTGTTTACAGTAAATTCTTATTTTCTTACTATTTGAAAGTTTTCATTTATATTCTAAATACCTCTTGTGATAAATTTATGAAACTCTGTACATACATATTATAAACACTATTACTAAATCACTATATAATAGAATGAAATAAATAACATAGAATAAACACCTTTCTTAGCCTTGGCCAGTATGTTGAATCCTTTTTTTGACTGTTCTTCTTTGACAGGTACTTGTTTCTTTAAAGAACCAGTTTCATCCACACCCATGCAAGCTTTAATAAGTTCCGCAGCATTCTCTGAACATTTCCGTTTTCCTGGCCTTGGTTGAGGATCATCAGCAGTACTAGAAGCTACAGAACTTTCACTTTCTTGACGTTTTCTTTTTCCCACTTTTATTGTCGTATTAGGAGATAATTTTGATACTCCTAATTTTGGACTTGCTTTAGCATATGGTGATATGCTGCGTCTTTCTTCTAATTTATTAGGACCATGAGGACTACTTTTTGGAGTCTTTACAATGTCAGGGCTATTTAATTTTTGTGATCTAGTTCTTAACGATCTTTTCTCATTAGTATCGTTCGGAATTTCTATGAGAAGTTGTTCTAGCAACGATTTTGGATGTCGTTTGACGTAATCGTCGGAGCTGTTAGAATTTAACCTTTCGACAAATTGTGCTTCGTCGTTTTCTTCTATGCATATAACATCTTGACGTCCTTCTAATTCCTGTTTTCTTCTACGCTTCCTTTTCACATGTTCCACATCACTGGAATCCACCTCTGGATTTTGTGCTGCAGGGCTTGGAGTCTCATCCCGTTGTAAAACTACTGAGTTAGAGTATGTATATAATGGTGGAGTAATTCTAATTGGTTGAGGATCTTCCCCCAAAGGTGATTGAATACCTATACTTATATCACTTGCATCATTCACAATTTTTTTAACCAAATCGTCGGTCACTTTTTGAAGATTCATAGAAGGCTCTCTAACTGATATTTGCTGATGACCTTGTACATTAGATTTTTGGTTTTGATCAGAACACTGTTCTAACTTAACAGATGTAGCATTTAAAGAAATGTTAGGACTTTTTGAGGTTTCTGATTGATCGATTTGCCTTGTGTCATCAACTTTTGCGTTTGCTTTACATTCTACTTTGATTTCAGAACTGAAACTCTGACTATTGGAACATGAATTGTCTGTCACCGTGCTAGCCTCATTCGCGACTGTATTATCA
The DNA here is from genome assembly GCA_028453745.1 of Agapostemon virescens. NCBI lineage: Eukaryota > Metazoa > Arthropoda > Insecta > Hymenoptera > Halictidae > Agapostemon > Agapostemon virescens. The sequence continues at coordinate 16,974,497 of CM052099.1, forward strand.
AGTTTTTCTGTCTTTACATTACTATAAGCAATATGATTTTGTATTACAGGCACACCGTTATTATTTTGTCCACGAGGTTCATCGCTTAATCTAATTGCACTGTTACCGTCTATGACTGTTTTCACATTGTCTTCGGATGCACTCTCCGGGGCTCGCAACACTTCATGTTTAATAGTTGTCTTACCCTGATCATGCTGATTAACAGAACCTTCTAATTTAATATTACAATTGTCTTTTTCAGAAAAGTCATTTGTTTGTTGCTGCGCGCATTTCAATAAATTATCACTATCCATGTTACTGGGTACAGAAGTAGTTGTCACAATAGTCACTGAACCTGTAACCATAGGGTTGGATATACGTTTTTCATTATCAGTTACTTTTAAACTAGTAATCAAGTCACTATGACCACCAGTTCTTGATGTTGAAGAAGTCGTTTTTTCACTAGGTACTTCTTTTGGGTCGTGTTCACTAGAATTTGATATATTGCGATTTATATGATTTTCAAGATAATTTGCTACAGACACAGGACTTAACCTTTGTGGGGCACTGGACTTCAGAAGTTCCGAATGAGAATTTGAACACATATCACTACTACTAGTCGAGGAAGGCACGTTCTTATTGGTGGTTGGTACGGAAGATTCCCCCTGAACAGCAGTCTTCACGCTACTTTGTGTTACTGATTCGGTCGCTGGCCTATGCAAAGGAGATTCTCCTTGATTCGGTGACTTCTCTGAAAGAGCATCCATTGATTCAATGCCTGAATCTTCACCGCCTCCTCCACTGCTCACTCTTTCTGCATTTGCATCTACCCCAATTGCAATTGGAACTGTAGTTTCAAGTAATTTCTGCTTCACTTTTGCTTCTGTTACATTGATTTCTCCAATTGGTAAGGTTGTTTTGTTTGAAGATAGTTCAACATTTTGGGATCTGGGAACTTGGTCCACCGAGTTTCCTGTTACTGAAGCTTGTGTTGTTTTCAGTAGGCTAATTCTTTGCATATTGTCCACTTTAGTTTCTACAGGGGATCTTTCAACTTGTTTCATATGATTCTGAATTACTCTTTTATGACCAAAATGTTCAACTTTGTTGTGCCTGTTAATAGTGGCATTTGTATCACCTTTAGAAACCATGTGGTTTTTTAATTTTTGACTGATAGTCTGACTTTTTACAGCGATGGTAGAATTAGTCTTACAACTATCTGAATCCACTTTACTTTTCCCAGAAATTATCCTATTTACAGATGACTGTCCGCTCTTCACAACTGTTTCTATATGATGTACAGATACTTTGCTTTCAAGGTTGGTAGACGAATTTGAATCATTCTGTGTAGGTATATTTGAAGATATTAGTCCAGGATTTTCATTTTCAAATGTTGGATTGCAGGCAGGTTTTGTATTTGTATTTGGAACTGTATTGGTGGAAGAACATTCAGGAATGGTCTTCTGACTATTAAAATGTGTAGCCTCTGCATCTTGAGATTCTGTAACATATCAAAATAGAAAAATTTATAACTTTAGTATTCAAACAAATGTAATGTATAAGAGTTTTAGATTTTATATTTAATGACATTTAATTAAAATGAATATTACTTGTGTAAAAACCAAAGCTTAATATTTACCTCCTACATGCAGATCTTTTTCATCCATTAAACTTAGCCTTCTTCTTTTTTCTTGGTTGATTAAATCTTTTTTCACACCATTCACTTCCGTTAGTCTGGAAGCAATGGCACTTAAAGTATTTTTTTCAATTGCTGACCTATTGATGTCGCTATCGCTTGTTCTTCGAATTTCTCCCACTTTCTTTACAGCATTGAAATCATTTCCAGCCAAAACAGAATCAGCTTTTCTTATGGATTGGCTCGAATCACCTTTATAATTAAGCTTTCTCCATTTTGCTTGATTATCTAGAATTCTGCCACCAGACAACAAGTTTTGTTCACGATGTAAGCCATCTCCAGATTCTGATTTCTTTTTGGAATCTCTTCTTTTGGTTTTCCCTGCGAAATCGTACAAAAAATGTAAGAAAAATACTTTTTGGTATCAATCTTATACGGATTAGTAAAACAAGATATAAAATAGTCCAATGATAACATTACTGTTACTGATATATGAGAATTCGAAAATGTCGTATCGGGACGGGACGAGAATTTTATTTATGATCGGGACGGGATCTCCAAGACTTGTTTCGATCCATCCCGATTATTAGATACCTAGCATTTTCGGATTCTCGTACACATTTAATTATTGCATGTCTTACCTCCTCCTATTTTATGTTCTTGCATATGATTTTGAATATCCATTTCCACTTGATTTTTTGATAATGTGTGTTGGGTATTTAATGGTTGATTCAAAACAGTAGATTTATGTTTTGAAGGAGATGGTATTCTACTGTTCAATGGTATATCATCAACGTCACTGCTTTTGCTCGAACTTGGTTTTGTGATGCCACTTTGAATGCGTACAACATCTACCGGCAATTCTTGCTTTAAGGCATTAGGTTTTGATACAACAGTTTGAAGTATATTGTTGACTTTACTAACAGCATTGGTGCTGTTAATCATCGCAGAATTAGATAAAGGTAATTTCGATGCGGGTGAACTACCTATAATCATGCTTAAAGACGACTTTTTCTGCAACAATTTGTTCCCATCTAAACACTCTTTTATCTTTTTTAATTTACCCCGCCTCTTTATACTAGTTGGATCAGATTCGGCATCTTTCAGTGATTTCTTTTCCTTTTTTCTGATTTGTACTACCGAAGCATTACGTCCTCTTAAAGAAATGTGTAATGGAGGCACTCTTGGCTCATCACCAGTTCCCGAGTTTGGAATACCAGTGGTAAACATTTTGTTTACTGATTTATCAGCTTTTCTAATCGGTGGCGTGTTTACGAAAGAAACATCAACTTTATAAGCCGGCGTAACAGGTTCAGATTTTTCTAATTTTAATCTTAATTTGATTTTTTCTCCAGGCATTGGACTTTGGGTAGTTTCTCTGCTAGATTTTATTCTGTTGTGTTTCAAACTTCCTTCGCTGGCAGTAGACTTTACTGTGGTTTCAGAATCCGATTGATCTGTATTTGTTGTTGTATCATTTCTTCTTGAGAAGTTGCTGTCTGCATCATCGTCCGAGAACATAGAGTTCGATCTGTCATTCGATGGCGATGGAAAGGAAAAGAAATCATCTTGATTATCTACTGCACTTTCTGGTTCCGAATCTGAACTCTCACTGGGCATTGGTTCCAGGTGTCCAGTTAAAGGGTTAATGAGAAACTGCCGTATTTTGCCGGTTGACGTATATTCTGGTTCAGGTGTCTCTTCCTCAGCTTTTGGAGATTCAGATGATGCTTCGACTTTCGTGATAGCAGGTGAAGCGACATTATTGTTAGAAACATGATTAGGGTGAGATCCGCATTGAGAAAAGGCACCTGAAACCTGATTTGTAGTCGACACACGTGCAGTATTAACCTGAGCACCTTGTGGAATAGTAGTGTTTTGTGCGTTCCACGTGGTCCCATTAGCACTACTTGGTGCAGCCTGATAATTTCTGCTCAGAATATTCTGGCTTTGTCCATATCGGAAATCAGTCGTCGTACTAGTATTAACATTTATATTTTTAAGTTGGTTATGATGTAATTGTTGTTGCACGTTCAATGCTTGATTTTGTTGTCCTAAATGGGACTGTGGTGGAACCGGTTGCCTCGTGTAAGGTGGAGGAGTTTGTTGCCGTTGGTTGTTTAAATAACTTAGCCGCTGTTGCGAGACATTTAAATTAACCGTTTGATGCTGTATTAATTGCTGTTGTTGCAGAAGTGGCTGATTAGAAACCGATGTAGACTGTAACGATGTATTTACATTTTGTTGTTGTACCAAAGTTTGTTGCTGCGTCGTCGTTTGTTGTGTAAGCAATTGGGAAGTATTTATATTCTGTTGCTGAGTTAAAACATGTTGTTGTTGCTGCTGCTGCTGCTGCTGTAGAAGCAATTGTCGTTGCTGTAAAGGTGTTCGTATTTGTTGTCCATTCACTGGATGTCTGATGGGAAGCTGGCCTTGCAACTGCACCTGTGAAGGTCTGTACGCCAATTCTTGTCTAATAGGAAACTTTTGTTGTATTTGTACTTGAGCATGCATTGCCGATGGAGGTTGCTGCATTGGTCCTGTGTTAGAAGTTTGATGTACTACTTGTTGCGTTATAGTTTGTCCAGTTCCACCGATAACATTCATCGGATGCTGCTGTGGAATAGTCGAGGGTTGATTAACATTAACAGTTGCAAATGCAGATGCAGTAGGTTGAGATAAGTCAGGAATTACTGTCGTTCCCCCGATAAGGTCTTCTGTTCTAAGAGAGTCTAAATTTGGTGGCGATTCACTGGGCGAAGATAAATCTTTCCTTCTAGTTATTGGCTTTTTAGTAGGTCTTATACGATTCGCAAGTCCAGAACTATCAATAACAGCTGGTGGTAACATTTTTTGACCAGGTATCACATTGTTCGGATGTGTTCCAGCATCATTTTGTAGAAGATTCACGAGAAGTGGACTGGACAAAGCAACTTGATTTCCATTACCATTCGAATTCCCTGTCAAATTATTATTGTTTGGTGACAGACTAGATGTGGTGGTAATCGAAGACTTGTACTGATTCGCTAACTGACCAACTGGTGCAATAGATTGAGTAGTTGTATGACCAGTTGTTAATGTTGTTACTGTCCCCAAGTTATCTTGAGCAGGATATGGTGGAGGTGGTTGCACATGATGCTTAAATTGTTGCATAGCATTTTTAATTGTTGTTGCCTGTGATTCACGACTATGTATTGCTTGGGCAGCATGTGTCATACTGGCAAACGGGAATGGACCATTGTAATTATTTCGGGGCGAAGCACTGGGATTAGTCACTGGTTGATTTCCAGAGGCACCAACATTGCTGTTGCCTGACGTTGACTGTACAGATTTTGCAAGAAATGGTGGGATGGGATCACAGTCTGTAGGTGCAACTACATTCGGAGAACGAAACTGTGGAGTTTTCTCAGATGATGTACCTGAAATAATGTAGTCTGTGTTAAAGAAATGTTGGATATTTATATAAAAAAAGTAATTCTAATCTTATAAAAATTGTAATAATGTACCAGCTGCTATTATTTGAGCCACATTACGTAATGCTGAAGAAATGCTGGATGTATTGCTTGGACCAGGTAAAGCTGTCTGAGGATCACTGTCAACATTAGTTGTATTGCTAGTGGGTTCATTTTGAGATTTGGCACCACTGTCTTGTGAGGGTCCTGAATGTAACACAATTTCTTGTGCCTCTCCACTGAAGCGGTTGGCTATCCTCAACGATATTACCTAATATATCATCATCCAATATTTTATTTATCAAATACCTTTTATTTTATTTAAAATTAATGAGGCACAAACATGTATATATAATAAATAAGAATCAAATTAATAAAAAAAATATATATATACATCAAAGAATATAAAATAATTAAAATTTTACACATGCATATACCTTAATAGATTTAAATTAATAAATATGCATTACCTGGTCTCCTTCAACTTGCACTGAAAGAATGCCAAGTTGTGTAAGTGTTGGAGAACCCTGAGCTGCTAATTCTCTAAGTCGTAGTGCAGCTTCTCTGGGTATTGAAAATGTGACTCTAACAGAATTCCATGGCTCTACTTTATTTACTTTTAGACCATCCCCCTTATCTAAAATTATAAAATAGTTAAATTTTTCTGTTATAGTCATACATTATGCTAATATTTCATATTGAAATCACCTTTGCAGAGCAAAGATTTAAGACGATTAACAATAATTTTAAACTTATGTGGAAACTCAGGATCTTCTAGGTCACCCTCACACGTTACCACCGTCTCAATCAGATCACCATCACTATCAGCCGCCATGACTACAATATATACAATAAATTAACATTAACTGTATTTAATATTTTCGAAATTATCTTTAATTATAATAATCAGTTCATACAAATATGTAAAACTTTAAATAAATAATTTTATTACTAATTAATTCAAAATCTTCTATAAAAAGTATAATTTTATATACTATAGGTATTATTATTCAAATATTTATGTTAGATTACACCATATTTAATGTGTCTTGTTTTGTTAGAATAAAAATTAATAATAATAGTACAATAAAATAATCATCAACATTAATTTAAAATAGTATTCTAAGTGTTAATTGAAATAAATTAACTTTAATACTTACCAACTACAAATCACATAACTACCCAGAGAGCTTACAAACGCCTCAGGGTATTGCTATGGTATATGGTGATAAGATGTTTGCCCGTCGGTTATAAACCGACAGCTCCAATCCACACCAGTACTAATAAATATGTTTCCTGTTTCTATAATGTAAAATAATAAAATTACATTATATAGTATAATTCCAGAAAAAACAAATTAGGTACTATACAATTACATTTAACTGGGTTAAGAAACTAATAATTAATATAAATTTAAATAATTATATTTTTGCATTATGATATAATAAAAGTATTCTAAATAATTAATTTTTCATACATTAATAAACAAACTCATAAATTTCTTCTTACAAAATTGTGAATTTTTAAAAATTTATAATCAATATGCTTATTAGTAGACATTAGTATTTATTTATCAGCTATATTATGTAAAAAAGTAAATTAAAAGTTGTAAACAATTTTAAATAATAAATATTATAAAGACATGTACAAACTTCATAAACAAACGCATGTATATGTATATCTTTCACTAATAAAATAACATTTAAGAAAATGTAACAAAAATTTAAATAAACCAAAAAACATATAAGAAAAGTCAAATATTGTTGAATTTAACGAAAATAGAATAGAACTTTTAGGTTTAAAAAAATATTCATAAACTGTTTCATTAGATTATTGATACAAAATTTAGGAATATTAAAAATATGATTGTATTTTGTCAGACTAGTAATTTTTAACTACACTGCAAAATGTCTTTTATTCATAGATAAATATACATAAGGAGATTAAAAAAATATATTTTGACAAAATATTTTGTAAACAAATTGTGCAACAGAGTGAATTAAATTATTGTCAAATAAATCGGTAACGGTAATAATTCGTATACAAATAAATCATTAAAACATCAAATCTGAACACAAAATTGACAAGTGTTATCGAAACGAAACACTCACAAAAACATAGTGCATAAACAAAAAGTGAGGCCAACGAGCATTACTAGGTTATAATTTGATCGCGATTTCCATGAAATTATAGCCGTTCATGAAAAAATTATGCTTTTCATATCAATTACACTCTGACTATTTATCGAGTGGACAGAAATCTATAAAACAAATGATTTTTGATTAAGTCTTACCATTGACGAACTACAATTAAAATCTTTTAGGCCATAAGACGGGGGCACACAACTTCTATACGGAAGAAAATAGGTTATAGAATACTTTTTTCTATCAGACGCGAACTGTTGATTGTAGCATTATTCGATATTCAACATTCTGATATAGCGATAGTTTATTTTGACAATTTCCATAATGATTTTCGGCAAAATAGTCATCTAGAGCACTGGATATCGGGGGGGCCTCCATTTTGTACATCGGGGGAGGTGTACGTGAAGTGGTCTCAAGCATGCTCAAGATAGACCGTCAAAAGTCTGAACATTTTTATTTCGTAGCCCTCTTATATGTTTCACAACTGCGTATGTTTACCAAAACAAAGTTAAAATTTGATAATAAACGGCACATTGACCAACGAGCCTCACTTCAGTCTTTACACTAAACGATTTGATACCGTATGAACACAAGAAAATTTTAACGTTACCCCATTTCTTTCCAACTTCGTGCGGGATTTCTCGCGTCCGAAATGCACGCAGCCACTCCACTGGAGCACTAATTTTAATCGAAAATATGCCGCGCAAGTCTTACTTCACTTTCTGCACACAACGCGCGGTAGGAATCACGAAAAAACTCGACATAATCGGTAATATAAAGGGACAAGTCATAAAACGCCATGAACAATAACAAGGAGCCGCCATTTGCAATGCGAACAACTGACATGCGCAAATCAATCGCGCGGGGCACACTGGGTATTTGAGAGGCGCCATCTTGCCAATCATATTAACATTGAAATTTCATAACCTCTTGCAGCTTATATTCATCGACTTTGATAATGTTTATTATCAGAGTTTTTATCATTACACATTAACATAGACTTTTTCTTGACTTTATATAAGAAAATATTTACAAACATTAAAATATTCCTTTTATTATACTACGGAATATGTTTTTATTTCATTGAAGGATTAGTATAACATTTTTGGATTAATTCTGCAATTATATGTATGAGTCGCGATTTCATTTATAAATAAATTAATTAAAAAAGGAATTGGTTCGGACATTTTCCATTTCTTTTATGTATATATATATACTTGAAGTATGATAAATTAGGCAACAGATGTATTGCATCTGAAAATAAATATTTAGATTGTAGTTAATAAAGAATCCAGTGTATGTTTACTAAAAATATATTACTATCATAAATGAACGAAATATAAATAAGTATCAATATGGCATTAACTACTTAACAATTGTAAATATATTCATATATGTATATATGTGATACTCATTAATTTATTTATCTTGTATGTACATGAGTTAATAGGTGAAATCCTTTATTAATGCTAAGTGTTTATGGATGCACAAAAGTTTACTCGTCTGATGTAGATTGCATAAGTCCAGCTTCATCCATTCTTTTCAATGCTGCTTCTGGATCATAATGTCTAAAACAAATGAAAATATTGCATTTACAAAAGCTGAAGAAGAAATCTAATTCTATCATAATCTTAATAAAGTAGTCATTACTTATAAAATTCTTCGATCCTTCTTGAAGACGGATCATTAATTAAAAATTTATACATAGCTCCCGCAAAAAGTCCAAATGATACCATGCCAACCAGATGTTTTCGAGTAGATAGAATGTGAAGATTGCGAAGCACTGGTTTTTCTAATCGTCCCTCCACCATCTGAAATGTGAACATTATGTGAATGTAAGCGAATATTGTATTATTACATATATGTAGAAAGTTACATAAATATAAATAAGTGTAAATATCTATCTATTTAACAGGGAAAACAACATTTCCATAGAATATGTTCAATAAATATGAAAGATTAATTGTTTAATGAATTACCCCAGAACACAGTGTAATGTTATTACTTCAATGACATTATACCTACGTAAGTTAATAAATCAACGTTATATTACAAATTTTAGTATGAGATATATTTATAAACAAATTATATGTTTTAAAGTAATTCGAAAATTTTATTGACAATCAATGATTGTGGTATCTTAAATAGAAAAGGTTTTACGAGTATTAAATAGACATTACGTAATACGTGATAGTTTTTTTTTTTAAATAAAAATTATCGTTGAATTAATAATAAGAATTGTCAGATGTTACAGAATAATACATACTTTTGTAAATAAATTGGATTAGTACTTTAATATAGGTACTTTCAATGATATACCTCTGAGAGAACTAAGTTCGCTAGCGTATCACCTGGAAACTCCTGGAAACCGTTCGTAAACTTACAAACTCATAGGTAGAATACTGAACGCTCCTATACAATGAATCTTGATAGATCGATGTGTTCGTAAAATAACATATTTTTGTTGATTTAATCGCTGTAATTATTTTGAGGATACACGTTATACGAATTATAGTATGTAGCAATTTGAAATCATATCATTTGAATATAATATTTTATTATTATTATCTCTTTGTATCATTAATTGTGTTTTTATATATCCCATGCATTACATTTACGTAAATATTTTGAAAAATATAATACATTTTCTTTATTTTAATGTATTAAAACGAATATAAATTTGCACATAAACTATAAAATATGTTTTAAATAAAATCCACAAATTATATAACGTCTGCAAAATATGTGTATATATATATATACTCACCTATGTGTGCAGAGAAAGAAAGAGATAGAGACAGCGAATAAGTGAACAGAATATATGATACGTAATATTCAAAAATTTGTTCATGATTCGTTGCTATTGTTTCATTCCTTAACGTATAAGTAAGTATTCTAAATTTAAACCTAAATATTTTTTAATAAGATTATTCAGGTTATACATAACGCATACAGGAATAAATTCATCATTTTGATGCGTGTAAATGAATCATGGAACATCACGATATATGAGAATTATCATTTTCGTTAATGACATTGTAATGATTGTATGAGACAAATAACTATTTTGTATATGTGTATGTATAAAGATATTTATATTTCTAACTTTAATACATATTTCTATTCGTGTATTATTATTAAAATCTTTTAATCTTCTAACCTTTGTTAAACTTTAAGTTGTGTAGACGCAGGTAAAACATGAACCTGCTTTACCCACCCTTTTCTCTTTCGATCAAATCCATCTTAGGATAATGTTATTAGTGGTACATTTGATCAGTAAGACAGGAACGTCAATTCACAACGTAGATAAAGTGTACAGTTTATTTATGCGTAGTTATCTTCTGCCATTTTCACCTTAAAATGATCTAAGCTTTCCAAAATATTCACCTTCGATGTCGATATTTATGCAAAACGAGGTGTTAGTGACAACTGACGGATCGTCGAATTGTTGCGTAGGTGGCTACAACTGCACTTGGACTGTCTCATTACATGTACTTGCAATAGCAAAGAATAAGTGTTAACGTCGAATTATACGTACAGTTTGACAGTGAGTGCAAAACACACCGAAAATATTAATTTATTTAGTTTCTATCAGCGATACGTATCTCGTCATACTGCATTCTACCTTGTGATTATTGTTTGTAAATATTACATATGAATTAATTTTTTGGTATGTAAAGATCAGTTTTTGTTTCTGGTTTTTTTCGTGTGCTGTCAGTCCCACATTAATTTCGTATTTAATTTTGTATTGCCTTTGTTGTTGTTTTAGAATTTTATTATTTTGAAAAATATGGTACTCAAAGATGTATGTCAGTAAACAATTCCATAATTTTGTGTTAAAACTAATAGCGTATTGCTTGGTGTGTATCATTGGTTATGATTAAACATGATACTGTAAGAATTCTTATAACAATTCTAATACTTCTACAATTTCTATGATTTTGTTGAGTCATGTTTTTCATGTATGTTAAAAACTTTAACATTCGTTTAATATTCTTTATAGAGATTTTCTGCGACTGTGTAAAAACAGTCAACTTTATATATAGCAATCATGGAACAAATGATTGTTTTGAGTACACAAAATCCATTGTCTTTATTGGTCAAATTCGGAATGATGACTTGGAATGATACGTGTGGCAATGAAAACTGTTCTGGACACGGTGAATGTCATAATGGCACTTGTTTGTGCGAGGTAATTTTGACAATAATGGCAACAAAATCTTTTTATATACACCTGTCTGATTTGTCTTCTCATGAAAATTTCATATTCACTTACAGATTCAATTCGATGGACTAGAGTGCCATATTCCAAATTTAAGTTACTATGTTGCATTTGCGACTATATTTTTTACATTGGCATTTATATGCCTGATACAACTTATCATGTGTATTGTTGCTGAGTGGCAAAAAATGAAAGCTCCATCCTTTCTTAGAGCCTGTAGAGTTACCACGCAAAAAGTGTTATATTTTATCGTATTTTTGGCATCATTAATTCGAGGAGCATATTTCACATCTCCTGTAAGTATAATCTAGTACATTATTTTTTATTTTTAATGTCTATTTAAATCTAATATAATGTCATTACAGAATGCATTCAAAGAAGGCTGGTCTAGAAGCTTACTGTCAGCATATTATCCACTTGTTCTAAGTGGTTCATCATTAATTGTTTGTTTCTGGGCTGAAGTATTTCATTTGAGAGATATGTCATGGGACAAGCCACAATTCCTTTCGAAATCATTTATGGGTTTTGTAGTATTTAATGTACTAACATATTCTTTGCTATTGGCAGAATTTATTACAGCTCAAATATACTCTCAAGAAGATCAGGTAAATTATATTTAAACATATTTTATTGATGTAATTACTATTTTTTTTTATTACAAATAATTAGACATTATTATTAATGTATTCAAATATACATTTAATTATATTTTTTTCAGAGCTTCTATACACACATTTTTAATGGATGTTATGCAGTACTTTTGTTTATTGTTGTCATCTTTTTCTTAATTTATGGAGTAGAAGTTTTCTTTAAGGTCAGTTTAAAAAGTAATGAAATATATTCCTTAATACGTAGTACACATTAAAACAATTTTTTCTTGCAGGTCCGAGGTGGATTTCTGAATGACTATCATGGAACTGGAGTTGCAAATAAACGTACAGATCATGATTTAAAAGCTAATCCTGAAGAACAAGTTACCGCAAAATTATTTGATCCCATTCCTAGTACATCGCAAATATTGCAAGTGCAAGAACAGATAAATATTTCTCAATTACATCAGTCTCGTGTTGGATTACTGTCACAAGCTTTAATGCTTTTTACTATAGTTGCATTTTTGTGTAGCGAAACATTTAGTGAATTTTGGAAGACTAAGTAAGTCTAGAAAAATATACGTGTATTGTCAGTATATGTGCCTTTTCATTAATCTATTTTTATTATAGGGTTCCGTTGTACAGCAGAAATTGGCACGATGTTGTTTTCCGCGTTATTGAAGTTGGAGTAGTATTGTGGTTTCCATGTGTGTTATGGAATTGTTTCAGGTGCGTTTCTTTCAAATAAAATTTCTAGTGAAATAATTAATACCAGCTATAATTATTTTTATCCATTTCAGCCCAGAACAGTTGTGGATTTTGAATCCTAAGCGCATAATTAAGCGATTAGATCAGTCTAAATATGTGAAGGAAATTGAATTACAAGACAAAAGTGGAGAACAAGACACTGCACTGTTTTCTGACGGAACATCAATTAGTAGTAAAGATTGTTGGATTTGTTACGATAGTGATAGACAAGATGCTGGCCCATTAATACAACCTTGCCAATGTCGAGGTGATGTGAGCGCTGTTCATCATAACTGCTTGCGTCGATGGTTAGTCGAGGTAAGACATTGTAATTCTGCATATTTATTTTATTTTGGTTTTTTCATACTTTTGTATATTTCAGAGTTCTGTAAACGTTGATAGTCTGACATGCAAAGTATGTGGCGCGCAGTATAATGTTGAACATGCGAATAAATTAGATTGGCAAAATGGTATGACATCCCGACACTGTTTGCAAACCATTGCCATTGTTACGACAATGTGTGGATCATCAGCTGCTGCCTGGACACTCATACAATTAGTCGAGGGTCCTATTATTAGAATGTTTGCAGCTGGTACAGCGTTGCTGGTGATGTATGTTTGCATAAGGTAAGTTGAGAATGATCGATATTGATTGATATCAGAATGATTGATATTGATTAAAATTAATTCATTACGAAAAATGGTTTGCAGGTTTTTAAGTTTGAACACGGTGGTAGCATATCAACGTGCCAAAATTTCATCCTTGAACATTATTAGTTCTGATAACAGCGGAGCGACCCATGTTTCTACTATCAGTCACACAGTTTGTGTAGATTTAGCAAAGTCTGAAACAGCCACAATCTAATCAGTACTTGCCTATTTTCTTTTTACTGATAAGAGTAATTTACAGAAAATTTAGAATTGATGAATTAAACAAATGTAAATATCGTGTGAAAGTGTGTATATTGTATGCAGAACATTTTTTTATGATGCTCGGCATCACTGACGAAGTAACTACTGCTGATAGTTACTCGATGAATTATGAAAAATGTGTTCTGTGATAATCTACTACTATTTTGAAAAGAAAAACGATTGCCAAATTTTCAAATTTTCATACATTTTTCAACTAGTCTTTTAACCAGTTACCGTAAATTTAAGAAATTTTAATTTTATTTGCTTTTTTAATAGTAAACATTACATTTATGTTATTAACTTACTCATATTAACGGCAATATGTTCATCGACATTAAATTTTATTAGAACAATATAGCTAATGTGATAACTTTTGAGGTGCAATTTCAGGGTCATACGAATTTAATATTGGACATTTAATATTAATGTTATTTCTTAAATTTTACAAAATTACTGAAATTATAGAAAAACGAGACCTTGTAACAAATATTTATGATGACCAGCTTGTCGTATTAACATCATTTAAATGAGACATATTTCCATAATAGCAAATGTATGACATTAGAAATACTACCTATAAATTAAATGTCTAGAAGTAACAAAAATTACACAGGTGAGAATAAATGCAAATTTGCGGAATGAAATGTTACAAATATCTAAAATTTTAAAAAGTAAGTGTAGTTTTGTATCTTTTTTGAAACTATCATATTCTAGTAAATATAGAATATTTTCATTTATATTAAAATGTAAATATAGGAACCACAGTGTTTACATATATAATTGTTTATTTACGTATATAAGACAGATCATCACAAATTATAAAATTACATTTTAATCTACAATCGTCTGAAATATGATGAAATAACTTTCGTTTATTGTCATAATTGTACGATTATATAAACTGTAAACTTCATTTATGATTGTAGATAAAAATTTGTGAATAGTGATAGGTATTTAATAAATGATTCATTGATGCGCTGTGCTTCTTAGTAGGTAATTAGTATAGATTGTTTCTGCGGTATACGAATTTTATATTTGAAAATACTCGTATGTCATATAATATCTAGTTTTGTAGATTGCATATAGTATAGTATAATTGAAAAGTAATGTAAGTAATACATCACTTCTGGAAGAAAAGTATGCTGTGTAATATTACAGTTCTAACAAATATTTACTTTTACATTTTTTTGTAGAACTGGAAAAGCATGTTGGCTTTAACATTTGACTATTATAATTGCAAATTTAATGGTAATACTTACATGGTAGTTCCATTAATAACTACTAAAAACTATATTTGTAGTTTACGAAATATCAATGAGTAGTGCTATTTTATGTTAGGAAGTACTAACATCTGCTTACTATAAGACAGGTTAAATACTAAAATAGAATTATAAAATGCAATAAATAAATATCATTTTTATTGTAATTATATTATGATATTGGTTAATGTAACAAAATTTACATTCGAAAATGTAATTGTTTTTATAACGTATTCTGAACGAGCCGCAAAATGTGTATTTATATTTTAACAAAAATTCGTGATATTTCAAATACATCTGAATATGATATAATACACTTTTTGAAATTTGTAATCTCTGATTGAAGATAAATTGCTAATATTTTCATTTCTATTCTATGCAAGAAATTAGAAAATGTTACTGCTATAATGTAATAAAATGAATTTGAATTTTCAAATGTGTAAATGTGTATTAACATCAGTTATATGCATGTGTGTGTAGAAAAGAAAAGAAATAGTAATAAGCTGTGATAATACGAATTGTACGATATTTAAGTAAATTTATTATTGAATAAAGAAGTTCAAATAAATGCCGCATTACTGATTATTATTAATTTATTATTATGTTTACAAAGGCAATACTTAATAATATTACGGATACATATTAAATTAAAATACTGATTAATAAAATATTAATAAAAGATGAAAGTAAATTTTTGACCAGTATATATGGAAGAGCAGATGATAACGAGATGTCTGAATTTTTTTTTAGGAACGATTTCGAGGTACCATTTATTATATTATTTTTCGATAATTATTTAGGTACGTGTAAGAAATACATTTTAACAATTAAATTGATTATTTAATAAGTAATATAATTATAGATATACAGATATAACAGAACTTAAAGTATCGCTTAATATGAACTACTAATTTGAAGTTTATATTTCTCGACATTAGATCTGCTCTGACTGTGCAATAATGTTACCTGTTGCCATGTGTAAGTGTAAATATTGCGGCAGGTTACTTCTTCAGGTCGAAGTTGGATACTGATGGATAAAATTTAAATGCAATTCTTTTCTTGCTCAACCTACGCTGAAACACAGTACGCATTGTATAACAAATGTTCCTTGAAAATATTTACCAAGACTAAAATCGTAGTCTTCTGTTCCAAAATAGAATAAAAAGAAAAACGATAAAATACATTAGGTACATATATTTCGGACATTAGATACGTTGAATTTTTTTCTTTTAATATAGTTAGGTTTACAGTTTACTTTTAGAATTAAATACTTCACCTGCGATGCCTGCAATTGCTTCTGAAGCAAAGTATTTCACATCGACGTCGCTGTCGGTATTGAGCTTATCAAGTACGGGTTTTACTTGAGCTTGCACTGCGCAAGGTTCAAGATAAGGTCCAATTTTTTGAAGAGTTTTAGCGACGTTAAATCGCACATTGGCAACATTATCACTGGCCATTCCTAACACAGTTGAAAGCATTATTTTTGTTGTTATGTCTGGACCACACACTTCAGCCAATACCTGTAATCATCGATTAATCCAAAGATAAAAACAATGATTGAAATTCAAGCAATACATCATATTTTAATATTGTTACTCACATTGATACAAAACAGACATGTCATTCTATGAAGGTAATTTTGATCTCTAGACATTTCTAAAACTTTTGGTATTACTGTATTTTGTGCCCATTCCGGTCCGAATTTTTCTACCAATTTTTTCAAATTTAATGTAGCCGCTTCTCTGATAGCGTACACGTGATCTACCAACCAAGTCATACACAGAGAATTTAATTTCTCGTTGAAAAATTCAACTCCAAGTTGTCCAGCTAATAACGGCATGTACCTATATCATATTTACATTTAATATTTCAAATAACCAATTTATGAATATAGTACATTATCAGAAATACGTACTCTATAATGGCTAATCTCACACGCCATTTTGAATCCTCAGCTAACTCTACAATAGCTGGCAAAAGCGATTGTGAAAGCTGTTGGATGCCAATAACTTCATTAACGCATTCTAAATTACTGATAATGTTGAGTCGCACTTCTGAACATTCGTCTCTAAGTTGTGACAAGAATAAAGGTAACAGATGTTCGATTGTACTGCAAATTTAATCAATCATATTAGTAAATATAATCAATTATATTATTACTTTTATATTGAAACAAGAAAATTTGTATGTACTTGTGTTTCCCAAGTATTGGACTAAGGCCCATTATAACACTTGCTAAAGCTGATTTTACATGTTGATTCGGATCTGATACGAGTTCTTTAACTATAGGTAATATATTTGTCATAATTATGGATTCTTGATTGTATTTGTCAAGATTCTGACAAAAATCGCGAACTTTATCTGCTGCTGCAGCTCTTACTTCAGCTTCCATATCTTTTAATAGTACATGAAATGCTGGTACAAGATCTATATTTGTAATTTCTGGACCAACAGCTTTTTGTAGCTAGAATGTAATAAATAAAAATTAGGAATAACATGTAATTATACAAGATTCAATTACCTACAAAAATAGTAGATATGAAAAAGGTATTTACATCAGTAAATTTATCTGCAACCATATAGCGTACACGCCATGACTGATCAGTTGCACACTGTCGTAGTGTGGGCATAACTAATTGTTCTACATCTTCTCGTGGCAACAAAGCTGCAATGCTGACACAAGCTTCAACAGCCAACAGACGTACAGAATCCTGAGAAATTTAAATATTATGTGAATTTTATAAATACATGATTATTACCATAGTAAAAGGAATAATTTTTACATAGCCTTACTTGTTCATCTTGTGCTAAAATGACAAACATGGGAATTAAATCTGCCTTCACATATTCAATTTCCATAACTTTTGCAAATTCTCCTAAGTTTGAAGCAGCAGATCTGCGTGCCATTGGTGTGTCATCTTGGCACAATTTGCGAAAATGACATCGTAAAGATGCTATACATGGATGAAAAACACGGGTATATAAATTAATTTTGTATATTTCAATATCCTAAAACTGGGATTATACTTTTCACCTTTAATCGATGGACTAACTCGTGGATAGCAGACACTGAATAGGCCACATGCTGATGTTCTTGAGGTAAACCAATCTCCCCCTGCTAAGCGGTCTATCAAAGGAACAAAGTGCTCCTCCAAATCTTGTGGACTATGTTGAGCAGCAATTATTCTCAATGATTCCACTGCTTTGTCTCGAACTACTGTTTCCTCAACTGTGGCCAAACTCTCCAACGGTTTCTAAATTAAAAGAAGTTCTGCATAAATGCCTATTTTTAATATAAAAATTTACTTATTGAATTTAAAAACAATATCAACATTTTACCTTCACATTAGGGAATGTATTACATGACGAATAAATAAATTATTTTAGCGCACGTACAATAATCGTGTGATTAAAAATGGTACTATTAATAAAAATATTGTGATCAGTTATAAACATAATTCAAACATTAATACAAGATATGCAATCAAATTTCAAACTTTGGCCCTTAAGAATTTCATTTATATGTAAGCCAATAAAATATAAACAACATTATTACCAGTAAGCAGTGAACATATTCTGGACCTCCTACAAGAGGTGTGAATTGTCCAAGTTGTTCTGCCAATGCTAATAGAACTTCATCTTCATCGTACATAGACTCCGTCAGAAACGGTATTAATTCGCTACGTGTTCGTTCGCTGCCCAAAGCAACAGCAATTGTAGACAGCTTCTTTATTGAGTTCAGCCGTAACTGTAACACAAAAGATTCTATAGAAGAAAATACAACTGTGAAATTAATTTAATTAGCATCATCAATGCTTTCCTCTATCCTAGCAATATATTTCTGTAGCCAAAAGTTGTGTACATACGGCGACTACAACGATGTAATTATTGCACGGTCGACCGTATAAGAAAGTTAAACGTATTACTATGAGAAGCAAGACATTATAATATTGGAATAAACTGACAGGAATGTAAACGAATACTTTGTTCCGTAGTACGCTACCGCTCCAGCCGCCGTGACAATGTGTCTTCTTTGATGGCTGAACGTGCTTCAGCAAGTTGATTTTTTTATAATTGTATAATATTGAGTTGTAGCATATTCTGAATTACCTGTACATCATCGTTTTTCAATTCGTCGATCAAAACAGCAATCGGATAAAGACTATCGTCTGCGTGAGAGTCGCTCGCTGCCATTTTGGTGCTGATCACACTAGAGCTTGGAAACTCCTGTGCATCAAGCAATGTTCAAATTACTGCGCCATCTGATGGTTCTTACTTTTATAATGATCTAGCGGCATGTGTAAAATTTACTATCTTTTACGCATGTATTTTTGTAATTTACAAGAACGCCAAAATCTACGTTATATATATATTTTTTTTTTTCTTATTAAATAACTAGTGTTTTAATACGAGTAGCGTGCAGTACTGTTTACAGTTAAAAAGAGGCAAGGAATGACGTATTTTTTAAAATTCAATTCCTCAACAAAAATCGGAAAAAATACAATATAAAAATTGGTATACTATCAATTGGTATTGCTATCAATCACGATTATAGTAGCCAATATTGCTAACTTAGTATTATTGATTTAACTACAGTTCCTTCACTCGACATCCATTTGGATTGTAGAAATGCAAAACTTAACCACGATTTGTATTAGAACAATAGAACGACGAAGAATGCCTTTCGAAAATAAATTTCATATTTGTCGGTAATATCGAACGCAACACTAGAATCATATTCCGAGAATTCAATTGATAATTAAGAAAAAAAAATAGATTACTCATCCGGCCTATTCTGTAAGTGGCTCTGATAATATGTAATTCGCAAGATACACGTCATATTAAATAAAACGTTTCATTCTAGTAATAACCTCGTTCTTTCTCGTAATATCTGGAATAATTGATTCGCTTATTCACCTATTTTCGTTTCAAATGTAAACACAGTGTATCCACTCGGCAAGAATTTGATACAATTTAGACGTTAGTACATCCTTGCTACCTCTTTTCCTTTTTGTCTCGTTTCGCTTGCCAAAGGGGAGTGAAAAATAAAGTCCCAGTTACACGCTAGAAACACGCCGTACCGGGTTCACAGGTTTTAGAGTGTCTAAATAGCAGCGCCATGTTACTATGTGCGTTTTATTTGCGAACTACTACTATGAAACTAAAAATCCAGTCGGTCATACAGAGTTTTATGTCAATCACAAACTGAAGATCCCTATAGACAACGCATCTTATGTACTTTTTCGTCCAGACACAAACTTGTGATCCCTACCAGTCACTGCATTTTTCTGTTCACGATTCTGAACTATCAATTCCGTGGAAAATACTTTAGTACGGTCATATATGAATCATGTGTCAGCGTGACTAACCGATGACTACAAACTGGAAAGGTGTTGCTTGCCGTTGCACATGCGCTCGAGAACAAACATGGTTGACATGACCCGAGACGAGATTAGTATAACCCTTTATCAGTGTTAACGTTCTAGCATGGAACAGAATTTACATTATTTTTTAGCACTGAACAGAACCTACTTCTTTTTATCGAGTCTGCGGTACGGATCAGAATTATATGTACATATTATAGCGCGTCTTGCACACACCTACGCGCTCGTGACAGTGTACGCGATTAGCATGTTCGTCAGCTGAGTCGTGCTGACGGAGCAGTAATCATTTCACGAAACTAATCTTTCTAAAACAGTTTTGATGGTTTGACAATAATGGGGCAAGGAATGAAATGTGACAACCACGTCCAGTCGTTAGCTTTCTCTCTTAATTTTCTGTTCTCTCTTCAGCAACTGTTGAATTTTCTTACCTTTTACAGTCGACATTTTATATGTTCAACTTTACCGACAGATCTACAATATTTTTTCGATGTCAAAATTGAGCATTATTTTGTTCGACATTTATCCACGCGAAAAGTGTACAAATTAAATAAATAAAAACTATGTTTCTAGCGTTTAAAATAAGTATTATTTATTATGAGAAAACGACGAATTCTTTAAGTCCACTAAGAAAAATTTCTCGAGTGTTTACGGTGTCCGAATATTAATGCGCGTCACTGTACATTTTTCTGTGATTTTCCCATAAGTCTTCTGTTGAGAATAAATATACTCGACTGAAATTTTTGTATTCGCGACATCTGTGCGAGAATGTCGAATTTATTTATCGGACCGACCGTTGTTTGTTTCTCTTTTTCGTCCCAGTCGACGTTGTACTTTACACGTGGAAGCATGTATTCACACGCACGAACTGAAGTTGTCGTTTGTCTTGCAAACTCTATCATAATGGATAAAATATGGAGTAAAGCATTATTCCGATGTAGAAAGTAACGTTTCATTTGAAATGTAACGTTACATTTTTATATTACACACACACACACACACACACACACACATATATATATATACATGTTAATTATTAATTTTATCTGTAAGATATTGGATATTATAAAGATATTTATAAGAGAATATTATAGCGTAGTGTAATTTCATAGTCAAAATCAGAAAAATAAAATGAAAAATCTTGTAAAGTATGAGAAATATCAGAAAATTACTTCTTATCAATTCCTGACACAGTACGTTTGTGTTTATGAGTCATAAAAATTTAATGAAGTAGTTTTCTTTATCTAATCTTTTTTTTTTAATTGTTTTGAATAATTAGTTTTTTGTCGGAGTATCTGCAAACCTAATGCGTAGCAGTGTATTATTAAGGTACTAACGGCGATATCAGGCAAGGTTAATTACATGCACTAAAAATTTGAATGTATGGGTCTCATATATTTAGACTTCGACGGAGAAAAACGGAACAATAGGGAAACGAATTTTGGCGAATGTATCTCGCTCGAAAAGTGAAATACTTGTCCAGCAATGAACATAGTTGGTCAGATTTTATTGTTTTTGATTGTTCCGAAGATTCGATCGAGAATCGATTTGATTTTAGTGGAGTAAAAGTTTACGAAGAACGCGTTTTGCACACGGTTTTAGTCGATCGACATGTCTCGTTTGACCGTGGACGACGTGAAATTGGTCGAAGACACGCTGGACAACGTTAGCGTAATAAAAACCATAATCAAAACCAAGAAGGACGAGGAACCTTTCTACATAGTGGACATTGCCGACGTGGTGCGGAAATATAAAGATTGGACCGAAAAAATACCACGGGTCACTCCACATTATGGTACATACGTATCCTACAATTCTATTTATTTTGTTTCGTGATTTTTTTCTTTCATAGAACAGTATACAGGGTGTTTGCGAAATCGTGGTACAAGGGGATGATTCCTTGCACGAAATCGAATCGAAAATATAGAATAAAGGTTTTTGATAGAGGGCTTTAGTTTTCGAGCAAAATCGAGTTTGAAATTGTTTTACGTACGCGTGCATTAATTAATTAATTTGTCGAGTAAGAATTTATTTATCTACAACAGTAAGGAAGACATTTTCAACATTTGTAAATTGCTAGAATAAATCAATTGTTCAATGTAATAATTATTAATTAAAAGTCATTCTAAACAATATTAATAATCAATAATAATAATAATAATAATCAAGTATCACATAGTAGCAGTAATAATCAAGTTCCTTCATTGTTTAATTATTTCTGTGAAATGCTAAAGGTTTATCAGTGCCTAATATGTTTATAGAATTAATAGAATGTAATAATTTCAAGGTTAGGTTAGGTTTTCCCTCGGAAAAATTAGTTTTTATTTTTTTTAACAACGGCGCACTACAGACAAAAATATGAAAAAATTTATGAACAATTAATGTAACCATATACACGCACTGTAAAAATCTAAAGATGGACACTCTAGAACTTTCATGTGAAATCTGTATTTTTTCGATTTTTTGAGGTTTTTGATGTTTTACAAGCAGGATTTTCAATTTAAAAATCTGAAACGAATTGTAGAGTATGTGTTTATGTTTTCTACGTATCGTAGATTTTTATTAAAATTTTTAAACATTGTTAACTAGGGAAAACAGGCCAAAAAATCGGATGATTCGTTTTTACCCCGTAACTACCTTATCGATTGAGATACAAGGTTGAGGTTTTACTTAGTATGGTTTTTCATGGTGCCTTATCGGCTGACGCATCAGCCAAAAAATTAGGGTAACAAGTGCATTTTTCACTACCTTATCTTGTGCCTTTTTAAGAATTAGAAAAGTTGTTTAATTAATTTTCAAAGTGGCTTAGGTCCATTTATAGCCATCGAAAACATATTGTTTCTAAATTAATATTAAGAATGCTAATTCGGTTGATAAATTATGCAGCCTTATAAGCATAAAAAACATTATACTACCATCTTATCAGTTACCAATATTTTTAAATATATTAAAGTGACAAACTCTGAAATATTTCGATTTTAATATGAATAGACTTGGGTCGAACAGTTTACAAGTTTGTAAGATATGAATTTAAGTTAAAAATGATCAATTACATAATGGTAAAACGGTTTAGCTACGTAACCGACTATAAATCCGAAGAAGCGTTGGATCTTTGATTTTGTTTCAGCTATCAAATGCAATCCGGATCCTATGGTGATTAAGACTCTGGCGAGCCTAAACGCCAGCTTCGATTGCGCTTCGAAGGTACAAAAATTTGTTATCGGTTAATCCTACAATGTCCAAGTCAATGAATTGCGAACGAATAAAATGTTCAACTTGATTGTTCAAAATAGCAAGAGATAAAGGATGTGATGGTGCACGGAGTATCGGCGGAACGAATTATCTTTGCGAACCCAGCAAAGTTTTCCTCGCACATAAAATTCGCAAAAACCGTCAACGTCGACATGTTGACCGTTGACAGCGAGACTGAGCTTCAGAAGATCAAACAACTATTTCCGGAAGCAAAGTGAGTCTTCCGGGACAAAAAGATAGCACACTTTAAAATTAACGTAATTTCTACTTATTTAACATTACAACCATGGTTTTGTTTTTATACATTCTTGCAAAATACCTCTATAAACATACACAAGTGAAATTGAATTTTGAATTATGGTCGTGAGTTGGAAATCTTTATCGGATGTCGAAACAAGAAGATGGCGTCAATGACGCGGTGTTGCGTTAAGTCTCTGTAAATGTTCACGGTTAAAAATAGGTTAGAAATAAATATCTTAACACTTCACCGACCGGAAGTCCTGTTACTAGGACTTTTAATAACTGCGCTCTGTAACAAAACGAAGCTCTAACTGCTTTTACATTGTAATTTCTAATTACATAAACGTTACCGAGGATGTCCGTAGATTTACAATAAAAATTACTGTGTGAAAAAATGTTTTCAATCATGGAGAAAATGGACCTTAAAATATTCTGAAATATCGCCGGTCGGTAAGGTGTTAATCGAAATAAAATCTTTTGTTTCTAGATATATTGCGATCTGTTAGGCAACGTTTCCTCTTCTGTTGGCAGAATAGTGATTCGGATTCGATGCGACGCCAAGAATTCGCAAGTGTGCCTTGGAATGAAATTCGGCTGTTTCCCGGACAAGGAAATTGTCCGTTTGATTCATCGGACCAAGGAGCTCGGCTTGACTTTGTACGGATTTAGTTTCCACGTGGGAAGTCCCTGTGGAGAACTAGGCGCTTATGACAGGGGCATCGCGGCCTGCGAACGGTTGATCGCTGTTGCAAAATCGATCGGCATTTCTATCCACTTAATCGATATCGGGGGAGGATTTCCTGGCGAGTCTGGAGACGAACTCGACAATGTGAGATGGGTTTATTCTTTAAACTCGGGGTCACCGAGTTCTCGCGGGATAAGTGGTAGATGGAAGAACAACCATAATCATATTCTAAAAGTCCATGTTACTAAAATTAGATGTATCACATTGACAGTTTCATTTCTTGCTATTCAGGTTGCTGCTGTGGTCAACAAGGCTATCAAGGACCTTGATCCGGACATCAAAATTATCAGTGAGCCAGGACGATATTTTGTGACATCGGCGTTTACTTTGGCCTCAATGGTGTACTCAAAAAGGTTCGCTTCCTGGGAAGACAAGACGATAAGAATGTACTACATGAACTGCGGCGTTTATAGTTCTTTCATGGAAGAGCTCTTGCAGTTAAAAGCCAGAATTCCAATTCTCTTGGAAAAGGTACTGGAATTATGTTCTAAGTATCCTACTTCTTTAATGGTTTTACTGAACAATAGTAACTCCATGGTCTGCAACAATCAAATATAAATAATTCAGAACTGTTTGAAAAGATTGCATGAAGTTACACAAACCAACTTGTGCTATGTAGTCTAATGTCTACTTGTAAAATTATTAAGGTTTCTTCAGACTATGTAAAATGTTTATTACCATTTTAGCCAGCGAGCGACGAAACATTTCTGTCGTTTGTTTGGGGACCAACGTGCGATTCGTTGGACTGCATATTAAAAAACGTGATGCTACCCGAATTGGAAGTCGGCGATTGGTTGATTTGGAGAGACATGGGGGCGTACGGCATTTCCATTTGTTCTCCATTTAATGGTTTCAAGCCGCCCAAAATGGTCCCATTCGTAAGGGAAAGTAAATGGTTGGTCTTGAGAGAACAATCTCGCAAATGTTATCTCTTACAGAAAGCCTTGAACCGCGTTTGCTTATTCATTGAATTTCAGGAACGAAATCAACGCATACATAAACGCAATACAGAATTCCAGAAAAGACATTTGATTAACGATGAATGCTGCCGTAATCGCATGTACACTTAAAACTGTATAATTTCTATCTTAAAGACTTTGTTATGTTAAGTCATCAGTCACTGTTCGATCGAAGATCCAATTTGGTAATAAATTGTAGCCCTTATCTCTTGGGATCATCCGCCTGCCTCCTCAGTCAGAGGAATGAACAAACTCGCGACTTCGTAGGCCCTCTGACTCAGGAGTGCCGAAAAATAGATGTTTCGCCAGGGCGAAGGACAATGTATGTCCAATAAAGTCATCCACTTCCTGAATCAGTGCGAAGGATGAATCTCGCCTTTTTATCTTGAATTAAGCTTAAACAGTTGTACGTTGTGAAAAAGCCTATCTGACGAAACTAAATTGTTTGGAGTACAATTTACAATTTGCAAACGTTTTTAGCAAAATATTGATTCACGTGTAAGGATGATTAATCGGTTATCAAAATAAAATACTGTCACAGTAAATATTTTATTTCGATGTGTCTTAAAGAATTACTCTCATAACGTATCAACTATTCCGTATCTTTACCAATAAAGTTGATCTTTTACCAATATTCTTGAAATGTAACATATATGTATAAACGAGTTAAAATAACAAACGTATCGTCAGCGAAACCTTCCACGGCCATTATGTTGTTCGCACCGATTCCAAACAGTCTTACCATTCCAGGTTGTCGCTTGAAGAAACATTAAGTCCTTCCCATCTGTATAGGAAAATAGAAAAGTGCAAATGAATATAAATAAAAATAGATGTATTTAATATTTAACAATTCAAAAAAGTACTCACTCTATCGCAGTGTTACACGCGCCCGGTTTCAAGCCCACACTCGACTGAGCCTCGTACAAATCTAATCCATTTATGATATCGTCTTTAGGTGGCGTTGACTTCAACGAATCTCTCACCTGTAATGTTTAATACACGTTGCATAATATTTTGACGAATCTTTAAAGTCAGTAAGGAAGCAATTTTCCATCAATGCATCAATGTGTTTCTATTTACCGTTTCCACAGCCTTAAATACGCGGATCAAATTTCTTCCAGCAAGCTTTTCGAGATCCTCTCTGGTCCACCGTGGGTTCGCGTTACTCTCATAGAGGCGGTCGAATAAATCTTTGTATTTGGAAACATCTTCCAAGCCTTCGGGCATTCTGAAATGTTTTTACTAATTTATTATTTTCCTGCTGTGAACTTCTCGCTCGTTTCGTATGACCGATGCAATACTCACGAACTTACGCCGTCATAATCAGCGCCAATGCCAACGTGATCGGGTCCGATCAAATTACGGATGTAGTTAATGTGGTCTGTACAAAGAAAGTACTTATTAAAAAAGTAGACTTTAACATTTGTAAGTCTGCAAATTTGTATTTTTAAGTATTTAAATTCCAGAACTTTTAAATATTTAAATTCTGCAATTTTTGAGTATTTAAATTCTAGTCTTCTCAATTTATAGTTTTAGAGCTTGTACAAAAACCCGCAATATGATTGCAACGGTGGAACATACCAATCACGTCATCTATCGTTGCTTTTCTCGACGAGTTGCAATTCACGAAACCCGAGTAAAAGTTCACCATTACGATGCCTTTGTTTTCTTTCTGAAAATATATTAATGATTATTTGTTTCGTTGAGTTTGCGGTTGAAATTGAAATTCAGAAGGAGCCTTACCACTGTTTGAAGCACATCGTCGGGAACGTTGCGATAATGAGCGCAAACGCCGAAGGCTGACGAGTGAGAGAATATTACTGGAGCTTTTGTAACTGCAAGTACTCTTCTCATAACGTTGTGGGATACATGTGCCAAATCGACCAGCATTCCGATTCGATTCATTTCGAGGACAACCGACTGTATTAAATCGTAAAACGGTTAAATTAGTTCTCAAAATTGTATTTGAAAAAAGTGTTGAAAAATGAATCATACTTCTCCAAAGTCGGTAAGATTGTGAACAGAACCAGCTTCCACCGGCGATGCATCGGCCCTGAGAAAATATGACAAAATTATTATTCAACTTCAACCTTAATCTTAGTGTTATTTGTTCACAAATATTTGCTATTAACATTCCTTTCCTTCAGACAATAATCAACGACAATTTTCAAATTAACAAGATGACAGCTTAATTAGTTGAAATAAGTCAATGGACAAAAATAATTAAACATATTTAATTAGTTAAAGGAAGGGAGAGTTTCGTCCTGGAGGACTCCGTCGATAAGGAGGCTACCTAGCAAACCCTGCTTTAGACGTTGAGATACCGGAAGGCGGTTAAGAACGGTATATACAAGGTGAGGTACTTAAAACTGGCCACCTGAATAACTTGGCTGCTATTGGTGATAGGAAAAAATGCATCAGGCCAAAATTATTTGGTATCGATTAACTGATCATCCGATGGTACTAGTCTTCTGATAGGTGGAGGCGTCAAGGAGACACAAAGGTAATTTCTCTTCTTTTTTAAATGGAATGACATATTTTCTTACTTACATTCCGATAAAATATTTCAGGACGAATACAGTGACCAATTGGAAAGATGATTCATGGTCTGGGTTAAGTTATTCAGGTGGTCGGTTTTAAGTGTCTCACCCTGTGTATGTAAATCGGAGTCTTGTCCCTCTGTTGGTAATAAATATATCTCATAATTTGCACACATGAAACACATGGAAATAAAAGTAAATAAAATACTATACACTTGTTACTTATGGCTGGAAGACAGCTATTGGATATCTGTCTTAATTCTCTTAAAATTGTATTATAATATCCAGGATTTAACGATCATTCGACTCACCACGGCGTGTTGCACGCATGCGTCAACGTGAGATAACGGACACCGAGTTCATAATACAGCCTAAGAACTGCCAAACTGGAGTCTATGGAGTGGCCACCTTCGACGCCGATCATGGAGGCGATCTTTCCATCTTTCCAAGCTTCCTCGATGCTTTTCGCTTCTGTCACGAATTGCAGATCGTTCGGGTATGCATCGACCAATCTCTTGATGACATCGATTTGTCGCATCGTCAACTGCACCGCATCCTTGTAATGAGAGTCGCACGAAACGTACGCCGCCCAGAACTGAAATTAAATGCGCGTTACAAATCATCGTGTCAACGATGCCGACGTACTTGAAACAAGCCCCACAGGAGTTGAAAACATTTACGGTAAAACAATTGAACCTAATACGACTGGTCTAATGACCGTTTTTAGATTTTCTATTTTACAATTATTGAAGTTGTTAGGTGTAGAAATAAGTTCTCGGTCTGTGCATAAAAACGGCTGTATCGAATATCCGAATGAAATGATTTTCCCTCCAGGTCTAGCCGTTATGTAATACCAATTTAGTAAACTATGTAATATGTTATGCGAGCGTCACGATGACTTGCAATAACGAGCATATGAAGCACTGTATGCTTTTCGCGTTCGAATTGAGAAAATATACTTTCGAGGTTATGTAGATAATTCGGCAAACATTTGGAGAATCGTTTTTGGTATAAGTGCAGAAGATTCGCAGACTATTATCGAATAACGTGTAAGGAACAATGATTAATATTTTAAACGCGTTTATGGACAAACGTGTATAGAAATATACACATGTATGGCATTAAATAATTGAACCGATATTCCGAATACGTATCATTCGGACTATCGTATTTATTACTCACTTGTCCACCCACTTTTCCAGCTCTCAATCGGGGAAGATCCGTGAAACACGATCTACATGCGTGTCTTCCCCATTTACTATCGTTAGTGAGATCATTTTCGAACTTGAAGTCCGTTAGCTTGTTGTTTAGGTGTGAATATAAATTGTAAGGTAAATCATTGTGTCTGTAACAAAGCGACGAAAAGAACAGAGTAGTTAATTGGCCAGACATCTGAAATAGTGATTAAAATTTAGAGGTTTCATTTAGGTTAAGGACTAAATTAAATTTCAGTCAAAATTTTGTAGTAATGGATTGTTTGTTGTTTTTAAAATACTAAAAAATAAAATTTAGAGGCTTAATTTAGGTTAAAGACTAAATTATTAAAAACGAGTCTCTCACTTTCGAATTACAGAGGTTCGAGTGATCTCGGTTTCAATAGTCTGTAGAATTGTTTAGCTAAAACAAGAATGACGGAACACAAATATTAATTCTCAACGAATTCTAAATCTGGTATCACTTAAAATTCCTAATAACGTAATTACGAGATATCGGTAGATCGTATCAGTCAGAACGTAATTAAATTCTTTCACGATCTAATCTCTTAATCTAAACGATCGATACATTGCAATAGTTCAGTTACTATCGTTTATCGTTTAGATATGCTGATCCAATTAATTCGTCGAGCGTCGAGCGATAACGGGGGCTGATATTATTGTGATAAGAAAATAAATGGTATGGAACAAAGGTGCGATAATATTAAGAATGTTAAATAAAACGCATCTGTACTTATCACGTCTAGTCAACAATAATATTTTCATTTGCGTTTTTGGTAATCTAACAAATTTTCGGTAATGTTTCATAGTGCGTTTTGATAAACGCTGGTAATTAATATTTTAATTCCTACCCAGTTAGTGAAATTAGTAAACTATTAGAATAAAAAGAAAATAAAATAAAAACTATAAAATTATATAAAATTATATAAATTACTAAAAAAAAAAAAGTAAAGTAAAAAATTAGTAAAATTCAACCGTCTTCGGTTACTTCTGGTCAACGGTAAAAGATCGTGAAACAGTTCAAGGGTTTTAATATATTTATTATAATTTATTATCATTAACCGACTGATGATGTTAGATATGTCTAAGCTGACACCGTTTATGTTAACGTTAACATTGTCGTATGAAATTGTCGATTCTATCCACTCTGGTTAATTTTATTTATTCCAAAACGCAAATCTTAACCCTTAGCACTCTAATGGCGTCCTCGAGACGATGCGAAAAATTGCCACACTGTTTGACCGTGTTCTAACACCCAATTCCTAATCAGCGGGTAATTCGAATTTCTATGTATTCAACGTAGTAGGGAACTTACCCGTCGATAATTGGCACCGAGTCAAGGACGTCGCTCCCTTTGAAAGTATCGAGGCAAAGCCCTACAGAAAGGCCGATAATGAAAAGTAACGAGATTAGCGCGGCGTTCACGCGCACCATCCTTGCAGCGCAAAGTTTAGTTGCGATCCCTGAAAAAGATTCGGCGACGATCGTGTTAGAACAACTGATGAAATTACTCCACGGACGGTGGATTTATTCGATAGCTGGGAAATGACCAGCGCGAATCGATCTCTTATCAATTGATACACCGTTAATGACAAGTAGTGGCCAGAGAGAGCTAGTCATTCCTGCCCCTTGGTTTTCTTTACACTTAATTAATTACAACAAGTAAATCACATTCTTTCTCACATCTGTCGCGGGACAATGACTCTTGCGATCTACCGAACCCCACTTTTCTTCTTCTGTTTACCACTCTCTCTTTTTTTTCGCTTTCTCACATGCTCGCACTCACCTCATTCGCTTGCATGCACGTTCACAAGTTTTGCCTCTCTCTTTCTCCCTCTCCCTCTCATTTTCTCTCCTCCTCTCTCTCTCCCTCTCGTATTTTCTCAATCTTTCTCTCTCTCTCTTATTCTTCCTCATTTTCTCCTTCTCTCTCTCTCTTATTCTCACAATTTCTCTCTCTCATTTTCTGCTTCTCTCATCTCCTCTCTCCCTCTCTTTTATTCTCACACTTTTTCTCTCTCTCTTATTCCTTCAATCTCTCTCCCTCCTTCTCTCATCCTCTCTCTCTCTGATTATCTCTCTCATTTTCTCATTCTCTCTCTCCTTTTTTCACCCTCTCTCTCTCTCTCTCTCTCTCATTTTTTCGTTCTCTCATCCTCTCTCTCTCTTATTCCCTCAATCTCTCTCCCTCTCTTTCTTTCTTTCTTTTTTCTCTCTTATTCTTCCCTTAATCTCTCTCCCTCTCTGATGTGATACATCAGAGACACTGGGATATCGAAAGACAGTTAAAGCCGGTATATATATGAATCGGAGGCAGATCAAGTACTAACGAGAAAGTCGCCGAAATGTCCATCTGGTAGTCAATGTAGGAGTTACAGCCGCCACATTTGATATTGACACAGATAATTTTTATTTCGTCGAAAAGTCTGCGGTTTACTTATGGAAATCAAGGAGAAGGAAATACGCATTTCGCCTAGAAGCAGATTTTCGATGAAGATAAGTAGGAACGTCTTAAATCTCTCTTAATGAAAGTAAAATGAAAATGTGTAAATTCTGTAAAATGGAAACTTGGGTAGGTTAGAATTTGCGAGGTCGGAAGTTGGTTGTAGAATTTCGTGAGCGGGGTTCCTTTATCGGATTTTATCACGATTAATTGACAATAATGTTTTATCTACGTATATATTAGAGAACCAAGCGAGATCTTATCAACCATGATTTTTTATTATTTTTATAATTTTCTTGTTATTATTACGTCGGTATTAATCTTACGAAACGTAGTATAAATAATGTGCAATGTAAATGAGAGTTAGCCAGGCTAGAAATATTTATGCTAATTAGATGTAAAGTATAAACAGTAAATTTGAAAACGACAAAGTTGATTATTGGATCTATCCGTTTTTGTGATAAGACGTAACGTAGATAGTGGGAATAATAATTTAATAAAAATTGTGTTCTGTGATAAATGGTTTTGAATATATACATACCAGAAGAATTTAAAAATACTATTGCAGAGGAAGGCATTACCGGAAGCGATAGCAGTGATTGTATTTAACAACGCGTGAAATTTTCATTCATAAGATTAGTATAATAATTCTGTGAATATCCTTTGTATACAGAGAGTAAATCATGGTTGTAAATTATGTACGCATAACATTTAATTGATAATATAAAAATTGTTAACAGTACTATAGTAACAGTTATAGTAAATAGTTATAGTTATAGTAAATAGTAAATAGTTTTCAAACCTTAGTTCGTGTTTCGTTTGTTTTCTTTAACAATATACTACTGGAATTTACTTCATTGCAGCAGCCTGTCGTTCAAATTTCGCACTGGACAACACCTTGTAGTCTCACTTTACCAAACAAATCAGCTTACATACACAAACGGATTCCCTGGAAGCTTCACGCAGTGTTTACATGTCAGTGTCAGTGGTTAAAGTGGGGGGAAAAGCAAAGGCGGCCTCCGCAGCACAGCTGGATGAGGGATGGAAGGGATGGAAGGGATGGAAGGGTCTGACGCGCGTACCATACTTAAGAGCGATGGAAAGGGAGGAGTGGTTCGCTGATAAAATTACTCGCACCATTTTGGTCTCACATCCAATGGTATCGATATTTCATGAATTTAGGCGTACATATTACCATGCAGGATTTTGTATATGTACTTCATTTCTATTACAAATGCTTATACAGTTAAGAAGCAATAAATGTATAAAGCATATACGTTTGCATAGTATATATGGTATTACAAAAATACAAAATAAAGTAAAATTAATTTTGTTTCTATACGCAACGTAATTTTTATTAGTCGTGTAATTAAAGAAAATATACGGCTTTACCGTTCTTAATCGTGTCTATGGAACATCAAGTTATTTAGTTTTCCTATGATCAGGGAATTCGCACAAAAGTTGAACCTCACTTATGTTGCTACATAAAAATCTGTTACAATATATTTAGAGACACTGAATAATTAAATAAATTAATAAATCGTTTTTCTATCATAAACTAAAATCACGGCCATTTAATTCAACGTACCGAACATTTATTAATTCCACTGGGAACACATGGAGAACATGGTCTGAACATGTTATAGAGTTTTGGAATGAAACACATGATTTTATAAAAAATTTATTTATTTTTTTATAGAAAACAGACAAAGTAATAATTATAAGCTGTGTAAATGCATTTGATTATTAGGTCTTTCGTAGATGATAAATGAAACAGGGGTCTCACATAAGCATAAATTTTGTTCTTTGAATGCTGCCTTACTTATTCTTCGATATCTTTAATAATTCCACAAATGATATCCCTAATAATCTTTAATTTGCTACTAAATGCATTGACTTTCAAATGTTCTGAAGTTTTAAGTGTTCTTTTATTAAAGTTTCCAAAATCAACAAATCTCATATTTGTGATCGAAACAAACAATTCCAGGCTAATGGAAGAAGCTGTTTCTTCGGTGGCAATTCAGAATTACTCTGTGTGGCTGTGTTTGGAGATCGTCGATAACTGTACGCATTAGCGCTCAATCATTTTTCACATGATCGTTCAACCAACTTCGCAGGCTGTCAGTGTTCTTGGCTAGCCACTTGATGTTATTTGATACAGTTTCAAGAGCTTTCGCGCGATTCCTCGCGCCTGCGCCTGCTTCGGGGTATTTCGCAAAGAAGTCTTTAATCTCATTTAATTTCGTCTCTGTGGCAAATGTTTTAGTGATACTTGGAATCAAAGCACCGAGATTTCTATCATTCAAGCTGTATCTGTTTACGAGGAATTCCCAGTTCGACCGAACCCAGTCCCAAACGAGCGGAGTTCCGACGGGGTTATTAGAAATGGCGGACAAACAGCCGAAAAAGTCTTGGGAGCGAACGTAGTTTTCATCGGTGGCTGTTTTGATGAACTTATTCAGTATCCAGTCGGACCGTATTCCAGCCAGTCCACGCATCAGCTTCAACTTTTCTGTTGAGTCGGTCTCTGCGACAAATCGTTCAAACATTTTATTCCATGACGCTTCGTCGCCAACATGATGCATCCCGTAATAGTAAATTAGCCCACGAATATCAGGATGAGGACGAACATCATCTGAGTCTTCTATCCAACTCTTAAATATATTGCCTCCATCTTCGAAACACTCTGTATGGCCTACGGAGCAAGCTAAAGTAAGAATTGACGTTAGAAGTCTCGAAGTAACGCAATCCTCGTTTTCTCCAGCGGTCCAGCATATTTCGTGGTAGAGCTTGTCGATCAAGTCTCTAACGTACTTTTTGAACTTCGAAGATAGGTCGGTCAAAGACAGCAGAGTATCGATAGCTGTCAACTTCGATTCGGCTACCTTCCACGGGATGGAATGGAGCTCCTGAGAAAGGTACAATGTCATATTCATCGGGATGCGGTAATCGAGTTCCTGGGCAGCCGCTAAACTGAAAGCGTCTTCTAGAAGGTGCGCTTTATCCGACACTGATAATTTCGTGTGGTGACATTGGAGAAGATTACTTAAAGTTTCCCATTCGCTTGGTTCATAATTAACGCGGTAATATCCGACCTCGTCCGCATTGAACTTGATCCATTCGATCGTTTCATTCAGTTCGATCACTAAATTGCTCGCATTCTTATCGAACCAAACAAGAGTCGGTTCATTCGTTTTGTTCGTGATGTACGTGATAGGAATGGTCCACTTGTAGCCGTATTCAGAATCCGATGCATCGTACTGCACGTCGGGATCAGCAAGGAATCGTTTCTGCGTTAAGATATATTTGTTTTCCGACTTTTTAACGTTCACCACTGGGAAACCCATCTGTCTGGTCCATGTGTTCATGATTTCAGTCACGTTCAAACGATCCGATGATACGTCTTCCAGAATTTTTAAAAGATCCGCCGTTTCTGCGTTATGATATATAAACTTGTTCAAGTAGGTGTGGATACCGAAGTAGAATTCTTGGGGTTTTATGAAATTTTCCATCATTCGGATCAGTGACGATCCCTGAAAATTAGATAGAATTAGTGGAATCCTCCACATAAGGATGTAAATAATTATTATATTTCCTTAGAAGTTCAATTAAGCAATTTACCTTTTTATAGGATATCTCATCGAAAATGGCGGTGATTTCATCAGGGTTATTGACAGTCTGGACTATCGGGTGTGAGCTCAATTTCGAGTCGGTCACGAAGACAGTGTGCATCTGCTCGACGAGGAACAAGTCCATCTGAAAGCATACCAAGTAAAACAGATTCATTAATATTAGAGACTCATTTGAAGCAATTGTAAAGAGATATTAGAAAATAATTTATTAAAAAGCTAACCCATCCCCAGGACGGAAGAACTTCATCAGCACTTTTATATTGCATGAAGGAAGCGAAACCCTCGTTGAGCCATAAATCATGCCACCAGGACATAGTAACTGTAAAATTACATATTATATAAATAAGAAAAGATCAAAATAAAATTTGTGCTTTTTTGCATTTTATGTAGAGAAGTACATACGTTTTACTTAACAGTTGATTTGTTCATATAAATAAAAAAATATCTCTAGACCGTAAATATCGATAACTTAAATATTATTAAAATATTCAGATAAAATATTATAATTACCTAAGTTTCCAAACCACATATGTGCAAGCTCATGACTGATTACGCTAACAATATCGTACTTGTTTACGATAGAACTCGTCTTGTTATCGTACAGTAGTCTTGCTTCTCTGTAAGTGATAAGTCCCCAGTTTTCCATTGCACCTGACACGAAGTCGGGAATAGCTATCATATCTAAAAAAGAAAATTTTTTGAACTCTCGTTAAGCATACAGTTGTGAAATGTTCAGTAGTGCAATCGTTGTTCAGATTGTACTATCTCTGAGCTAAATTAATGTTCGAGAGCTACAATTAAAAGATGGTAGAAAGATGTAAAACTTAGCGGTAAGCTATGTTAGCGTACCGAGTTTTGGCAATGGATAACCAATGTTGAACAAGCCAATGTAGTATTCAATGACCTTCACAGCTATATCAAGTGGGAAAGTGCCCTTTTCCTTTTGAGCCCTGGTGGTGTACACGCTGACTGGAAACGTGCGACCATCGTGATTCTTTGCCATGCTAGTAACAGCGACAAAATCGCTGACTATAAAGCACGCTAAATACGTAGACATCGGCACGCTTTTCGCAAAAGTCACCGTTGTTAATCCTACCGATGGTTGATGTACTTGCGTACTCTGTAAAAAGCATTGAACAAACGAACTCATAGAACAACAAATTAAACAATAAAAAAATAAGACAACTTCAAATAATTAAAAATTACCTCAACGTTCATATTTGATAAGGCACTGTAACAGTCACCAGTAGGATGCACAAGTTTCACTGTAAATTCAGCTTTAAATGCTGGCTCGTCGAAACATGGGAATGCTCTTCTGGCATAAGTTGGCTCGAACTTTGAGGTAGCAATATATCTACAAACATGGTGATCATTATTAGTACTACCAATTCATTCCTAGAAGTACCAT
The DNA here is from genome assembly GCA_028453745.1 of Agapostemon virescens. NCBI lineage: Eukaryota > Metazoa > Arthropoda > Insecta > Hymenoptera > Halictidae > Agapostemon > Agapostemon virescens. The sequence continues at coordinate 17,011,252 of CM052099.1, forward strand.
CTAAATCTACTACACATATAGTTAAGATAAAGCATAATTACAAAAGAGTTTGAATTTTAATGAAATGTTAGAAATCTATGTCTTCAGAGAGCATTAAAAAACATGTCCACCAATTTTAACCCTTAGATAGTGGACCTTTTTATAATAATAGTTTGACAATGCTTAATTTGGTAAGCTGATAAAAAGTTGTTTCTTATCGATAAGCAGTAAATCAGGATATGAGTTAGCTCTATTATATGTATTAATGGAGTTACACTCTAGTATCAGTGTTCTGATCCCTGATGAAGCTAGCTGCAACGCTTGGAAAATGTTAGAAGAACAATTTCAAAAGTCTCAACAGTAAGAATCTGTAAAGCAGTCGAGCCAAAGGACTTCTGTTATAAATGGGAAACACACCTAGTCTTGTTCTGGGAGTCCTTGTACTTGCTCGAGTAAAATCCAACGATTTTATCTGGTTGCAGTGCCCCGTTGAACTCGAAGCTCAAGTTATAAAGTCCCGAATGCATCTCATTCTTCGTCGATACCACGAACATTTCATTCTTCGGTATTGGTATGGTTTCCAGGATCTCGACCTCATAGTCCACCTCACGGTCATAGGTCTTTAGTTTGGTGGACGTGATATTGAGGTCCTTCTGATGAACAACTATGTAGCTCCTTCTGTCGAAGACATCGATTAGAATCGTCACTTTACCTTCGTAGGTACCCTTCTCCAGGTTCGGGTACAAATAAAGGTCGTAGTGCAATGGCTTCACATCCTTTGGCAACCGGAAAGACAGCTCGTCAATCGATTGCTTGCTCATGACGGCTCGAGCTGAAGAGAACGAAACAGATGTTGGGTAGGCGTTGCGTACAGTGAGCAGTTCATTCGTGTACGCTCGGGCTGGAGAGGATTTTGATAACGGTAGCGAAACCGTGATAAGGTGATGATACCGGTGAAAAATCGCGGGAGAAACGAACGATAATTTCGTATCTAGGCATTTTAGAAGGCTGCGGCTAAACCATAGACTGCGGATTATGTGCATTTGTGGAGGGCGCCACTGAAACACAATCAAATAAGAGCTAACAATAAGTAAACTTCGTTTCCTTTTTCTTCTCGGTAAACGTAGTTCATACACGCGTTAGAAAAAAAGCAACATTTACAGTTTAGACTGAAAATTCAATTGAAAACAGAAAACTGAAATTTTGTTGAAATCTATTTGTAACTTTGAATGTTTTAGACAAGTGTACTTTATAGGTTATACAGAAGTTTTCCAAACAATATTAACCTTTCGTAATCGGAGATATTTTAACTCAAAAACATTTCAATGCATGCATACGAAACTGATTAATACTTCATAAAATTCTTAAATGTTTAGGAATTTTTTAAGTACAAAAAAATTGTCCTATGTACATTCGAGTGCCAGGGGTTAGAAATAAGAAAATTTTTTGTCTCAATGGATAAGAGTGGTGAGTTTGTTAAATTATTGCTTAACTTTTTTACAGTTTAACAGGAAAAAAATAAATTTGCATTAGAAATCTGTAGTATCGCGATTAAAAGTGTTTCAGTGCCTTACGATTTATATTGCAAACTGTGCTATGAACATAGCTGCAGAAGATAGCTAATTACACTAATTACCGTTCATAGACATTCTATTAGAATTTTAAAAACAGATACCCTCGGAAAAAGAGGCGGGAACATAAACATTCAGAACATTTGTCTGAAAATTTTTGCGAAGTTGTCGATGATGGTCGTACTTACCGATATGATTAAATAAATCATTACGTGTACTATAAAATTGTAAGTAAATTATGTTTCCTAAAACCAGTGGTGAAAGTAACTATCTATATACGTGGGAATTATTTAGTAAATTTATTTCATCGGGCGTTTCAACGAACGATATATAAAATTATTATTTATATAATTAGTTATTATGTATACAACTTAAAGGTATAAATCGTGTGCGCGCCGTTTTATCGTAGAAGATGAAATTGTAACGAGTCACTGAAATCGTCGCTAGATGGCTTAACAGTCTTCGATACCTTTTGGTTAACGTCTGCTGCCAATCTATCACCTGTCGCTAAACTGCTAGTGGGTCGCTTATTGGGTACTCGAGAAATATTGGCCGTTAGTGGTCGATTATCGTTTCGATAGTTTTTTAGAAAATGACTCACGGATTTTGTAGCTGGCGGCTTCGACTTTCTGATCAAGAAGGACCAATAACGTTGCTAAGATTGTGCAAATCAGGCTCAAAATGAAGCAAATGCTACAAGTGAAGCAGAGTAGGCCGGTCGGGTGACGCACTGGCGTCTCGGGCGAAGAATATGCAGCGCTGCGATGCACAGCGCCACCACAACTTCGTTTCGTCACCTTCGTCTCCATCCAGGGCGCATGAACCACTTATGAACACACGAATACCACCTGAAACATCCACCCAATTATAATAATACTTCTGTACGATTCTCTCTCGTCAATGAATTTAGCTTTTAAAGAATTATCAAAATTTCAGATCAGCCGTCGAACGAGGAATTTAGAGAGTCGAATATGCGGCAGGAAATATAAAATGGATCAAAATACTATACGTGTCTCGAAGGTGAATACTAAGCGAAGCGCACCTATCTTCATCATTTTGAACGACCTAACCCTTAGCGTTCCTAGCAATTTTAATTCAAAAATTTAAATATTCTTTTTTCATCTAAAATAGTTCCACTGTATATGATTCATTTTCTTTCGTGCATAGAAAGTTTATCATACTCGTACATGCAACGTTTCAATTTTTACCGGCTTCTTACATGCAAATATAACAATGCAAATGCTGTTTTAACACTCTAACTGCCAAACGGACAACCTCGAAAATCCTACAAAATCAAAGTAACTTATTTAATGAAGCAACAATTGAAACTTTCAAATCTGTGACACTAGATTTATTTTTAAACATGGACAAAGAATTTTGTTACCCATATATGGGTGACATGGCAGTCAAAGTGTTAAATAGTAGTAAGGGAATTTTTAGTGTCGCCTCAGAGGCGCCATTGGAGCGTTAAGGGTTAATAATACTAATTATTTAATAATAATAATAGTTATTATTATTTTTAATATAAATATAATAATAAATAATAATTATTTCTACAGGTGTTTCATGGTAACAAGGATTTTATTATAAATGGTGGCGTTTAGAAGATTTGAAGATTCACTTTGATTTTTTAAAATGGAATACTTCTTTTATATACCAATTGAAGTCTTCTTTTTTATTCTATGTAAAAAAGGATTAGTCTATGCATATTGAAAAATTATTAGGTTAATGTTAATTGAAATATTGCTATTGTAAAATTACTTTAGCAACTTTTGTTACTTTAGTTTTCTTTTAGTTAGAGTTTTATAAATTCCAAGTAATTTTCTATTTCGATAAACTAATTTTGGCACTCGTTTAGAATATTGGCGACATATCGAAATAAATGTTTCATCATGTAATTATTTATTTATTGTTCACTATATCGAATTCGTACTGACAAATACGCGATTATCAGCGTCGGTATTCTAAACTAGTACCCTTTAATGGCTTGCGCGAAATTTAGGGCACACTAATTACATAACGTGTCTATGAGTCACTATAAGAGGCTTGCGAAGTTATCAAACTATTCTAAATACTTTTCGTTTCGCTTCGTTCTAATTACCACCGTCTATAACAATTTAAAAATTGTGTTACACACACGTATGCTGTTCAGTTGGATTTAGATTAACATATAACACTCATTAGAATTTTCTATTATTAATTACAACTCCATAATGAAACATTTAAGAGCAGAGCTTTTTCTTTTGCTTGCAGAATACGTTAAGAAAGTTATTGTGGAAACATTGGGACACCCTGTATGTACATTCTTCAGCCGGAACCATTACCGACACAGTTGTCATTCAGAAAGGTTGTTCAACGTGAACCGGTCTATCGCGGAAACAAAAATCAGGTGAAAATAATATTTTCTATTTTTAATAAAAATTTATCTTCGATCTCATTCTATGAAATGTCTCTTTCAGAAGTGTACAAAAGTCTGCACAAGGTGGACAGAAATATCAATCATACAATTATGCAGAAACCGTAAATAGAATACCTCGAGATGAAGCAACAGCGAGAACAGCGGATTAACGAGAAAGAGGATATTTAAAATATGTAAGAAAAGAAGACTCGGGGATGCAACGGATGTTTATACGTTTGCATCGCTATGCGAGCTAAGAGTGTCAACCACGTTAAGTCCGCGAAAGCGTCTCTATCCGCTATGACCAATTATTTCAACGATTTTTCGTTTCGCTCGTACGCAAAGTTGATCCTAATTCTGTCACTTTCACTGTCACGAATGCAGGCATTCAAGCGACATCGCGGAGGAGCAGCGGCGACGGTTTCAAGCTATTCTTCACTTTTCCTTCGCCGTTACCGTTACAAAAGTGACAACGCATCGGTCAATATTTTCCCGCGCAGAGCATCGAGGAAACTCAATATTGAAACAGAAACGAAAAGTTCGGGAGACGAACATCGTTCACCTTGCTTCACTCTGTGACGAGTGCAACGCGTGTCCAAATAAACACACCGATATGTCTACGCACCACTGACGCGCCGTCAAGACTGAATCACCTTAACTAGGCTTATTAACTTATGCCAGCCGCGTGTTGCCCTTTCTCCAATGTTGACCCGCGCGGTTGAACAACAGTTTCTTTTTCTCGCGACGCTGCGAGAAACGGAACGTTTCGCTCCCGAGAAAAAGAAACAAACGAAAACAAACGAAACGCCTTTCCTCGTAACGCCGATTATATCGATTCGCGCTCGATCAGGCATCACGTTTCGTTTTATAATGCGCAGTTATCTCGCTGGCGATGCAGCTACGATGATTGTTTATCGTCGCGTGTCAAGATAAACTGTATAATCCTCGCCGCAGAACATTAGTCTCCGAAAACGTAAATGAAATTGCAAAAAGAGAATTCCAATGGGATTCGATTATCGTGATCAGTATGGAGTTGAGAGGACTAACCTGATAAGGTTCTTGTAAAACTTTTTCAAAGTCTCTGAAGTTTTTATTATGCATTTTTATATGTATTTAACACTTTAACTGCCAAACAGACAACGTCGAAAATTCCACAAAAGCAAAGTAATTTATTTAATGAAGCACCAATGTTAAAATTCAGTATGTATGACGAATGGTCACTTTGAATCTTCTCGTATTCTTCAGACATCAACTAAATTCAGTGCAACGAATATATTAATGTAAAAATATACTTTTAAACATGGACAAATAATTCTGTCACCCACATGTGGGTGACATGGCAGTCAAAGTGTTGATATTGTGACTATAAGTTAAAATGACTGCTTCAATTTTGAAAAAGTTATTTGTATTCAAAGGATGTACGAATACTTTAGTGAGCCACTGTAGAACTCTTGCCAGGGTCGCGTGCGACCCAGTGAAAGTCACGGACAGAGCGCTCGCGTGAAAATTAACCATTCGTTACCTCGAGACTTGAAACAAGCATGTTCTTTCGCTTTCAATGAACTGCAGAGATCGGCTACAAGCTAATTTTGTTCAGTCTAGCGTCGATCGTTTCAAACCTCTGTGTAAACAATGTTTGTTAATTTTCCTTTTACTGGTCGTTGCGCCTCGCGTCCTTCCATAGAGAGTTTCACTATTGTCTCAAGGACACGCTTGAGAATTCGTGTCGTGATTTACATTCTGCTGCTTGAACGTTTCATAACATTGCAGTGGCCTCGGTGCGTGAGAACGACAGGGGAAGAGCGACGAAAGTTAATATTTTGAATTATTGCAAACGCGGTTGAAGAACAAAGTACTGAAACTACTGTATTAACCCTTAGCACTCCGATGGCTCCTCTGAGGCGACATTGAAAATTGTCAGACTATTATTCAGAACAATTTGTACATTACAAATTTTTGTAATTAACAAGTTTTGTAATTCACAGTAACAAATTTGACGTGCATGAAAGGAAATGCACCACGTGCAATGGAATTATTCTAGGATAGAAAGATGTCTCAAGTTAGGAATTAAAATTCCTTGGAGTGCAAAGGGCTAAATCTTTGCAATTGAAGCTGTTTTAACTCAAAAACCAAGGTATCCCTTCTGACCTAGTATATTTTCATTCTACCTGATCTATTTTATCTTATAGGTTCTTTTACTAGTACTTTGTTCTTACAACAATTAAATTTTTATTGCAATTAAATTTACAGTAGTTGGATCATTTACTATTATACAATGTGGCAAATTTTAGTGGTGCCTCAGAGTCACCATTCGAGGGTTAACCCTTAGCACGTAACCATTTGCCAGGCACGTGTATACTCAATTATAGTGGAAACTATAATTGAAATTTTATCTATCGACAATATCTACACGTCTATTGATAATATATCGACAGATACATCGATGACATTCGTATTTCTAATCTTGAATACGTAGATTTTGAAATGCGTAATAAAGAAATCTTCATACAAAATCTTTGTATTGAAAGCGTCGTTTAGAAGTAAATGATTTGATGGCAGTGATAAAATACCATAGTGTATCACTATCACTGTTAACAGTAGCATTGTGCATAACGATGTCGTCCTACAACCACCGCTTGCGTCGTCTCCGATCATAGTTTAGTTTCAAGTTTTTGGCTTTGCCATTTTTGAGAAGCCTCTCCTGTCAATTATTTAACACGAATTGCATAAAGCACACCGGTTGCACTATTGACTACACTACGAAACAGGCTCGTTCTCAATTGGATGCAATGTAGACGAGCTGTGTGCAAAGTCTTGGTCAATTGGACCGAATTACTGATGCGCAATTCCGCAACTGTTGATTCATCCACTTGGGATCTTTATTTCACGTATCCAGAAGCTAGAAAAATTCTTCGTGCGCTAATTAAACAACGGTAGGATGATCGAGGTGCGTTTGATCAATCGAGGAACATGATCCGCAAGCATTGATATATATACATATATTTTTTTTGTACAGAGAATAATGTCGTACGGCATGTTCCAATGATTATGAAACATTTGAATAAAGTCATTCGAGAGAAGGAACTGTTAGAGAAACCGACAACCTACGTGTAAGTCGATTCGATCAACTCGATTGTCGTCAATTAAATGCGTCGATGCAATTGCGAAGATAATGCACATATTAAAAGATAAAGAGTGATACGATAACAGCGAAAGTGCGAGCAGATAGCGAGATTAAGCGTGACGAGCGGATACAGACAACGGAGGCTCTTATAACTTTTAATATGTACATTATCTGTTAAATTATACTAGATTAGCTATAGTATGAAGTCATGGTAATATACAGTGGCTCGCATTAACGATAGAACTACCGAACAATAAATTTAACGATATACATTGCTTTGTAATAATAATGAGACTGTGTCTACTCGAATTTCATTCAATTTTTATTGTAACATGTGGTTCATTAGCACTTTCACTGCCCAACCAACAGCCTAAAAAATTCCACAAAGTTAAAGTAGTTTATTTAATGCAGCAACAATTGAAAACTTAAAATGTCTGATACATAGTTATCTACATATTGTATGTCTGATACATAGAATATATTAGCGGGCACGTTTATGTTTAAACATGGACAAATAATTCTGTCACCCATATATGGGTGACATGGCAGTCAAAGTGTTAAAGAAGTACATCGGAAAATTGCTAATGAAAATATTTTTATAATTTTAGTAATTGCGAAAGGAACGAGTAGGGACCAGTCATTTTGACTGGTTTGGTAGTTCTTGACCCTTCTTAAAATCGCGAAAAATCTTTAGGTCTCCGATTCTTTTGTAATTTTGGTTACACGTTTCTAGACGCGCGGTCAGAGTGTATGCCAAATTTTAAGTC
>CM052099.1:17019590-17046496 GCA_028453745.1 Agapostemon virescens
CAATTCATTAAATATTTGTTATTTCAAATGCAATTCATTAAATAGTTATATTAAATATGACTTAGACCATAATTATTGGCACAAATGTTTAGAAGATTCAGTTTGAAATCTTGATCACGAGTCTGACTCGTTTAGGGGTGCAAGGGGTTAAAAAGTGTTTTCAGACCTCGAAAAAATTTTGAAACAACTTCGGTAAAGGAGTTACCATAAAAATGTGACATTTCAATGCTGCATTGTGCTAATCGTAATAGAGTTACATTGTTGCAGCAGCATCGAGGCTCGCGATAAGGAGGAAAGCAATGATGGTAGAAAATGAAGTAAACGAAATGTGGGATCACTGTCCATTGACGACACACCGCGGAATTGGTGTTAGCAAAACAGAGGAAATGACGGTGTAAAACGGACTATAATGAAATTCGAACGAGGGCCAAGGGGTCAACCGATGAGACTCGAAACGGGCATTGCTCGTCGTAGTTCGTTTCGGGTACTTCAAATGTGCGTTTCGTGCTACGAAGTCGAGAGTGAATTTCCTCGGTGTGGTCTCGCTGCCTGAAACAAACAAGGGTACTGTGTTATCTCTGATCCGAATACTATTATTCCTCGTGATACTCTCAAACACGCGATTACCTACGACATTTTAATTTATTGCAAAATCCCTTTCCAAGGTCCATCGAGATCTTTCAATTTTCACCAGAAACTTTCAATTTTCTCCTTTTCGTTGACACCCTGTCCACTTTCCACGAGTGTAATCGTGTTTTCTTATGGTGTCAGGATGACGGCCAACAAGGAGCCCATGAAGAAGCAGGAAATCAAATGGGGCGCCGTACTGTGGTACATCCACTTGCACGTCCTCGGTGTTTACGCCCTCTGGCTTACGTTCACTTCCGCCAAATGGATGACCGTGCTCTTCAGTAAGACATCTCGCAAGCCAACGCATTTGCCGTTACATCGATAGCTTCTAAAACTCACAAACAATCGGAATCACTCATTTAGCATTTAACTTAACTTAAGTTAACTTAGCATTTAAACTTTATCGACCGGCGATTATCTCAGAATTTTTGTAAGGCCCATGATCCATGACTGAAAACTTTTTAATGGGTCTTTCAACGGTGACAGCAATTTTTATTGCGGATCAACAATGCATCCCCAATAATATTGTCTAATAATGTTGTTACAAATTCGAATGTAAAAATAGAATTTTTAAGCTTCATTTCGATACAGCGCTAATATTGAAAAGCCTATTAATAGGCTTCCGGTCGACAAAGTGTTAACCCTTAACGCTCCGACTTTTAATTGGGATTATCGACCGGCAACTCCAACTTATTCTCATCCTATTTCGACTTGCAAAATTTCAAGTGTCAGATTTTAAATACTACAATGGCGTGGAAATAATAATATTCAAAACATTTTTTATTCATCTTCGAAGTAATATAATGTTCATTATAATATTTATATTAATTATAATTGAGGAACTTATGGAATTTCTTAAAACAATCTTTCGGATGCACATCGGTGGTGCACAATTGGAGCGTTAAGGGTTAATAATGTTTGGTTTGCTTAACGGATGCAGTGACACTTTTCGAAATAGAGTTTCAAGTTATTCTCATTCGATTATAGGAGACGAAACGACCAAACCAATGAAAATTAATGTTCGAAGCAGCTCTACGTTTTTAAACATCTCAGAAAAATTATGTGTGCCCAAATGTCCCCTGCATGGACGTACTTTTATAACAGTGGACACTTTAACACTTAGCAATTTTAATTCCAAAATCGAAACAAATTTTGCACGTAACACAGTTCCATTGTACATTGTTCATTTCCTTTCGTGAATACAAAGTTTATTACTATCACTCGTAAGTGTAACATTCCAATTTTTACTGACTTCGTCAATGCAAACATAGCAATGTATAAACTATTGTAGATAACAGGGAATGTTTAGTGTCCCCTCAGAGGCCGAAGTACACAAAATTCGCTCGGCCTTCAACGTATTAAAAATTGTCAATTATAAAAATATAAAATATACAATTATAAATACAATCGCATGCATGCTTGTAACCAGCCCACAAAATTCTCTGGGATTACAGAGAGTAGCAAGATAGCAAAGAAAAATGTTTACGTCAATGAAAATAAAAATTTTAAATAACTTAAGGTTATATAAATTCAATTTAAAAATTTTATAAAATTTCTAGTGAAATAATACTGTTTTCTGTAAACCGGCAGCGCTTCTTTTAACAATGATCGGTACTCTGGGCGTGACAGTGGGCGCCCACAGATTGTGGGCACACAGAAGCTTTCAGGCAACGAAGCCGCTCAAACTGTTCCTCATGTTGGCTCACACTCTCGCCGGTGTGGTAAGCATTTCAAGGATGTTAGATTAATCGAATGCTTGGATGTACGCCCACATTGCAAAGATTCGAATTTATAATTAGCAAACAAATATTCGTCTGAAAGAATTCGACGTTCGCAGGGGCCGATCTACGACTGGGTACTCTACCACAGGATCCATCACAAGTTTTACAAGACCGACAAGGATCCTTACAACCATAACAAGGGATTCATATACAGCCACTACATGGGGAACTTCCAATCGCCGAAAATCGATTACGAACAGGCGAAAATCGAGATAGACATGCGCGACATGGATAACGATATATTCGTTTGGGTGCAAAAGCAGTGAGATATATATATATTTTCTTTTTAAACATTTTGTAGATTGCGTAATTCATTGACATAATTTTCAACGAGCTGTGTTCGAATTTTATATTTCAATTTTTAATTTGAATTTTCTGTTTCAATTTTATAAAGTTATCTTACGTGAAAAAGTTCTGCAAGTGCACCGAACGACTTGTTCCATTTTTAAAAGGAAACAGAGATGACTTAACCCTTAGCACTCAAGTGGCGACTCTGAGGCGCCAGGAAAAATTGCCATACTATTATTTAAACAACTTTTACATCGCTGGATTTGCAGTTAAGAAATCGATAAAAAATTGTAATACCCTAAGTACAAGTGATAATAATTAATTTCATATGTACGAAAGGAAATAAATTATGTACAATGGAGTTATAATAGGTGAAAATATTGTTTCGATTTTGGCATGGAATTGCTTCGAGTGCAAAGGGTTAAAAGTATGAAAAAGCTAGTAACATTCCGGAAAATTCTTGACGAGCGTGGTTTTCTTCTTTTAGCTTCTACTGGCTGATTTTTGGCATATTCGGAATATTGCTGCCGTTGAATGCGCCGTTGGAGTACTGGGACGAGTCGATGGGAGTGACCGTGTTGGTCACAGGAATTCTGCGGTTTGCCATAACAGCGAACATGGCGTGGTTCGTGAATAGCGCTCTGCTCGTCTCTGGAAGCACACACAAACAGTTAATATCCATTTTTCATATCGTTTCTTTAATGTACATGGTTTTCTTTAAAATGCCAAAGAGTCACGGCACCGTCGTTATCGATGCAGACGGCCTACACACTAAATAAAGTACTTAAATAAATAGTCTACGCTAAGTAAAGTCAGAATCGCCCTTGCAAAATCACGAAGCCCAGTAAGAAAAAATTAAAATGAATTAATTAAATTAAATTAAAATAAAGTTAAAAGAAAAACCTCTAAACTTCTGTACGTGGAGTTGAATTCGATTCTTAGATATTGTATTTAAACACGTACGTTATGGCAATATCGGAGATGGATGCGGACACACTTGCAACGAACTTCGACTATTCTGCCATTTCTCGCAACTGCATTTTCTGTAATAAAAATTCGCAAATTATAATTATATCGTAAAATTTAAGTGAGAAATATATTTAAATTATAACTTTCCGATTGGTATTGTTTAATTTGTTTTTATTAATTTGAAATGTTCTACTTACGATTTCCCGCGCTTTTTGATGTACGTTGAACGAACGAATTCGCGATGGCAACGTAATACACGGAACTGTTCCTATCGCGGGCCGATAGATGACAGCAGTTGATGATTCCATCGAATGCAAATGTGTTCTAACGATGAAGAGACAAATATGTAAATATCGTTGATCGTCGATCGGTAGACTGGCGAATGGTCACATGAAAATAGAAAACAAATTGAATTAATAAATTGCGGATGGTTAAGCAAAAGTAAAACTTCACCATTATAAGAAACATTATTTGTTATGAATTTTAATTTGACATTTTCTTATAAGAAACACTAAAAAAGAACGTTGAAAAATATATTGATTTTAACAATCTCAACGAACAGAATATTTTTTCAAATATTATTATAAATTATATAATATATTTTTAATATTATAATATAGTATAATATTAAAAAATTTTTCAAACGTCTTCACAGTTACGTATTCCACTTAAATGTTTCAGTCCAATACATGAAATCTGTAGATTATTAAAAAAATAAAATTGCCATAATAAAGACTGAGGTGCTATGCATTTCACACGTTGTCGAAAGTGATCAGCATAACCTATTTATTAATCCGCTTAATGTACCTTCAGATCAACTACATCCCTTCACGTCTTCTTCATAAGAAAATCAATATGGCCAGCTTACCATTACCAAGTGCCATGGGACTGGAAGAGCGACGAATATGGCACCTACGACTGGGGCTATAGCACGTTCTTCATAAAAATGTGGTATGAGCTCGGGTTCGTCAGCCACATGCTGGAAGTCACTCCCGAGGATACCAGAGAAATCCTCCATCAGGTTGCAGAGAAGAAGATGACCACGCAAGAGGGATTCGACAAACTGAAAGATATCGCCGAGTACAACGCGAAACGGCTGATGCTACCGTTTCAATAGTGAAAATAATATTGGACAGATTCGTCGAGTCGTTTGTTAGTTTAAATGTGTAAGCTTCATCTACCAAATATGTATATATATACTGTATATATATACGGGGAATAATTTTAATATTCGGACACTATAAAATTTTTACTTCGTCGCATTGTAATTTTGTTCACGATGAAGGAAAAACTACTAAGGAAAAACTACTCACCACTATACATTGTGTACAATGTCCTGAACGTTGCACTACCGTTCAAAGAATATCCGAGGTCTTCGAACTCATCCACTTGACAAACGTTATTATGCTTAGAGTAATTCGAGACGATACAATTACATTGTCCTCGTATTATGTTAATCTTTATAACAATGCAAACGCACGCTAGCAAGGAGATCTTTCGAACGCTTGGCATTCTATTAAATACTTAACCTATAACTGCCCGATCCACAATGACAAAAGAAAGATGACTTTTCGGATTTTAATTTAAGGAATGATTCAAGCGTTTGAAGAATCTGTACTGACTTTTTGTTATAAATTATATAGTAAACGCAGGGTTTTTTTAAAAAATGTAAACGCAAATTGATGGAAATTTTGTAATCTTTCGTTTTTACTATAAACAAATTGATATTCGTAATTTATGATGGGCTTGAAGGATGTGAAGTATAAAATACAGAAAATGCCAATTAAACGCCATCAATTTTAAATAAATGTAATGAATAAGATATACAAAATATTCCATTAGTTTATAATAATGACCTCCAGCAACTGACAAAAGTTATTTTCACTTAAGAATTATTTCTGGAGGGTATTATAGTATGAAGAGCATATTTCTCTATGCTTTAATATTTTTACATATAGATTAACATATTTGCAGATAAAATTTCAGGAAAGATGTTACAGTAGCACTTAAAATTTATTTTATTGGAAAAATGAATTTAAAATCTGTATGTGCTCACTATTACAAAAATTCATCTAAGAATTAACGCATGAATAAAATAAAAATGTACGTCTTCTTAGGCGGATATATTGTTGTTTTACATGTTACATAACAAAACAGTATATTTTATTGTTGTATAAACGAAGCAGCAGCCAAGATAACAAAATTGCTGTTCAGCGAAACGAAGATGGAAATCGAAGGTGGGGTAAACTGTATATTTACATACCATGCATGCTTTTATTAAAACCAAACAACCAAATATGCGTGTGTATATACATGCACGCATCCAGATTACAATTGTGTTCAAATTAAAGAACAAAATGAAATAAGAAAAAAAAAGAATTGTTGCCTCCACGCGAGTTAAAAATCAATTCAAAATTCTGTCGCAACAGGAAGATATAACCAAACCACCGCTAGTTATGTTTCGTAACAAAACAGGATATATTTGTTCCTTTATTCTTTTTTAACAACGCACCTTTTTTTCTTTTTAAATCTTTAAAATATAAGATTAATCCTTAGACCTAACCGCGTAAGTTCTCTTGAAGTCCACGCTCTGTTTTTATACTGCAAACCGACAGACGTGGAATTACTCTTAGAGAAACTTTCTAAATGTTAATCGAGAAACTTCACGGACGCTTGAGACGAGTTTTGAAAATATATATGGCGTACACAGTGAGAGTTTATCGTAACACAGAGACATTGGTATAGTTACAAAAACGTTACACTTCTCAACAACATCGTGTTCGCGCTATTGTACGCTCTGAACCGCCGTGGAAAGTCCGAAAATGCCCCGCATTTCCAGCTCGTCGATTATTCTTTAGAACTATCATAATAGGAGAGTCACACTTGCCCAACTGGAAAGAGGCCGAGGAATAAATGGTGGGAAGAGAATCTATTGTTCATGGAATAGGGGTCTGAGAACAGGGGAATGTGTAGACGAAGAATTTATAAACAATTTCAGATGTGCTTCTTCGCAATAAAATTGACTCACACCGCTTTCGAATTTTACTCGAACGAAACATTTTTATTCTCACTTTTGAGATAGGACGGAAACACGTTAGTGTGGTTGTAGACTTTCGTTAGAAAACATCTGAGAATTCTGGTTCATTAGTAAAGTAAAGTTTTTATTTATTGCAGAACTTTCTGAGCATTCGGTTTACTTCAACAAAAATTTCCAATCCGATGACTGTTCTAATGAAACTTTCTTGAGACTGTCACTTTCAAAGACAGATTAGGGATTGCTTAAAAATTCCTGTTAAAAATATATACTTTGGCGTTACACACTTTCATTCCATTCGAGTATTCTTTCAAAAACATTTCATTCTCTACAGGCAAATCTGATCAGGACGTTTTGCGACGACCGCGAAATGTGCTTTTCAATCGGTTTTACAGGAAGGTGTATACAACATTTTCTTTTTCCCTTTCGTAACAATCGTGTTTCATTCTCTTAGTGTATAATACTGCAATATAGTATCTTGCAAAGAATCGTATAAATTATGTGTGTGTGTAAATCGCTGTTACACACGCACGGTGCTACACCCCTAGAATAACGAAAACGTTCGTCGCATCAACATCTAGATAATCGGTTTACTGAATTTTCTATTTTGCTCACAAGATTACCATCGAGTGTCGCTACCTTCTGTTAGTTATGCGCTAGACCCACAGACCGATAGATTTCGTTAAAGATGCATACTGGTCGCCTTTAATCCTAGGAAGCGTGAAATGTCGCCTTGGTTTTTGCGTTTAGGTACCTGATAAAGCTTTCCGTAAAAGCTCGTAGCGGTTGTAAACTTTATACATCCTCCTACCCCTACCTATATGCTACCTCCTCTTTCTAGTACGAATTTAGAATATTACAATAAAGAGAAATCCAATGAGGGGTAGTTTTTTCACTTATGGATTCGAAAAAGAGATCCTCGACTTTTGGGGAAATTTCGGTAATGTTTCGAACACTAAAAACATCGAAGGTGACACAACAGAAAACAAGAGACAATTAATGAATGTGAAGCATCCCGCTGATCTTTGTTGCATTTATACGTTTGATTCCCTCATTCGAACTAGAATCGTGCAATTCGTTCGTCGATAAAATCATAGAACTTCTCGAAATAGCAGGCTTTGAATTAAGACAATTCCACAGTTGTGTCTAATAAGTTACGTACGCGTTCGACGCGCATCTGATTTGGATGGTCGACGGCGAAAGGATCAAACTTGCGTTCGTCATGTTTCAGCTATGTGCTCTCTTTGAAATAAATAATGCTGCGCCGACAAGAGGTTGCCGCTCTGTGCCTCGTTGGCCCAAGGGTTGATCAACAAACGACGGGACAACGTTAAATAAAGTCTATTTACTAACTGCGCGCGTTTCGACGCTGATCGACAAAAACAAAATAAAAAATACAAAAAAAAAAAAAACGAAATAGGTGAGCGGGATGATCACACTACAACCAAGGAACTTTGCTAGCATTTATTCCATTTAATCACACCACTCGTAAGGGATAAACTACTGAACTATGTACCAAACAATCGACGTTTCTGGAGAATCCGAATCGATTCAGAACGATTCGTCGAACGCAAAAATTACATCGTTAGAATCTAGAACGCAATCGCAGAAACGAGATACGATTAAACAAGCCGATCAGAGCGAGCGGGCCGTTTTCGGAAATCACCGAGAGGACATTCAGAACCAGCCAAATGATCCATCGAATCGGTTGCGTAATCGTAAAGGCCAGCTGTATTCAACGTGACAGAGCAGCTCGCGCTGCTTATCCCGGCGGAAATCAATGTTCACGCCATGGACAACAGCACACTGTACAATGATAGCGTGATATACGTGTGATTCGATAAAACAATAATTACTTTTTCTATAATGGTTTTGTTTTTTCTTTTTTTCTTTTAGGTAATTATTTTTACCAATTGTATATATATATTGTACTCCGATTCAAGTTATGTGCATCATCCAAAAGATAGCGTTCGATCGGTTTCGCGGAATATCAAACGTAGCTGGTGTTCCCGCAACCGCGTATCTAAAAATACTAGTTGATACCCCAAAATGTGATAGCCCACGCTATCAGCTTAATAGCTCAACAAGAGCGAGAGATAACTCAACCAGGTCCTGTCCTAATAACTGTACAAAAAACTAGCCGCCGTTCATTTAACGCGACAACGATCGGCCATTTCGCGGATCGCCTCTAGTGACTGTTCTTTAATGTATGCGTTACTATCGTCTGGTCCCTATCCTCCTGCGTCTGATCCTTGTCGCCCCAGCCCCACACTTCGTGCGTACCGTCACCCGTTCGTTCTACTCTCTTCTGCACCATGTCGCTGGGGACCCGCTTCAAGTCGTATGCCAAACCGAGTTTCGCGTTTAAGTCGATGAAAGCTGTTGTCAGGTTGAATCTATAGTTGCCCAACTCTGCGGTCTTGTAATCCCACGGGAACACATGATGATAGTTGTGCCAGCCCTCGCCGAACGCTGTTATGGCTACCGCCTTGTTCTCCACGGGGTTGATAAACCTAGAGTCAATTAAACCACAATGTCAATCGATACTTCAGCCTCAAATTCGTAAAAAAGTCTTTAAACACTTCACAGCTACGATTCTATTCGAGTCTCAAAACCGTTATAATTTTTACACCAATATATTGTATTAGTAAAGCTATTCCTTTTGAAGTAAAATAAATCATCATTGGATTTTCCAGTCCAGAATAAACAAGAAAAAATAAAAAATTCAAGAAACAGCCACACAAAATGTTAGAATACATGTGCAACGGTTATCTTTATGCTTCAGAACAATACGGTAAGGCTATCAATCTTCTATCTTTGACAATGAACAACATATTTTTTCTGTAGAATTTTCACTGAAACAACTGTTTCACTGAAAAATGCAAAAGTGCAAAATATTGAAAATAATAATTAGACATTGTCGTATATACAAATTAATTATTTTTATATTTCTCTGTTATTGTGTTTTCTAGGTTTTCAAAGTATAATATTATTATATACATATGTCTGCTTTGAGTACTTTTTGTCTACAGTATATATTATAAGACGGTTTCGATATAGCACTGTGAAACCATTTCGACAATCCGTCTACATAAAACAATATGCTGGCAACTCGATTTCCATATAGCACGATTTAAATAGACTTGGACATCGTCCGCAATTCTGATTTATATCGCTCCTAAATTTTGCTTAACGTTTCAATACAACACGGAACGAATTATTATTTGTTACAGGAGGTTTAACTTCTACATTTTTAATCGTTAATGTTACAAAAATTACATTTAAGTATACATTTTTATTTTCACTCAGAATTTTAAACCTTTCTGGAGAAAATCTTTCTGACATTTTTAAAGATTCTCGTCAGCAAAGGGTTATGTGTACTCTAAGTCAGAAGAAGAAGTGTCAGGATTCTCGAATTGAAGTAGCTGTGAGTGCAAAGTTTATTACTCAATTACTGCACTGAAGTTAAATTTCTTTTTGGTATAGTACATTCATTAAAAATAACATCAACGCGTTCACTGCTTAGGTGCCTAGTACTGACTGACACTGAACATTCCAACAACGGCGTGGTGGTCGTAATTAACCTAAAAATTATCGAACAACACGTGGCCAATTTCACGACGCTGCTGGAATGCGCTTTAGCAGTTAACGAGTTAACATTTAAACTATTAATGGATAATTTCACCAACCTGTCGTACGGTCTATTGCCGAACAAATGAGCAGCCGAGTTGACCAGCCATGTGGCATTCAGTGTGAAAACATATCGGAGGATCGCTGGAATGAAATAACCGTTCGACCAGGTTTCGTTCCACAGGTAAACCGGAATGGCAGTGGGTAATACGAAGCACATCAATGGCATAAGAACCTTGTAGTACCTGTGAACACATTACAGAAGGTGTTTCGTAAAAAGTCATAGCCATCCAGGAACTATAGAACTAATTTAGTGTGCATATAAATGAGACCGATAATTATCCGGAAGTTAGTACGGAAAACAGCAACTTCGAAGAGGTCAATTAGATTCAACAAACGAGAACTTAACGCGGTTAATCATCTGTTTGACTATGCAATTAAACTGTCCTCCGTAGAAAACAATATGCATCAAATATGCTACGTGCTAAGTCACAGCTGAAACGTAGTTTGTAGTTGACGACAGCATCGACGTCAGAGATATTAAAATTTATGGAGCAATTAATCTACTAATTAATACGAAACAGAAAAAACGAAGTAGGTATTCGGATACATGATTTAAATAGAATTGATTTGATGAAGAATTATTTGATATACAGAAACAAACAATCTGGGTTTCATCTTGAAAACTCGTTCTTTCTTTCAGTTGTACATTTGCAAGATTTTCGTTACCATTTCATTATGAAAGCATAATAATTTTTCCTACAAGTATTCTTGTACAAGTTTCATCTCCATTTAAGGATAATAGAATCTTTTTAACAGTTACATTTGTGATTTTAATTGAACTATTTCTATATGTCAGGACGATCGACTCACTTCTTTTGGAAAGCA
Source organism: Agapostemon virescens (assembly GCA_028453745.1). Classification (NCBI taxonomy): domain Eukaryota; kingdom Metazoa; phylum Arthropoda; class Insecta; order Hymenoptera; family Halictidae; genus Agapostemon; species Agapostemon virescens. Next base: position 17,030,811 of record CM052099.1, read on the forward strand.
AGGATAGGGTTACGTTTTAAATCGCTCATGTCGATACCCTTTCCTTTCACACGGATGTCCGGGTGTTTTCTGCACAACAGCCAACCAACGTGCGCGAAGAAGAAGCCTCTTTTCGCGTTATGGGGGTCGGCATTCGTTTCGGTATATTTGTGATGAAGTCTGTGATCTCTGGCCCAGTCCACCCCCGCGTCCTGTGAAACAAAAACAGAAATACTGTCGTCAGTAGAATATTTAAAATTAAGTATTAATTTAATTGATAAGATTAATTGCAATGCTTAAAATTAAGCGATTAACAGTTACGAATGATTTGACAGCCGAAACTGCTAACTTACTTGGAATGCCATGGTGTTCACAATCATCAGAAAAACTTCCAACGGCCATTTTGCCTTGTACGCTCTATGTGCCCATAATCTGTGAGCTCCGGCAGTGATTCCCAAGCCACCTAATACGTATAGGGTGAAAGCTGCAAACAGGAAAAGAACATTTGACCGATTAACACTGAAAACTAATCAAATTTACTTAAACTAATAATCTTTTAAATAGATTTAATCTATTTTGATTATTTGCGATTTTTATTCATTTCAACTAATTTTCATAACTTCAATAATTGTACAACAAAAAAATCTAAAAAGGGGGTTATTCGATCTGCTGTGGTAGGCAAGTGTTAGAGCTTCTTCCGAATCTTGAACCAGTACGAATCACGCGAGCAAGGAGTTTAATAAAATTCGAATGTAAGGTTAGAAACAGAAAAGCGAGTCGTACCGATTCACCATGATGCCTTGCGCGATGGTTCGTCCGCCATTAAGCGGCGAAGACTAATTGTAAGATTCAAATATTCGTTTCACTTACCGAATAATAGCGTCATCCATTTGGCACTGGTAAAGGAAAGGTACACGCCGTAAAGCGCAGCCAGATGAAGGTATGTGAAAATGATTACATTCCTCCAAACGATACGTCTCTCGTACTTCGTTTTCTGTGTTTCGATCACTTCTTCTTCGAGCTTTTCACCTTCGTACAATACTCCTGTCGGAGTACTGGTGATGTTTGGCGCCATTCTGTTCTCACTTCTGTAAACAAAAAATTGCTACCGTCAAATAACGAACGTATAACAATAAATACGTATCTCCGTTACACCGAAAAATATGAATCTTTGTAGCGGGGATGCCGAGTTAATTTCTCATGCCAATTTATATTTCAGACAATTTTAATCCTTTTTTTAATTCAATGAGAAACTTTTACATTTTTGTAATTATTATATATGCAGGTCGCGTTAAAATATTTTTTATATTAATTTTAATCGGTTACAAGTCCAATTCATATTTCAAACAATTTTAATTCTTTTCTTAATTCAATAAGAAACTTTTACATTTTTCTAATTGTTATATACGTTGATAGCGTTAAAATATTTGTTATTTTAATATTAATCGGTTACAAGTCGGTCGGAATAAATATCGGACAAATCAATTAAATTGTAGAATTTTTGCTAGTCCACTTAAAAAGTTTTACAACTTTATTAATAAATTATCTTTTCTTATACAGTTTCATAAAATCGATTGTCAACTCCTCACACGGTTCCACACGGTTCTTCCCGATTACCGAATAAGTGAAAGTATTTTATTCCAGACGAAATTAGTCGTGTCCGATGCAATTTATGCATATCCGAGAAAATTAACGTACATTCGGAGGGAATATTGGCCTGACGTAACGACGATCGATATAATCGTTCTTCCGATTATTCAACTCGCAGTGATTCAATTATGCCGGTCATGTAAATGCTGAACAATAAATATCCTTAAGTGATCTCAAACGCTTGTACTCTACCCATTAAAATCATAAATCATTTTAATAATCCACTAGCATGAAAAATCATTTTAATTCCGATAAACTTCGTGGAATTATGCAAAAAGGATTCTCCTTATTCGATTAATCCGACGTCAGGGGCTGTGGGTCTTTAACTATTCAACGATCTTCATTACACGATCGTTAGAATTAGAAATTCAAACGACCGTGCGAAACTATCGCAGAAGTGCGCACATAGTTCATTTTTCTCAGCTACATTAACACTAATGCGGAAATAATTTATTTACACAAAGTCTGTTACACATTAAGGCAGGTTTTTAATTTCTCTCTCTCTCTCTCTCTCTCTCTCTCTCTCTCTCTCTCTCTCTCTCTCTTCTCTCTCTCTCTCTCTCCCTAGAGAGATTTATATTATATATATATATGAAACTTTATAATAAAGTTTTATACTTCACAATTAATTTTATAATAAATTAATTAACTTTATAATAAAGTTTTATATATATATATATATAGAGAGAGAATATATATAGATGGAGAGACAAAAAAATATATATAGAGGGAGATAGAAAAAATATACAAATATATATAGAGGGAAAGGAAGAAGAAATATATGTATATAGAGGGAGAGAGTGAAAATATATATATATCTACAGAGAGAGAGAGAGAGAGAGAGAGAGAGAGAGAGAGAGAGAGAGAAAGCGTGCTCGGTGTGAATTAAAATTGTCCAATCGTTAATCAGAATAGAAAATACGAACGGGGTAAAGCGTAAGGGAGCACTTTCGAAGAGAACCTACTTACTCGGTCGCGGGGGAAGTAACTTTCGTTGTAAACATATACAAAGCGTGACGAACAGGATGTCGCAGGATGGTTACCGTCCGAGCGAAAAGACACTTCTAACATCGTGTTACAGGGCCTTGCATAGACATCGATGGAATTATCTGACGATTGCAGAAACATCGGACACAATCGTATCGCGATTTCATTGATCACGTTATCCGACCGATTAAACGATAACCGCTTCGAATGGTTTGCGTACGAAGCGTGTACGAGGAAGTTAATATTTCTAGCATGATGGGAACCTCGTTAAGTCCTACCGTCCACCACCCGCCGTTTATGTTATCGCGGACGTTCTGTAAAAAAAATTTCCGTCTCACGATGTTCGATTCGAGTGGGAATTTCACTGGCAAATAAATTACAACGCGATAATACTTGATCCCGCGCGACCCCAATTACTCAACATTTATCGGTAATTAGATACTCGTCTATACAGCCATAAAACACCAAAGAAGAGATTGCAGCGGGCAAAAAGAGAACATCCGACGTCTGAAACGATAATCGTAATCTTTTCCAACATTATATACGACCGATCGCGTAATAGTTGCTGCATAATAAATTAATCTTTTTCCGTTTATTTGCTCGTTCCGAAGAAACTCGTTCGATGAAACCGAACGAGTTCTTGTGTTTCATCAGAATACATTAAAAAACCGACGGTGTCAATAAACTGAAAACACGAAACGGAACGCGCGGACTAGGGACGAAACGAGAGGCGCAACACCGTAGCCAATCCTGTCGATCTCGCGCAACTGCCATACGCCGTTCGATGCCACTAATCATGTTAATTGATACTAAAACTATATAAACAGATGCAGAACGAGAGTAATGGTTGCAGCAACACTATTCGTTCCCCGCCTCTTTCCAGAAGCGAACCTGCTGTAACATTTTGTATCCAGGTCATTTTAACCGGTTCTGGGCAAAAAATCATTGAAACAGCAAAAACGACTAATCGAACGGTAACGCCGCCCGCCCGTTTCCCATGAACTCGTCGAAAACTGTAGAACGCGCGCATCGTCGATTTTACGGATTCTACTAATTTACAACAGAGGTCAGGACTAATGGAAATGGTGATCGTACCTGTCTATTGGTCAGGATATTCGCAAACCGCCTACTTCCGACGTTATTCTAAGTCATCGGTTCCATCCAATCACGTGCGAACGTCGCAAAAACGAGTCCCACTATCACGCGCTCGCTGGTCGGAACAAAACATCACGGCGAGATCGATACGAACGGTAAAAACGAACCTATTCGATTGAATCTGTTAATTCCGACTACCTGTGTCCCCTTCATCCTGCTGCTAGGCGAAAAACTACCCCGTGTCCGACGGACAGTGTGCAAACATTGAAATTTTCCAAGTTAATTGCGAAGACCTACCCGAGCGGATTTTCGAGGTTACGTTGTCCTCGATGGGACCGTCAATGCCACCTAGAGAGACTTCAGAGTGTAGCGAATTTTACGAAAGAGCCTCGGTTTTAACTGTGACACCGTTGAGCCCGGCGTCGGTCCCTGGGGACCGACAGTGTAAAAGTTAACAAATTAAATGTGGTAAACTCAATTGGAATTTATTAAAACGTTCTAAACGGAAAATATTGTTTGCTTTTGCGTATATTAGAAAACGTGACCGATTATTTTTAGTGAATTTTTGTTACAGTCTTGCGTCCGAGTAGCGTTGAAGTTTTTGTCGTATCCCGAGCCAACATCTTTGCATTTTGTTAACGTCTACTTCTTTTCTTTTCGTAATTGGTGGACAATTCGTTTTTCAATGTGCAGACGAATATTTGCTAGTTTGATTATTGTGTAAGTGATATATTTTTGTCTCCGTTACTTTTTCAAACATGAACAGAGCATTTGTAATAGCAATATTTCACTTGAATATTTTAGAAGTTAAAACGAAGTATCAAATATCAAAGTGTTCGCTCGCTGCCGGGTGAATGAGAAAGGACAGCAATAATATCGGGGCGCCGGGCTGAACGTGTCAACACATTACCGACCGGAAGCCTATTTTATTAGAGCTTTCAATAGTTGCACTGTAACAAAATCAAGCCTAACAAACTGCTTTTATATTGTAATTTGTAACCGAATTATTAGATAACGTTACCGAGGATGTGTTGATTTACCAGAAAATTTGTTGTCAGCGTTGAGAGATCCATTGGAGGGTTTTCAATCGTGGATAATGGACTTTGAAAAATTCTGAAATACTCGGCGGTCGGTAAAACGTTAACATCGAAAAACACTCTCGGAACCTGGAGACGAGCGATCTGAATCGAATCGCAGAAATCCGTCGGATTTGACCGAAACCGAACGAGGTCGTGCATCGACTGCTGGGAGGATCGCGTGGAGGTCCTGACGCCGCGGCGCAGGCTCGTTTGGCGCCGAAACATCAACTATGGCGACCATAATCATTCCACACGAAAATGTCTAGCGAGTTTCTTGACCCGCGCACGCCTTTACCAGCCGGGATAGACGGTTCTCTCTGTCACCTTGACAATATACGAATGTCCTTCGGACACGTTCGACCACTTCGACCGGCTTTGCCTTTGGAACGGTTACGCAATATTCTCACATGCGTGGTCGTCATATTACAGTTGTTACAGTGGCCCGCTTTGATATTCGGACACCATGATACCCGAGAAGTTTTTGCTGTGTATCTCCACTGATAATTGACTTAAAGAATTCGTCGTTTTGTAACGATGGAAAATACTTATTTTAAATGCTAGAAACGTAGCTTTCATTTATTTAATTTTTACACTTTTCGCGTTAATCAATGTTAACGCTTTACCGATTCGATGGCTTCCAGGGATAGTTGACGATAACGATGAACAGGTGTTCTCGCATGGGTACCGTATCACGGGACCTCGAAGCGTGTCACATTAACAGGTCGGAACTAACCCAGGCATCTTTGTTGCGTAAGAGAGCAAAGATCCCCGTGGAATATTACTAACCTCGAGGTTTCTATAATGTCATCACCGAAAGGGTTCTGCAAGTTTACTATCTTACGTCAAGCTATCGAGACGAATCGCAATGATGAGCAATTTTATTCGTTTCCGGAATGCGGTATAAAATCGTATTTCGCAAGTGCCCTTGCACTGACATCAATCGTGCCTCTTAAACCCTTAGCGCCTCCAATGGTGCCTTTAAAAATTCCCTTACTATAATTTAAAATAGCTTTTACATTGCTGTTTGCATTTAAGGAATCGGTAAAAATTTATTTCGGTGCAATAAACTTTATATTGACGAATGAAAATGAAGCATATACAAATGCAATTATTTTATTTTGCTAATAAAATACTCATTTTGCTAAGGGTTAATTATTAATTAATAAACTGGTGTCCAGTTAATATTTGCCAGTTTGGTTCAACACTAAACGACGTAATAAGTATAATATGCTTTTAGCCTGCTTTGCTTAAGATAAACGATATAGTACTCGATTAGATCCACGCTTTATAGAACCTTTGCTTAATTCCTCGTTATCTAAAGAGTAACTTTGTTTTGAGCTACACGATTATAGGAAAAGATATAAACTAATTTGTAATCTACGATTCATGGGAAAGAGCGAAGGTCGAAGGTTAAAAACTACGAGAATTAGATAGGACGTCTCTCACTGACTCTATCACAAAATAAATAGTTACTTTATTGTTAACGATGCTCAGGAATGCTCTGGAAACAAATTGTATAGTTCTATGGAGCATATGTTGTGGTAGAAATAATTCTTTTTTGAAGGTCACATTGCTTGAGACTTCAAAGTCATTCGCGCGAATGACACACGAATAATGAAACAACAAGAGCTCAACAATGGAAAATTTATAAATAAATTTCTGCGCGTCTGCTACATCGATTCGAGAAGAAACGTCGCACATCTATGAGATGTTAATACGTTATCAGAAAGACAATGTGAAACCACATGATCAGACGCAAGAAGAGGGGACTATCTCCCAATAATAATAATGTGTATTCAAACAGATAATCATCTACAATAATTATTTCATTATTCGTGTCGATTTCTAAATGTTTTAGGATGTTTCATATCTTCATTCATATCTTGATTTTAACTATCCATAACTTAATGGATAGGAATATATAATCCCGTTAAGAAATACTGTCGATTATCTTGAAATCTTGAAAGATATGACCTTCGAAAAGAATGATTTCCCAGCATGATTCCGAGCTTAATGAACGTCAACCGAAACGTTGCCTTGGAATAGAATTAGCGAGACACCCTGTTACAAGTAGAAAATATTTTTTTCGCAACACGACATGCGAAAAGTAAACAAACATTTAGTTTACGACCCAATATGAGTTTTATTGGCACATGTATCATTATAGCGATAGCAACGTGAATTATTTTGTAAACATCGACGATCTCATGTGTTCCATGAGCACGTGATCGTACGATTATTTCCGAAATAAATTTCGTTTATCAAGCCGTGTAATCAGAGATTCACGACAAAATCCAAGAGAGAAGGCAGAGCTCTTCGTGTTTGAATAATTTATCAGATCAGATACTGGGATTTCTAGAATCTTGTTAAGTAGATTAATGATCATGTGACCGTAGAAACTTGCTAGTAGTCTCTTGAACGTTTTTAATTAAATACGTGCAGATCGTTATTGACTTTTTATCGTGTGACTATAAAAATGTGAACGATGGGGCGAAGGGGTTTCGCAATGGAAAACTGTATGATACGTATCACAATTTAAATAATAACGAAGCTATTTGTGCAAGATTGTCTTGTAACATCGAACTGGACATTTCCAACGACATCTTGTCCCATAAATGATCTAAAGTGACGGCCCTCAATCACGATATACTCTATTAAGTAACATACTAGAAAACTCTTCATTTGCTCAGACCACCTTTGGCATTTCATGCGTTTTGAATTCTCGTAGGAATAAAATCGTTATAGATGTAAATAATGTGCAAGGGACGATCTCAAACATTTTTTCTAGAAAATTTCCTTAGATTTGTGTAATTTGTTATTCCTTAGATTTATCTGTATATTTATAAAAATTTTCTTACACAGGAAAATATTCAGATGCGAAAATCCGATTTTGATAAAACTTATGGGAGCTTATAGTTCTTTAAAGAATATTTGATACGTGTTTCTTTTTATCAGCAACCATCCACTTCGAAGGGGTGAAAACAGCCCTCAAAGTTGGGGTATTTTTGAAATATCTCAGCAAACAGAGGTCGAAAAAATTTGAATATTTTTTAAATTGTGTGTTTTTCAATGAAAAACGTAATCGCGTAAGAAAATCTTAACAAAAGGTTTTTGTTTAAACAATAAAACTATAAGCTCCCATAAGTTTCATCAAAATCTGAATATGTTCCCTTGTTAGATTTGTATGATTGTCTCTTCAGTAACGAAAGAGAGATATTTTTTGATGAATAATTTTAAAACAAGCATGGAGGAATAGTTTGGCGGTTGAAGTCGAGGTTTGATTATCGAACATGTGTGCCACGCTCTCTGCCATTTTCGTACACAAGCCTGAGGCCCCATATCTGTAACGCGTACACCTGATTTGGAAGCATAGGGGCCATTTCATTTGAAAAACACGTCCTCGCATTTAAAATAGGTAGTCGAAAACGCTCAACAGCCCTTTGAATAGGTCCACTTTTTATGGACGCACACGCATGCGTTTCGGTTTCACATCTGCCGGCCTTGGCGAGGAAAAGCTGACAAAGCGTTTGCCAATACAGGCTGGTAGGTAAAATTTTCATAGATCAGCCGGCGATTATGCAATATAGAAAATGTGCTATTATTGTAGAGTCACGAAGAAAACTGAAATTTAACGCTAGAACGACCGAATGGGTCATGCTAGCTTGTTACTGATTTTTTTTCTTTCACAATTGTTGTAATTACGTGACTGTTTTATCGAAATTTTTTTAAATGAACTTTTTCATTTATTTATTATATATTATTATGTATGTATTGACATAAAATGTCGCATTACATGTAGAATAGCAGAATGGTTTTTTTACTATAATTATTTACGTTATGAACCGAAGGATAATTTTTTTATTCTTAATTTTTGTTGGTTGTTTTTGTAATTTTTACCAAAGTCGTAGCGCATTTTACAGAAGTAGAATCGTTTGCCGTTTAATTTACTTTTTTCCACGCCTTTGCACAAATTTTAAATAGTAGTTAAAGTAGTTAAAAAGAAGGATAGGTCGATAGAAATTAATTTCCGCTATTTCTTAACAGAATAGCTTTCTTACGAAATCCCATTTATCACTCGTTTGTATCTTTTCTTTTTTTAAACTTTTTTAAACCGACCGAATGAAATTCAATCACCTAAGTTATTCCTAGTAAAAAAACATGTTGGATACTCTATAAATATTTAATATGTTGAACATTCTACATAAACAAAATAAGATGTAAATCATCGTTCAGCAATCTTTAAACGATTAAATTACTCGTGTAACTAATTTATAAGACAGTTATATACTTACAAAGAAAGCACAAGGCTGTAAAGATTTAGTTATAACATTATCAAGTGGTATAAAAAAGTTGAAATATTATATAGAGTTACTATAATATATAATAATATAATTATAATATAATTTATAGTAACTCTACATAGATGCGTTTTTATAATCTGAATATTCGCAAATTAAAAGTCTTAAAAAATCTCATTTTGACTAATTTTAACTTCATCCACCAATTTCTATCATAAGTGCATAAAATCTGCAGTCTATATTCCCAGAAACAATTTTATGAAATAGCTCTACATAGATGCATTTTTATAAGCTCAATATTCGCAAATTGAAAGTATTAGGAAATGCCATTTTGACTAATTTTATCTTCATCTACCAATTTTCGCAGGTGCATAAAGTGTGTAAAATGCATTATGCAAGTGCATAAAGACCCCACTCTTATTACGAATATTATCGCAAAAGGGCACAAAAAATTTCTAGAACTTGTTAAAAATCAAATAATGGTAGCAAACATGTTAACCCTTCCAAGAATAATGCCGGAATCATTTTTGACCTGCTGACTTCAGCCCACGTAGATACGCAGTGACGTACGTGGTTCCCCACCGCCACCTTCACCCTTTCTGTCACCACTCATAAATCATGATGCCATTATATATACTGTATTTCCCTATATCTACAAGAAAAATGCAAACGCTGCACGCAACACGCATATATAATGACGAATGTTCAAACGTCATCGTATTAGTTTAATGTTTGAAAGAACCTCTAGCCGCGAGCGACCATCAACGTGTTTGTGTGCACGCTACATTGGGGAGCGCCTTCAGGAAGCGCGAACGCTTCTGCATTAGTGACATATCCGTGTACATGATTCACTCATAATGTTCAATTTTTTTTGCGACACCCTGTAGTTCAAAACATCTAAAATCCAACGGAAATAATTATTAAATTATAATACATAACTTAAATTAATAATATTATTAACCTGTTAACTGGGGAATAAACTTCTGTTCGACTCGTTTCGCAATTGGGACTTTTTCCTCTTTTAACTATTATACAATATTTCTTTTAATTTAATTATTTCTTATTGTTTATATAATTGATTTACTTAGATAATGTTGGAATTTGTCTCACAAATTTACAACAAAATGAATCTATTATTTCTTTACTAGGAAGGATCCAATAAACCGGCTGTTGTCACGTATATATACATACATTATATATTTTCCCGGCATGGGACCCTCGATCCTCAACTGTTTATATTCGACTGGTCCTCCTCAGTATCGACCTCTGGTGTCTGTTAGTAGTAACGTTTCTTTCAAAGAGTAAATACGTGTCTCACTGCTTTTAGAGAACTTATTAAAATATATAAATTTGACTTCATATTTAACAGCATAGTGAGTTTTATTATATACCCATATTCCAATAGATAAGAACTACATAAAATGTAACGTGTTCGAAATATTACGTCAAATTTCCGTGACGTGTCCCGATGCCCATTGGCAGTAGTAGTTCGTGTATGACGAAATATTTCGTTATATCCAGTTAACAGGTTAATATTATAACATCATTAAAAGTTTGTTCATTTATATACAGTTAATAATTAATTTTGCAGTTATGGTTCGCAGGTACAATTCATCATTTATCAACGAGGAGAAAAATTTAAATCTACATTGTCTATTGAATTGAGGTTAGTTCACCGAGTAGGTACACATCGACCTCGGCGCAGCGTCGCTAGTGCTAAGCGACATTAGGTACATACTTCGTGACCGTGAAATCTTTATTGGAATGTTGTCGGCTGCGATGTGATCCACAGACGATCGAAGGACGGTCAAGTGCGCGACGAGAATACCCGATTATAATACGATTATATTGGATCAGATTATCCAGTCATCGAGATGCAGTTCCGTTCGAATAATATAGAATCGATCGTGAACCGATTCGCGGGTGACGGGAGAGTCTGACACTGGGAAACCCGTCCTCTCCCCAAGACTAGTAAACCGATGTCATCAGTGCCAAGGTTGCGCGCGGTTAACGGCTGCGTAGTCCATTGATCATTCGTCGAGCTCGACACCACCAACTCCGATTTATCGATCGTGCCCGCGATTCTAACCGAGTGAATTTTTCTCCGAGAGAGAAACGTTTCCATGCGGAGAAGAATAGCCAGTGTGTGTGTGTGTGTGGCTTGTCCTTGAAACGATTGTTATCGAATATTGACCGACCGTCGGATCTTCCGGGTAGCGGGACAACTTTATTTTTGTCGTCTAGCAGCTTCGGAAATCGGCGAAATTATTCGTATCAAAGCGACCGATTAATCACTTAATTTGCCGAATCGATTAACCTTAGAGCGGGAAGCAATCTAACAGGTATATTTTAGAGAAATTACAAAACTGTTTTTTGTAACAGTGTATGCTGAGAACAAAGGAATTTATTTTGACGATTTCTAAAAGGAGCATCTTCTTGTAATTTCAATAATTCAGTAAAAATTGTCGTTCTGCATATATATTTTAATTTTATATTATATTAATTTTAAATAGTTAAAATTGTAGTTCCTTGAAAAGAGATATAGTACAAGTAACATTCTACTGTAAAATAAGAAACTAATAAAAAGAAACGAAGTATGTAATTATTAAATAAAATATTTGTTTGAACTGCTAATGTTTTCATTGAAGAAATAGGTGGAGAAAATAATAGACGCAGTTTTTAGTCTCGAAAAGCTTTAAGCTTTAGAAATAGACAAAGCGGTTGCACAATTATTGGCAAATCAAAGTGACTAACGCGAATGCGTTGAGTAAGTAGTTGATAAGGAAAAATTTTGCTTCCTTGTAATTATTTTTACTTTTTTCAGTTCACCGTTTTCCAAGAATTTACATTCTTTTTATCGAAAGTACTTTTTTTCTAAAAATAACAGATTAAAATCTAATTGCTAATTTTTTTGTTTATAAATAAGCCTATTCAGTGAATAAAATATGCACTTTATATCGTTGCAAAAAGTTTTGTAAGTCAAAAAACTATTTCATAACTATTTGTCCGTGAAATTGATAAACGCGAATGCGTTAAGAAGGTGATGCGAAGAAATATTGATTCATTGTATAAAATTAGATTGATTTTTCTGCACGGTTACAAAAGAATGTCGATGAATAGAGATGATAACATAAAAATAAATACGACGTATCATATATTATCATTCACCTTGAAACCAACTAGGTTCTTGTGTTTTTAAATTATTTATATTCTTGTCAAAATGCCATCGTTTCAATTATTGCGAATTTCAAAATATATACGTTTAATGTAAACTGAGCAAAATTGTTCTGTTATTAAATATTTTAAATTTAATACAATGCTTGAAGATTACAAATATCTAAAAATAACATAAACTTTATAAATATTTGAAATTTAATACAAATATAATGTTTGAAAATTTGCAAATATCTGAGAACAGCGTAAATTGTATAAATTCCTGATTTTATTAAATATTTGAAATTTAATATAACGGTAGAGAATTTATAAATATCTAAGAATAACATAACCTGTATAAATTCCTGGTTTTATTAAATATTTGAAATATAATATAATGTTTGAAAATTTGCAAATATCTAAAAATAACATAAACTTTATAAATTCCTGGTTTCATAAAATATTCGAACTAGGTTTGTGACCAACCTAACCCTGTTTCGCAATAACGAACATTCGTCCTTACCGAAAACAAAATATAAAAAAGAAACCCTAAGAATTCTGAGTTCAAAGTCACCTCAAGATACGATCTGTTTGGCAAGCGTCCCTAACATGAACCTTAAGCAGACACAGTGATACCGGATTTCAAAATACCCTTTTCATGGTTAACCTAACCTCGACCCGACGTTTCCTGCTTTCTGACAAATAGAAACTGAAACATTTGTAACGATGATAATCGTTTGGCTTCTCGAGAAATTGTTTCCGTATGCGAAGGTCGACATCATTAAACGATGCATAATCTTTATACGATGTTATTGTTTAGTAGCCTGAATTCACAAAAAACATTTTCCATGCAGACAAGTTCCTGGAATTAATTTGTTTTTATTCAAAGATGTACTCCGTCAATCATAGGTTAAAGCAAACGCACATAATCATTTGAAATAAATATGAAACGCGACAGCTATGCAGGTTCGTGTGCAAAGATTTTTCATCAGCATACACGTCCGTATTCGTCTAGATTGCGAACAAGTTTTTTATTAGCGTTTATATGGTTTCCTCTATACAAGCAGAAGTAATAAATAGTATCGCTTTATGCATTCCGAAAACAAATTAATTCATCGATCGCGGAACAGCGAACAAGCCATATATAAGGAATTCAAAAACATAATATTATTCTCAATCAGTCGCATCAGTCGTATATAATCCGACACAATATTTTTTACTAGATTTCGACATTAATTCGACCACATACATTATCACATAATTAACCATGGTAGACAGAGCGAATAAAAATTTCTTTAGGAACTAGAAAGTTAAGACAACAGTGATAACAAATTAAACCGTGACTCAACAGTCGTGGGTTTAACTGAAAAATTGATTAGATTTCTTAGGACTTTGGTACGTCTCGTAGCGGCAGACAACGTTTTGAGATAAAAATTAAACGTTCACGTGGTTCTACTTTATTTTATTATCTTGTACATAATAATATATATTTTGCAGTCCTCACAGGCACGTTTTACTATCATATAAATATTGACAATCTACAAATGCAAAGATCAAAGAGAAAATGATCCGTTTGAAAAAGGTTTGGCGAGCATGCGACACTGTGAACGGGCCGCCGTCGGTTGAACACATTAACTGGCAAACTGACAACCTCAAAAATTCCATAAAGTCAAATTAATTGATTCAATGAAGCAGCGATTGAGAACTTCGAATGTATGTGCATATCTATCAACCTTTTTGTATTCTCATATCAACTAAATTCAATGCAACGAATATATTAACACTTTAATGGCCGCTCACGCAACATGTGTGCGATGCTACCGTCGGAGATTATTGCCCAGTAACACTCTCTGTGTCAAGAATTAACAAGTGTGGATATAAAATTGGTATTGGTTTTTTTTAAATTAATTCTTCAAAAATATTGCCTGCCCTTGGCAACGTTTCACCGCGGCCATTAAAGTGTTAATGTAAAAATTTATTTTTAACACTAAACCTATCATGAAGGGTCAAACGACCCTCTTCAGATTTTCTATTTTACAAATAGTGAAGTTATACAATTTTCTCGACAGAAATTGATTCAATAGATATTTTTATTCCAATATATACATTGCAATAAAAATTGCATAAAATCCAAATAGATTAATTCTTCTCACTTTTGTAAGACAATGTACGTTAACACATTGACTGCCAAAATAACAGCCGCAAAAATTGCATAAAGTTGCAGCAACTTATTGAGTGAAATAAAAATTGAAAAAAAAATGAAATCTAGAACACTGACTAGTTCTTCGACGTTATTGCATTTCCTGGGCCACCGTCCAATTGGATACAACGAATATATTAACGTGAAAATTCACTTAAAAATGAAGAAGTCTAAAGATGAAGAATTTATGCTCATGTGTATGTCGACCAATTTCAATGAATTTTTCTGTACGCGTATAACTATCATAGATCTACCAGAGGCGTCTTTAAAAAATGTTTAAAAAGCTCCTATTTTATTGGTCACGTAATTCATACCGATTACAATATTTACCAAATTCATTTCGCAAATAATTTACTAAATTAATGGAACTAATTGTTGAAGAAAAGTCAAGACGGTTTGGTCCGATCTTAAGAAAGTTCTTTAGATTTTAAAGAGTGTCCCCGAATACTTTTGTGAGCCACTGTAGAAGATGTAGTGCAAACTGTGAACTAAAGATTTCTGCGTCGCGAATGATACTTCTTTTGAAAGTCAAACAGAAGAGTCCTATTGACAATTGAACTAACACACGCATCTCTCTCTCTCTTTCTCTGTGGCGACGGTGTCATGGTGCGCGACTTCCGGCGCAAGAGATGTTCCGCGAACATCATCCGGCGATTTCTGATTGGGCTTTCGCATCGCGCGACTTATGGTATATACGTGTAACACAACCGCAGCCACAGCCGCAACAGTCGCGAATACGGTTGCATCACTCTCTGTTGAACCACGTGAGCTCGCTGTGAGTTCCACGGGATCCACACGCGGGATAACACGTCGATACGATATAGCCGAGGGAGTCGTATGGTCGGCTAGTCGTACGATTTCGACGGACACCATTCGCCGGTTTCAGGTGGCGAGAGCAGCAAACTGCGCTCCGATTGGCTCAGACCATCTCAGCTGAGTCGCAGTACGCGCAGCGTCGCAACGTGTCTGATTTAGGCGTCCCTCTATCCTATCCAAAGACCGGCTACTATTATCGAAGCCGGCACACGCGGCGTTCCATAGTCGTGCCGCGTTCGCCGAATCTTTTTCAGCACGATATCTCGCTTTTTTTTTCACACTTCCACAAAGCACCGCCGCCGCCATCATACAATGCAAAAAGCTCCACATAATGCAGGCTTTTTTCTTTTTTATTTTGGAATTTCTTAACGTCCACAGGCCATCATTGAAAACTTTTCAACGGATCTTTCGACGCTGACTGGAATTTTT
>CM052099.1:17062212-17081519 GCA_028453745.1 Agapostemon virescens
GCTATTCCTCGCGTTTAACACTAAACTTACCGAGCAACAAAATTGGTTGCCTTATAAAAATTACAAGAATTAATTAATTTGGATTTCGTTCCATTTTTATTACAATTTACGATGGACCAAAAAAATCTACTGAATCGATTTCTGTGAAGGCAATTTTGTAACTTCAGTATTTGTAAAATAGAAAATCTGAGAAGGGTCCCCTTTGACCCCTTCCGGTGGGTTTAGTGTTAAAGGGATGAAATCAGCCCTTGGAAAAATTGGAACTTGAAAAGCAACAAATAATATTAAAAGAAAGAGTATTATTGTGTCTACAAAATGGTGTAAATTTTGTTTTACATAATTTACAATTTTCGTTTCACTTTAAACAAATTATTATTCCTTTCTGATGCTAAAAGTAGCGCCGAAAAGATTATATTAATTATAAATATTTTCTAGTTACGTGGAGAGTATCATAATTTTTGGATTTTAGGAATAGTTTCTGAGAGAGCAGAAGCATTGTAACAAATTAGAAGTGATTCACTAAAAACTTGTTAAATCATTTATACGCCGATCCTACCCCACGTAATCGGTTGTTTATAATGTATATTCAATCTATTTCCCTCCGTTTATAGACACCAATAACCTCGGATGTTCGAATGACACTAAACTCATGAATAGACAATAAAACGACCTTATGCCGCATTGATTAATGCACATCGAATGAATAAAAAATTGATTCAACCTCGACGTATTGTAATAGTGTCATTCACGAGTTATTAGACTGAAAAAAAAAAACAGAAATTTATTACAGTGAATTCGATCAAACTAAATCAACCGCAGAGATATGCAAACAATTGTTTTACGATCAAATATCAATGCTTTGCGCAATAACATCGTGTAACAAGTTGCGCGTTCAGTGGGAATCCAAATTACTATACCCGCAGCTCGGGACCATTGGGCTAATGAAAACTTCTTTATTTTTTAATATTTTTTTCATGGAATTTTTATCAGTATATCCGTGGCAATTTTGTAATGAAAATTATACCAAATATGATATAATTCTTAATACTAAATATTGATATAATAATTTATATTTATTATTATTAATAATTTTATTATTATTACTTATTATTATTTTTTTATTATTACTCTCTTTTTTAACGAGGATTTTATTATTATGTTCGTGGCATTTTTCTGATTAAAATGATACCAAACACGGGACAATTCGAATTACATTTACAATGGCTAAGTTTCTGCCCGATAAATGTCCCAATCAAGAGAGAGTGGGACATTTATCCTTTTCTATACCTATATCTTTTCTGTCAAAAAATAGTGTCCCTGGTCGGACCTGTGTCTTGGACAATAATAATTGAAATATATAATTTATATGTTTTTTTATTTTGTATTTAAATGAATTAATTTTGCGGTTGATGTGTAAAAATATTTTTCTAATGGTCATCAAAGGCACAGACGAAAGCTATGATTGGCCAAACGCAATTTATACGTATACTAATGTTCCAAGACCAACAAAAAGAATGTTCGTTCTAATTAATTTGGTAATGGTTATTTTGCATTAATGGTTATGCATTGTCGAATTAAGGAGACCCTTATCGAGCGATCTTTGATCGAAACGATTTCGAACCAAACATTGGCCGATGTAGTCGAGCACCTATCACCGTTCAAGGCTAATGTACGCATGCGCAAATATTTGCCTATTATCGCCACGGTGTTCAGGAAGCGCTCGTTAACCATACAATTTGCAGTAACACGCTTCCCAGGCTAATTTCTTGAACGACTTTTGGAAAATCCGTTCTGTGTAACATCGGCAAATAACGGAGCGAGGATTGCGCAAAAAAGGAAGACGTTCTTGGGTAATACCCATTAGGCATAAATCACAGTTCGAAACGATTTTGGCAATCGAGAAAGCGGACTCGCCGATCTCCTGTGCCGGGCGATGTGACATAATCGGGTCAACGTTGGGACTTAGAGTTACATTTACCGTAGCATCTCAAAAAACCTAGCATTAATCTAGTTAATTTTTGTTTTCTAACCTATTAACCAGGAAATAAACTTTTGTTTAACCCATTTTGCAATGGGGACTTTTTCTTTTTTTAATAATTATTGTTTATATAATTGTAAACTTGTATAATTAATTTACTTAGATAAGAGCTACAGAGAATTTAATGTGTTCCAAATATTAAGATTATATAATGTATAATATATTAATATCATAAGATATGTAATATACTAATATTATATGATATGTAATATACTAATATTATATAATATGTAATATACTAATATTATATGATATGTAATATATTAATATTGTATGATATATAATATATTTAAATATAGTAATATCTAAATACAGTAATATTTTAATATAGAATTTAATTTATAATTTAATAGAATTAATCATAGAATTCTATGAAGGTACATATTGCAAAGAGAAGATAATAAATATTCTATGGACCTTTGTTTTTTGTAAAATTGTTGAAGAAAATTTCTATTTTGAAATAATGGCTGCGATTTGGGTAAAAAATATTCTATACCAGGTGTCCTCGACAAAGTAATGTTTTCAAGGGCGTTTGTATTAATTTTCTATTTGCAATAGTTATTTTTCCCCGAACAGTGCGTAGCGAGCTGCGGAACGGGATGGAACCGGTGCGAGTAATCGACCCTAATTGAATCGACATTTCCGGTGGCCGATTATACCCTCTCACGTCGGACCATGGCAGGACTTGAACATGACACCTCGCGAATGATCTACACGTCATGAAATGTCAATAGATCCTCGAAAAATGAAATGCTCCTGGCTGAGAACAATCGATCAACTTTGCAGTTACGGTGTACTTGTGATCATGCTGTTGCGACAGAAACAATTGCAAATAAAACTGACTTTCGTTTGTATAATTAATCGTTAGCGATTTTAAAAGTGTATTTTCTCATTGTAATCGCGTTCCCTTAATTAAAATATTCTTTTAATTCTAGGAATATCTAAAGCGAAATAAATTATATCTTTTTATAATTACAAATCCAAATCTATTGTTTCCAGTGTAACAGCTATTCGTTCAATTGAATTATTAGAAGTTAAGTAATTAAATGACAATTTTTAATAGTATTCAATGGTATGACAATAGTTTTGAGTTTGAGTCTTTTTCAAATATTAATTTTGAAAAATTATGATTTCAAAGATCAGTTAACGGAAATCCAGTGATTTAATTTTTTTCTATGACAACACAGTTGTAGAATTGTGTGGAAACCAATCAACAGGTACGACACTGATATACTCTGGCTGTACTTCTCCTCTAGTCGGTTAGGTTCAATTATAATATCTATTATTTGACATTTTCTTTTTTCTTCAAGTTCAAACTTTAATATGTCAATATTTTCGAAAACTATAAATTCTCAATTCGTGAACTGAAAACTATGAAACAATCGCGTTCATCATCGACTCGGATGAATTTTCTATAAACTAAATTATATCAGAGTATAACAAAATTAATATGTGCCAATTACCAAATTTTCTTTTGACTTCCCTTTAACGTTAAACATACCCCAGAATTAAAATTTACTGATATATACTGTCTTATAAAAATTACAAGATATAATTTACTTAGGAAGGAAATTATATAATTTCAATAATAGCAAAATAGAAAATTTAAAAACGGTCATTTGACCCACTGCGAGTAAGTTTACCGTTAAAACGAATTATCACTTCCGTTAATTAAACAGCCTTAAGTTTAAAATCAAAGAGAAACTAATTTTACTTATTCGTTGAACCGAAATAAAATATTCCCTCGAAATAAATTAACGAAACTATAATTTCCGGGAATATTACTAAAACATTATATGCTAAACAGAATTTAACGGACACATTCAAAATTCTCCGATTCGTATGTATTTCAAAGAGTCCCCCCTATCAATCTACCAAACGTCCTTGCGACCGGCCAGCATCATTAATATTATAATTTAAATTCATAATCCGTTATTCTCATTCGCTATTCCTTATCCCGGCTAAAATGACCGCGCTCGCAAGTGTTCGTCGTAGAAAGTAGGTAAAGGATCCGTGACACGGAAGAGAGACACCGAGGCGGGGGTTTATAAATAAAAATAGTAAAAGAAGCCGTCGCGATCTTTCTTGCTCGGCTATTTTCTACGATTTTTATCGACACGTGACTGAAAAAAGGGCTAACGTACGCACCGATAAATCAAAGAAGTAACGGCTCGTTAATATTGCGCCTGGGACGTATTATGTTTACCGGCGGGACGTTGAATTTCCATAGGTTATCTCATTTAACGGACACGCGAAAAACTCGCGGAACTACCTCTTCTCTCTTCCTCTCTCCTTCACACCACTTTCTGAAACTTTCTCTGTCTCTTCCCTGCTCTCAAACGGAATCAAAGAGAATTCACAAAATCACAAAATTTCCAAACGTTTCACACCATCGAGGTAAAATTTCTCTTACAAACACACATCTGACAGTGAAGAGAAAGAGAGATGTGCGCGCACAAAACAAACGAAAAAGTTGTAGTTAACGGAACGGAACAAAACAGCACCGGCGCGCGATTATCCGCTCGTCTCCTTTCACGATTTTAACCGTATAACGAACAGAGATTATTTGGGACAGGCCGTTAGATTATCTCGAATAAAAATCCGGATACGTTCCGTCGTGAAACGGTTTTAACCGCGAGGGAAAAGGTCCGACGAATAGCACGCGGCTAACCTATGCGCCGGAAAAGAAAATTGACGGAATGTGGTCTATGTACCAGGAGGTTGTCAATTCGAGTTTGTCATCTCGTCCTGTAATTTCTCGCGAGCGAGCGTAAGTTTATAGATTAGGGTGAGAATAGTGTAAACGCTTACCTGTCCTTTCTTCACCCTCGGCGAACCCTTGCGTTCTTCCGTGCGGATGGGATAGCTGTTTCACCGAGTTCGCAGTTAATGTTACGGCCTCACGCACAAATGTGATCAACCACCGGGCAATAAAACCGCGCGAAAAATATCAGCCACGGTCAACACAAGAGTAGTCTTCGGATTTGTAGATCGACGATTCCCGTTGTCAGTAGTGGTCTCCTTTCGGCAAACGTGTTCCGTGTTATTCAATGTGCTAACATAGAATCAAGACTGAGATACCGGCACCACGCGGCCAGAGCTAAATACGAGCGCCGAGTGCTGACGAACACGAGTCATCGTGACGGCGCGCCGTGACACCCGCCGGAAACAACGGTGGCGCCACGACGCGGCGTCTTTTCGCAGATTTGTGGAACGAACAGGGGCCTACGTGATCTTCTGCGAGTGACAATACACGCAGCCGCGACGAATACCATCCGTTTGTTTTCGTTTTTTTCTATTTTCTTTTTCTTTTTCCGAAATATCGCGCCGAGGGGGATAGTTTTTGTAGAAAATCCCGGTAACTTCTTCGACCTTTCTCGCAGTCGGCGGATCGGCGAAACGGGGAAGAAATATTTCTCGGACCCAGTGACCGCCGTCCTAAAGGTCGATTTACACAGATTCGTGAAATTCCGCGTACGCGAGTATAAATTTTTGTGTACGCGTTTCCGTGTAGGATGTTATTAAAATATTGGTTCTCGTGAGAAATGAATTTTTATTGATTGAAAGCTAAGTGTGTAATACGGTTCGACGTGACGCAATCGAGCGCATTTTGTAATGTGTTTAGACGGTAGTAATTATTACATTTTACATATTTAATATTGCAACCACGAATGTCTACGCGGATTTAATTCGGTGATTGTGGGCGAGTTAGGGGAAACCCTAAGGTAGTATAATATGATGTTATATGATATTTATGATCCTTCCGTCATTCGATTTAAATTAATAAATGTTTACATTTATTAGGAGACCTAAAATTATTCCAGAAACTAGGTTATAATTTATATACACGGTTGGTCACTGTGAATTATTTTTCTTTCTTTGACGATGGAAGGATTTTTTGTAAAATTGCAATTGGTTGCAAATGTTTTAAAATTTTGTTTAATCTCTAAAAATTCTAGGGTAAAATTCTAACCCTATAGGATATTTCGATCGATTTTTCCCCTTTTAATTAATTGATCGAAAATTTTGAAAAAATTCTGACACATTACTGCTGTTGATATACACTTTCGAGAATTTTTTCCGATTTTTATATTGAACATTCTAGTTGTGAAAAATAACAAATCCCAAAAATTGCAGATTTCTTATAGAATTAGATTCAGCATAGCTACATAATTTTTCTAATAACAACATACTGTCGAAACAGTGACTTCGGACTTTTTAATTTGCCGCGCCATTGTTAAGCAAAACTATAAACTATAAGAAAAAGGAACTTTTGTGAAATTATTCTTTGTATTTTCTATTTTCTATTCCGTAGAGATAATATGAACGATTAAACGTTTCTACGTTGCGGAACGCAATATACGTCTCTTGTAAGCGAGACATCGCAGTTGAAGGATATATCCGCGTCGAATGAAATATTCAAAAGTACCGACGCTGATGACGAACGCAAGATTGCAAAGCCTTCTATTCACCGAGTTAGTTGAGACTCTGTACAATTATAGAGACTGTGATATCCTGATTACAACTATACCCCATCACAGGGGCGCAGACACTCAATAGTTTTCCAACTATTTGCAATGGAAAATTATAAACACTTAAAATAGTAATTTAGTTCACAACATAACCAAGCAGGGGTTCGTTGTGGTGGTAGCGAGCTGAACTAGTACGCCGTAGGCGCACGGGTTAGAGTCGCTTCATGGTAACTTTTTTTTTAAATGCGGATAGCATAAATTCACCTTGAAATGAAAACTAATAAATTATTTTATCAATTAACCTCCAGAGCTATAATAAATAGTACTGTGACGGTTCTACTTTCTATTCTTGTCAACGGGTGAACAGTTGAACGACTTTCTCGCTAGTACCTGATCCGTCACCGATTCGTATATATACCGTCCTTAACCGCCTTCCGATATCCCAGCGTCTAAGGCAGAAACCTGCTAAATAGCATTACCGACGGTCATCTAGCAGGCTCAGGACGAAACGGCGCTCCCTTCCATTTTTCCTGCCCTTCTACCATCGCCATTTCAGTAGCAGTAAAATGTATAGTAGCATACATGAGTTTTAGAGATTAAATTTATCAAAATTAATATACGAAATGCGACTGAATAACATTGTAGATTCAAGCGGGAACGCGCTAAAGTATCTTCTCATGGATAAAAGAGGAAAGCAATATGGAAATTTTTCCATCGAACGCTTAGCAGATAAGCGGTTAGGATTGTAGTAGGTAGGAACTTTCGAGCAACGGAAATAATGTTTACGCGGCTTTCAAAAGTTGCTCGTTCATTGGACACTAATGAGAATGTTTAATGAAGAAAATTTGATTACGTCACTGTTGCGTGCACAGTTGTTTCCGTTTAACACTTTACCAGCCGGAATCCTATTAATCGGACTTTCAATAATTGCACTTAACAGAACGAAGCTCAGAAAACTACTTTTACATTGTAGTTTGTTACGAAATTATTAGATAGCGTCACTGAAAATGTCTTGAGGACAAATTGACTTCTTAAGATTCTCAAAGATTGGTTAAAAAGTTTTCAATCATGGCCTGTGGTTCTTAGAAAATTTTGAAATAATTGGTAAAGTGTTAAACACGTAGGAATGAAATTTTGGAAATATGTTTTGTCTTCTTCTTTGCCTTGAAACTCGTGATTGCGATAAAAGTACTATTAACCTTTCGCACTCAAAGCAATTTTAACTCCAAAATCGGGAGATTTTTTTTAGAAATAATAAGTCCATTGTTCATTATTAATTTCTTTTCATACATATACATTTTGTTACATATAAATTTCACTTGGACGCGCAAGTTACTTTAATTTCGACAGATTCATTGAATGCAAACATAGCGGTGTGTAAAAATTGTTTTATACAACAGTTTGACAATTTTTAACGTCTGAGAGGAGCCATTCGAGTGAGGGTTAATTTATCTTAGTAAAATAATTCAATTTTACTTTTACAAGGCCAATTTAATGGAAAATATTGAATTACGCTTTTGGAGTTTTAACCTTTCAGCAGTTGCGCGTGTGCACTCCGTGCATGCAGACCGGTTTTATAGAGGAATAGCAAGTAAAGCCTCGCATTATAATCTCGCAGTATTTATTTCGGTATTTCGAAATACCATTCAGTTTTTACATTCGAAAAAAACCATTAAATTACGAAAGGATGCGAGGCAGTTGCACCCTGCTGGGGTCTGCGTAGCATTCATGCCGTTCTAAGTCCCGCACGTTAGGTTTATTTGCACAAGTATTAAGCCTTCCAGGTCGAAGCAATTCGAATCCCAAAATTAAGACACTGAACATTCTCATTCTGGGGAATCATTTTTATATTATGCGTTCGACATTAAACCTGTTTTCTTGTTCAACGACTTAATTTTTATTAATTTATAGAATACAGACGAATTTGTAATACGAACAGTTACTGAAATACTAGAATACTAAAACTTCTTTAGATGATTCTAATTTCCACGTTTTGGATCTTCCACCTGAAAGAGGAAGACCAAAAATATACGGAAATATTAAATTATTTGTTTAGTACCATACATCCTTTCAGTTTTTCAGGAACATTTTAAGAATCGTAAAAATTCATTATGATAGAAGCCTAAAATGATAAAAATGGATTGCTTTTTAAAAATAATTAATAAACGTTCATTTACCATGAACTATTTCATGAATTAAATTTGTTATCATTTACCATGAACTATTTCATGAATTTAATTCATGAATTATTTCATTAAAATTATTGTTTTTAATAAAACTCGTAATTTTTTATTGCTTTAAGTTATTTATAGGACGTTCAGTTAATTTTGAAAATGGTCAGAATTTCATATTCATAATAAGTTTTCATTAATCAAGACTAACAAAATTCTAAATTAAAATGTTGCATAACATAAAAATATTTTAGAATTTATTCAAATGCAATTCATTAAATATCTCGAAACAAGAAATATATTACTTAGACCATTTTCATAATGATGTGTGCATAGTGATGATGACGCCGTGCACCTTGCACACGGCACACCCCTTTTGCCGTAATAAATACAAAAGTGCTCGCCGGAAGTTTAAAACACGTTACAGAGATTTCATGCACTCTCAAGTAGACGGTTTCAACAATTCTGTAATTGACGAAATAAAATTTTGTTCATTATACATTTTCTTAGTTTTTATCGAATGAACTCCGTAACCTGTTACTCACCCGATGACGCTATTGCTGATGGACGCATCTTTGCAATTTGAATAGTCGTAAACGAAAGATAGTAGAACGCGTCATTTGAAAGAAAAAAGCATTGTTTACAAATCAATATGTTTTACACTCCGTAACTGCACACGTACGTTTTTTAAATTTGATATTTCGAAAATTAAGCCTTGAATGAAAATATCAGTTTACATTTTTCTTGACAAATATGTCGCCATCTTGGACTTCGACGATCCTTAAATATATTGTTATGGCATGATTCTGAATTCTTTATTGTTTTTACTGATTGTGTAAAAATGTGTCTTGACCATCATGGAAAATTTCTATATTTTTGCATCCGTGAAGATCTGTTAAAAAAACTTGTCTATATATGTACATATATATATATATATATGTCAGAGTTGCAAATCGTTGATAAATATTTTCCTTTCTTCTCGCTGGAAGTATTGTCTCAAATGAGATCATTGTCATAGATTTCGGAATAATTTTTTGCTTAAACGCGTCACCATTTATGCATAATGTTAGTGACATAAACTTTCATACGTCTCATGAAAATGACGCATGAGTGAAATATTGAAAAACAGCATAACGTAAAAAGCATGTGTTATTCTTTTGTGCAATTTATGGAAGGCTGGAATATTTCGTATGGTTCAGGCATTATCCGTATTCCGTGAAATTTGTTATTTAAATAAAGTTTTTCAAATAGAAATCGTTCTTTATTTTCATTCAGCCAAGTTAGTCGTTGGACCAGCTCCGCCATTAATCGATTCTGCATATTTTTGCGAGAAGAACGCCAAAATTTTCGTGTTTTCTGACAAGATTAGCAAGATAATGGCACTTTGTTGGACTGTACCTTCGAGAAAATATTGTTCTAATCAAAATTTGCAATAATATATAAGTACTTAATAATTTTTCTGAAATATTACCGTTCTACACGGCTACTGCTCGTTAAACAAACTGTTTCCTACCCATTCGTGGGCTTTACAATAATTCGTTTATTAATAATAATATGTTATTAATACATCATTATACATCGTGTCACATGCAAATCTGTCAACATCGTTGATTTATTAACGTCGTCGATCATGTAATCTTTTGCGTTTTACTTTCGGCGAATTTCATAGTACATATATTTCCATTAGCGATTAACTTTCGTCGTGTTTAACGAGACGTCTCGTTTTATCGTCTACAAATTAATCTGCTATGACAAAATATTAAACTCGCGTCAAAAACAAAATACTCTTAATTAGTAAATTAAGATTAACCAAATTAGAATATCGATCATTAAGCTATAATAAATATAAACATCTTGCACCTCCTTATTAATTATCAATATCATATTATTTAATTATAAATCGATCCTGTCAATGACACAAAAATCTCACAAGAATTTTCTTTACAGGTGAAACCGAAAAGATGACCGTTCCGTTGGTCGCCGCCATTGTTCTCCCTCTACAGTTAGCAAGAAGAACGTTCCTGAAAATAAAAGTCTGCTGATTGGAGCAATTTGATAGTATTGAACTAATACGATCTCGATATCGGCTCTCTGAAGGAACCGCGAGATCAATCTTTTATAAATAACGTCGCTTGGTATCGATTACATCAATTCCATCGATTTCCTGTCATCGTGCAGCAAACACTATTATCGACACATCATTTTCCTCATTAACAAGTTCCCTGTGCAAACGTCAATACAATCGGCACACTGATTTTTCTAGACAAGTTATTTTTCTATACGAATTCCAAAATCAAATAAAATCGAATAAAAATAAAAATCGAATAATCAAAATCAAATCAACTCAGGTGCAATTAAGCAGCTGCACCAAGATCAACAATAAGCTTATTTCCGTCCGTTATACACACGGAAATTATGTTTGATAATTAACGAAAACCTAGCAGGACAGTCGCAATTAATTCGAAGGAATGAGCAAAAGTATTTTCCAAGATGTCTACATGGGGGGTAGTTTCAGTAGGGGTAGTAGAAAGACCCTACGAGATAGTCCTCAGTCGGTTTTCGATCGTTGTCCAAGGTGTTTCGTGTAGGCATCAGCAAGGTAGCTAAACGAATTATGTTTTCGGTTTATAAATTTTAATTTAACCCTTTGCACTCGAATGGCGCCTCTAAGGCGACACTAAAACTTGCCATACTATTATTTAAACAACTTTTACGTCGCTAAGTTTGCAGTTGGGAAATCAATAAGAATGTTAATGTTTTAAGTACGAGTCTTAGTAATTAATTTTATATGAACGAAAGGAAATTAACTATCTACAATGAAGATGTTATAGATAGAAATATTGTTTCGATTTTGGAGTAGAAATGCTTCGAGTGGAAAGGGTTAATTATAAATTTATTACAGCAACAAATCTACGAAGTTCTCGTGCATTATTTTCGGTGATTTTATAAAATAATCTTCTTCGAACAATTTCTAATTAGAATTAACATTACGTGGAATATTAATGTATATTTACTAAATGCGTTGATAAATTTGATTTGAAGTGCAGAAACTCTTGACTCACCTGTGTGCTCTTCTTTGAAGGACATTTTTAATCATTTGTCGACAGAAAAATGAGAGCAGGATTCTTTATGATGGCAGCAATCTCCATGGTAACGGGCAGTTGCGTTTTACCATCTCCGTTAACGTTGCAACTGATACTGGAATTTGCGAAATGGAGATTATGGGATCAGATAGTGTTGTTCGACAATCTGACTTCCTTAGGTGAGAACATTATATTTGTAAACGTATACTAGATCGTAAAATAGATCGTTTATTAGAACAATAACCATTTGTTTTAATTTTTATACGTTTGAAACGAGTATAAATGGTCAAAGATTTTTATCACGATTCGCTTTCTGTGATAATACGTATTCTAAGCGATTCTTAGACCGTGGACTGCGCAAATTTTTAATTTGATGGCTGATTTTAGAGAAACCAGGACGAGGAACAAGTTCAATTTACCAAATAACTTATAATCATATTTGTTTAAATTTTTATACATTTTAAACGATCATAAATGGTCAAAGATTTTTATCGTGATTCACTTTTTGTAATACTACGTATTCTAAGCGATTCTTAGACCGTGGATTGCGCAAATTTTTAGAGAAACCAGGACGAGGAACAAGTTCAATTTATCAAATACCTTCTAATCATATTTGTTTCAATTTTTAAACATTTGAAACGATCATAAATGGTCAAAGATTTTTATCATGATTTTCTTTCTGTGATAATACGCATTATAAGCGATTTTTAGACCGTGGGCTGCGCAAATGTTTAATTTGATGGCTGATTTTAGAGAAAGTAGGACAAGGAACAAGTTCAATTTATCAAATACCTTCTAATCATATTTGTTTAAATTTTTATACATTTGAAACGATCATAAATGGTCAAAGATTTTTATCACGATTCGCTTTCTGTGATAATACGTATTATAAGCGATTCTTAGACCGTGGACTGCGCAAATTTTTAATTTGATGGCTGATTTTAGAGAAACCAGGACAAGGAACAAGTTCAATTTATCAAATACCTTCTAATCATATTTGTTTCAATTTTTATACATTTGAAACGATCATAAATGGTCAAAGATTTTTATCACGATTCGCTTTCTGTGATAATACGTATTCTAAGCGATTCTTAGACCGTGGATTGCGCAAATTTTTAGAGAAACCAGGACGAGGAACAAGTTCAATTTATCAAATACCTTCTAATCATATTTGTTTCAATTTTTATACATTTGAAACGATCATAAATGGTCAAAGATTTTTATCGTGATTCGCTTTCTGTGATAATACGTATTCTAAGCGATTCTTAGACCGTGGGCTGCGCAAATTTTTAATTTGATGGCTGATTTTAGAGAAACCAGGACAAGGAACAAGTTTATCAAATACCTTATAATAATTATTAATATTTTCTTGTACACATGTTTTATTGTATTTTAAAAATATCTACGTGTACATACTCAGAATGCAGAAAGATCCGCAGTCGATCGAGCAACCTTCTCAGGATGAAAATTTAATTCTTTTGGTAGAATTAAAACAGTGAACCGTCCTGATTAACGTGAACTGTACGTTTTAAAAACGTTTCGTCGTCTAAAGAAAGTCGATTAACGAAGAGTTTGCCGTATATATTATGAATTATTCTTCCGCATATAACGTGGAAGAAAAACGTTTTGCAAACTAAATAGTTTCTGATTCATTAATGGTATATAAACGAGCTGATGAGGTATCGGTGAATCACGCACGTATGACTATGCAACGCTAGAGTCGTAGATGCCAGTGAAGCGATTTCATTGTCTTCAGTATGAACGACAATAATACTGTATAATCGAGTTCAATAGGTGCGATGATTACAGAACTGCGAATATGACGTTCTTTTCGAATAATACATAGACCATGAGATCTACTTGAAATTAATTTATTTATATTGCTGGCCAAGTGAATTCCGTTATCGCGGAAACAGCTGTATAATGTGCAATTGTTTAAAAAGTGAAGCTTTTTTTTATTATTGCAAACGCCATCCTTCACAGAACATGTTTCACATTTCTTTTAACCCTTTGCACTCTGAGCAATCTTAATTCCAACATCGAAATGTTCTTTTCACCAAAAATAATTACATTTTGCATAGTTTATTTCCTTTCGTGCACATCAAATTTATTACTAAAGGGTTTTCCAATAAAAGCGGTATTAACAAAATTTTTATTTTATTTAACAAGCGACATTTTTAATTAAAAAGTCCGCCGCGAATCTACGCGATCATAATTCTTCCAAATCGTTGTAAACGTTCACGCGTTCGAATCGAATCGAATGCGAATGGTACGTCCTCTTGTCTGTCGACCACTGTTTTGCCTCGGCTGAGTTTACCGAAACGAAGCTGCAGTGCGTTTCGTGACATTTAGATTGTCGTACCTGAAACATACATTAATTATAAAGGGTTCTGCAATAGGGGCGGGTCGATGTTGAAATGGAATAGAACAAACTGTGTGCGAAGTATTAACGAAATTTTTATTTATTTAAAAGGCCCACGTATGGCTTCGCGCTTTCAACGACTCTGTCGCACAGATCCGACTGAATTCGAGCGATGGCCTGGGCTACGTTGACTTTGAGGGCATCGGTCGATTGCAGCTTATTGGCGTAGACCCGCGACTTCGGAAAAGTCCGCAAGAAAAACATCTAGCGGGGCGAAATCGCACGATCTTGGTGGCCACTTCGCGCGACCTCCGCGAGACACAACCATAACCTTTAGATCGTTCATGCAGAATGTCCGTAACGCGTCGTTCGCTGTGTGGCTCGCAGCGCCGCCATGCTGGAATCACGTGTCGTCCACGTGCATATCGTTCGATTCTGGTCAAAAGAAATCGGTTATCGTCGATCTGTAGCGCTCGCCGTTGACGGTGACAGCCTCGCCGACCGTCGTCTTGGAAAAAGTACGGACCAATGACGGCGCCGGCCCAAAATCTGCAGCAAACGGTACCTTTTTGTGGATGCGTCGCCACCCGATGAACCTTGCAATCTTGCTTGTTAACGTAGCCACTCATCGAAAAATGCGCCTCGCTGCTAAAGATGATTTTTCGGCGAAAATTGGGGTCCTCTTCCAAAAGCTCCGAAGCCCAGTCGACGAACAAACGGCGTTGTCTATAGTCGTTAACTTTGAGCTACTGGGTCGGTTGGATCTTGTACGGCTGCAGGCCCAAATCCAGACGCAAACTTTGCCAAGTTGAAGTCTGCGAAGGGCCATCTTCTTGCGCACGGCGAGGAATCGACTGCTTCGGGTTCTTCTGCACGCTTTCACGGACAGCGGCGATTTTCTCGGCCGATCTGGCGTTCCTTCGACGTACGGGTGTTGGCTGATCGTTTACCAAACCGATCGTCTCGAATTTGGCCAACAAACGTCGGAGAGGCGACTTTGAAAGGCCACCGCGTCTGCCGCAAAATGGCCGCAACGCGCGCAACGTTTGCACCAACGGACGCTCATTTTGATAAGAAAGTCTTATCATTTGGACTTGCTGCTCGATCGCGCAACTTGACATGGTGATTTGGCATTACTGACTGAATTACAAACAACAGATTTGACAGATGTTGCCAAAACAATATGGCCGCTATAGAGTGGCAACGTCAACCCCCGTCCATGTTGGAATACCCTGTATTATTCGTACGCACGACACTTCAATTTTGTTACCGATTTTATAATTGCAAACACAATGATGTAAAAGTTATTCTGAATAATTGTGTGAGGATTTTTAGTGTCGCCTGAGAGGAGCCATTGAAGGGTTGAGGGTTAATATTTGTCCGTCTGGAATAAAATTTATATTTAGTTCATATGTAAAGAGTATGGGTCAATTTATGGTATGAATGTTCTTTAAAATGTTTCGTTCAAATCGGTACAGATTTATTGTTATTAACAATTGATGATCTGCATTTTTATAGGCATTTTGCGTCATACTGCATTCATGCCGTTTTCGAGATTGGAAACCGTCTTTTAAATTGCCTTTTCACTTTCATTTTCATACTAACGTTACTTTTGACACGATTGACAAAATACAAAGCTGTCTGCGTGAAAATTGTAGACTGAAATGTCGTCTCTGAAAAATGACAAAAATCTCTGAATAATTTTCCGACTATTCGATATTTTGAAAAATCTGTGACAATTTAAATGTTGATCGTGTATTTTAGATTGTGTATTCGCTTACGCGAGACCATTGTTTGCCTGTCTCGCTGAAAAAGGAATCAGCATATCAATCCAGTCGGCTATCAATCCAAACATACCCGACGCCCTTATTATCCGGAAACATCGAATCGGATCGATCGTGCTGTTGGATGGATTGAATCTAACGTCGTCCGATAATGTTCTTCACGTGGTAAGAAGCACGTATAGATACCGCAAAGAAAAAGCAACCGTACGAACCATTCGATCAATCATTAATTCATTTCCATATATCGGAAGATTTCACAAGCACCGTAAACCTTTGACACATCTCGGAAAAAAACTAATTTTGTTTATGATCGATGCGAATTAATGGCTCCCGATGTTTGCACAAATGATCGTACTGTGAATTATACGAATAAGCAACGTTAATTACCTGCTTATTTGCTCCGAGCATAAATAGAATTAAAATAAACAATTAAATTTTAGAAAAATTCTTAAAATGCTTGGAAAAAAAAATATAATTTATATATTTATAGCCATTATAATTTAACAAAAACAATTTTCGAATGTATTTCAGTATCTTAAATATTGCGAACAGTGCGAATACGAATAACACTGTAAATTTTAAATAATCACTTTTAAATAATTTCCATATCTGCCATACGCAGAGACATCATACTTCGAACACGTGAATACATTCTTCTGGCAACCGGAATAATAATATCGTTCTCAACGAATATAAGGAATAATCATTTTTTTGTCCTGGCATAATAAACAGATTTCAATTATAAAAATCTTGATAATACTTGTTAATTTCTCGATTTGTCTTATCGAGATTTTACAATCGAAATTTGCTTATTTATTAATGTTGGAAGCCAGAAGAATGTGTTCGATCGTTTGAATCCTTGATAGACGGTATCACGTGCTCGATGTATGACGCTTACATATGGCAGATATGCGAATAATTAATTTAATTGTGACAGGTCAAAGTCGTTTGTATCAGACGCAATTGATAATTGAATCTGTTGATTAATTTCATATATTTGTATATGCAATAATAATAATAATAAATTTTATTTTATTTTATTTCACTTTTATTCATAAATAGTTTTGCAAAACTCTGAAAATTATGAACTGTTAACTAAAATGTTAAACTGTAACATTTTCTTTGTTGTAATATCGGCAAGCTTGTATTTTGTTGTATAAGTGATTGCGAAAATACTTTTCAGGCCTCCCAGAAGTTTCTTTTCAATTATTACATCTCTTGGCTGATGATCACAACCAGGAACACAGACACGACTATCGACACGGTTCTCCGGCATTTGAACATTGGCATCGACAGCGACGTGATCATTGCTACGTCCTCTTTAACGTACCCTGCGATTCAGAATTTGTCGAGAACTTTCTGGAAAAGGTGATCATCTAAATCCAATTAAATCCAGTGCCGTGTTTAATCATGATCGATGGCTTAGATAATAAGGTCGGAAGAAGATTGAACACAGAATTTGAACATGCAATCTATAGCCAGATTTATAGCTTCTTATCGTTTGCAACTATACTGCGGACTTTTATTTGTCAAGGAAAAGAATATCGTGCATCGATTGCAACGCGCCAGAGCTAAATCAAAATTTCATTCATTTATCGATTACTCGAATACGTTGAAAATTATAGGATTTTTGCGTAAATAATATTTTATTCGTTGTTTGCATGAATGAATACAAAATAAACAAAATATACAGTATTAAGTAGAATGTTTTAACTGTCGAAAAAATATTTAACGATCTTAATAGCCTTATTATTTTGATATATAAAAATATATTTTGCGGTTTTGCAACAGAAAGCATTTATAATTAAACATTTCAGTTTTATCTAGTTTTAATGCTTCGTTCGTAAACCTTTGGCCTTGACGGTGCATCGAATACGTTTAAGCATACTTAAAACTATATTTTCCCAGTATTGTGGAGTAGTCGAGTACCATTGTTCTTGCACACTTTCCCACAAATTGTTTATTGTCGTTGGCGAAACTTTATATGCACGAAAGGAAATTAATCGTGTACAATGGAATTTTACGCTAGGCGAAGAAATGCCTCGATTTTCGAATTAATATTGCTTCGAGTGCAAAAGGGTTCAGATAAAAGTGCTCGAATTCGATGATAAAGACACCTTTGGAATATTATTGACTAAATTAAGAGACGGAAAATTATAACTATTATTCGAAATAATTTTACATCGTTCGGCAATTCTAGTGTTAAAAATCTGCAGTTTACTTATGACCGTGATGCAATTATTTATGGGATTTTTAAATGAATTTTCACGTTAATACATTTTTTTACATCCAATCTGAATGCAAGAAGGTTGGAGAACTACTGAGTGTCACAGATTTTGTTCTTTCAATTTTTATTTCACTCGATAACTTGCTCCGACTTTACGCAATTTTTGTGGCTGCCAGTTTGGCAGTCAATGTGTTAACCCTTAACGGTCCAGAAGTATTTCAAGTTTACTTTCCAGCAGGTCCAGCTATTTTTCATATGAAGAGAAGCTGTGAAACATTTTTAAATCAAGTATAGAAAAAGAAATATTTTTATTTCAGTGAAAATTTATTAATATATATAGAGGGTAATAATAATAACAATATGATTTAAATTTTATATTCTTTTAGAGTAAGTAAAAGTGCAATGGCCGCTTATATGGCGGCATTGGTCCGTCAACGGTTAAACCCGACTTGGATATGTGCAAATCTTTCATTTAGAAATGCTATATTATTATATTTTCAAGATCGCACTGCCGTATGAAGCATTACGAGAGTCGGTATAAATACCGAGAGTCGCTCGCGATGACGCGACCCGTCGAAAACGCGACGATGAATTTGAACTACGCCGTTTTGGAGAACCGGACGGTAGCTTTTTATTTCGTCCACGTTTACAAAATACGGCACTCGGATAACACCAGCTTGGTGACGAATTTCCTCGGCTCTTGGGACCCGCATTCTTGGTCGTTGAAGAGTCCGGCCAGCGTGAAGCTGAGAAACGATTTCAAAGGGATGCCGATCGTCTTCGGCGTGCTGAACGGGACCAGCGATGGACAGATGGATGTTACCGATCAATTAGAAGCAAACGACATTGTGCCGCTTCTCGATTTTGCGAGCTTCGTCACGGGCAGCGTTAACGCGAGGTTTGTATCGAGGATCGAGGAAATGCACGGTAACGTCGAAATAATATTTCTATAATTGCATTTGTTACTATTAGTCTGTGGATTTTATAAATTTCTCGCAAAAATCGTTATCTACCAGGTCTGTAAATACGAAACCAGCATTTAATCATACATGGCAGGTAGCTGTCGACTTAGTTACCTTGAAACCGCGTCGTCGCCGCCATTTTCTTATTGCGACGTCTCATAAAGATTTTCAACTGGCAACCATACAAGTTTCATACAACGGCATACGA
>CM052099.1:17105744-17132511 GCA_028453745.1 Agapostemon virescens
CGACGTTTTAGCGATTCTGAATCTTTTCTACTTATTTTTGTAGACAAATTTTGAGGATTTCAGCAACAAACGACTCTTTTTCGACGTTTTAGCGATTCTGAATCTTTTCTACTTATTTTTGTAGACAAATTTTGAGGATTTCAGCAACAAACGATTCTTTTTCGACGTCTTAGCGATTTTTAATATTTACGATTTATTTTTGTAGACAAATTTTGAGGCTTTCAGAATGAAACGACTCTTTTCCGACGTTTTAGCGATTTTGAATCTTTTCTATTTATTTTTGTAGAAAAATGTTGAGGCTATCAGCAACAAACGACTCTTTTCCGACGTTTTAGCGATTCTGAATCTGTTCTATTTATTTTTGTAGACAAATTTTGAGGATTTCAGCAACAAACGACTCTTTTCCGACGTTTTAGGGATTTTCAATCTTTTCTATTTATTTTTGTAGACAAATTTTGAGGTTTTCAGTAACAAACGACTCTTTTCTAACGTGTTAGCGATTTTTGAGATTTTAACAATTTTTTAAAAGATCTGTTAGCCCTTTGCGCTTCAAGCAATTTTAATTCGAGACATTTTTTCACCTACGAACAGTTTCATCGCGTACATGGTTCGTTTCCTTTCACGCATAGAAAGTTTATCGCTATTACGATTCCATAAATGCAAACATACCGATGTAAAAAAGTTCTTTCAACACTTTAACTGGCCAACGGTACAATCTCAATTATTTTAAACTGAAATTAATTGAATGTAATTTTTACGATATTGTCAAAAATGAACCATAATATAGTGGTTGTAATTCCAACATTACATGGAATTCATTTAGTGTTAACTATGAAAATGGTCTAAGTCAAAAAAGCTGACAAATTACAATGAAACAATTACAAAAACAATACTTTCCGGTCTACCTAACAATACATGAAATTCACTTAGTTCCATTTTGATAGTGCATTAATTCAGTTAGGCTCTTCCGAAATAACCAAAAAATATACAGAAATATTAAATTACTTCCATTATACATCACCACTAGACCAGTATATTATGTATTTACTACCATACATCCCTCCAGTTTTTCAGGAACATTTTAAGAATCTTAAAAACTTATAATGATAAAAGCCTGAAATGATAAAAATGAAGTACTCTTTAAAAATAATTAATAAATGTTCAGGAATTATTTCACTAAAATTATTGTTTCTAATAAAACTCGTAGTTTCAGGACAACTCGGACATTCAGTTAATTTTGAAAATGGTCTAAGTCGATTAAAACTTTAAAAACAACATTTTCGTATGAAATTCACACAGAATTTTATATTTATGATAAGTTTCCATTAATCAAGACTAACAAAATTCTAAAGTAAAATGTTTCATAACATAAAAATATCTTTTAATGCATTCAAATGCAATTCATTAAATATCTCGAAACAAGAAACTTAGACTTAGACTATTTTCATAATTATGGGCACATATATCGAATCAAACTTATTCCAAGTTAAATATATATTCCAATAATAAATATGCGATTCTTGCAGCCACGTAATGATTTTTGCGTTGAATATCGAACGAGAGTGTTGATCGAAGGGAAAGAAATGATTCGAAGATGAGCAAGTTTGACGATATGAGAAAATTTAACGAAAGCTATTTACCCATTTTCGCAAAACTAAATCGCAGAGAGTCGAATAAAATATCAAATCAATCTAATTCCAAGTCGAACATCCAAATAATAAAGAAACTACCCTTGCAGCCGCCTAATCTTTCCGCGAGTGATTTTCGCGAGGAGTGGAGCGTCGATCGGGAAGAAATGGTTGGAGGACGATCAAACAAGCCGTGCGACTTTTTATATCAAAATATATTTGTGCATAGACAATAAGACAACCGTGGCAGGTGATCTTGTACCTAACATACATCAGTCATACGCCAAGAAACGCGTGCACGTGCACGTGTCGTTTTTTGAGTCGTGCATCACCGAGAGACCCGACAAACGTCTTAGAAAAAGGACGAAAAAAGGAAAGAATTAAAGAAAGAAATGAATAAAACTTGTCGCACAAGTACGTATATAAGGTAGTAACAAATATCGTTCTCTCGCACACGATCGAATCTACGAACGAGGAAGGACGAAAAAAGAAAAGAAAAAAAAAAAAAGACTTAATGAAATGAAGCCCGCTTCACGCGATTTTACGGTAACTTAAGGTGCGAGGGACTTCGGTTTGGACCGAGTCCCAGGTAACGTCGGCGAAATATAGAATCTCTCTCTCTCTCTTTCTCTCTCTCACACTCTCTTTCTTTCTCTCTCACTCTCTCACCGTAATCTCTATCATGCTTCCGCATTGAAACGTAGAACTATAACGATTGTTTGTTTGGACACATGCGCGCTAATCAACAATATATTTTCTTCGGTTCCTCTATCGCTCTCTCTCTCTCTCTCTCTCTCTCTCTCTTCTCGCACTCCCATTCGCTCGGACATTCGCTCAGTCAGACTCATTAAACACGAACATCTCGTTTCTTTTCTCTAACAAAATATATTAGCTTTTTTTATGTACATACATCTCTCCAAATATAATAAAATTAATATAGAGCTATATAATACAAGGGCGTGTGTGTAAGAGTGATCATTGTTTGTTTGTTTTTTTTTCGGTTTTTTTTTTTGTTTCGTTTTCGATTTATACCATCGGCTTTTCCATTCGGATGATCGCGCGCGTCCTCCGCGGTACTTGGAGAAAATACAAATACGTGCGCGGACACCAGCGAAACAGCGTCGTCAACGATACCGATGGATCTCGCGTGGGGCTCGCGGTACGCGCTTTGTCGTTTTAGGTACTTGGTAATGAGAAGAATAGATCGTCTATTTCAATTGGCCGGTATATACTCAAGAACAAATCGGAGCGTTCGCTCGCTCGCACGCTCGCTCGTTCGCGCGCGATTATTTCTTATACATATCGAGCCGTGCGTAGTCTTCGCTGTGCGCGTACGTACGTTTATGGAAGGGACGCATCGCAACTACTCTCTGTACGTACACCGTCGGAAGAATCGAAGATTTATGCGAACGAACTCGCCCATTCGCGTCACGTACACGCGCTCGCGATCTTATTCGCAATTGTTTACGCGCGCGCGCGCGCGCGAACGGTTCTGCTCGCTTGTGTTTGTCTCTCTGTGGAAGATGCGCGCGTTCGACACCACATCGACGCATGATTTATCCGTAGTCGCAACGTGTTGCGAATTACGCGATCGAATCGGATGGCGAACCCGCGAAAAACACGTGACGTGCCGACCATCCAGTCTTTTTTACGGTAGGGTCGCAGAAGAGGGTAGCTGGTACACGAGATTGGGGGTTTACAAGATTAGAAGGGAACGAAAAAAGGGGGTTTTGTTTGTTCCTATATGTACAGACGGAAGGTGTGGAGGGTGAGGGGGTCGGTGAGGGGAAATGTCCGGTGCACTCGGTGTAAAAGAGTTCGCCATGGACACTTTTCTTGCACGCGGAGTCGGCGACCGGAAGTTGCCAAAAAGCGACGGTCTTCTTCGATCAAGTATATTTCCCTCCTTTTCCTTCGTTGCTCCTCTCTCTCTCTCTCTTTCTCTAACTCTGCGTCTTTCCAAGGCAGCTCTGACCACCCAATCTTTCTCCGGTAGGGTCGCAGAAGGGGGTTTTACAATATTAGAAAGAAACAAAAAGAAAAAAGGGGTTGTAGGTCGAAATTTCACGGTTCTCCATTCGTTCGTTCCTATATGTACAAGTTGGGGTGAGAGGGTTGGCGAGGGTAAAAGTGTCCAATGCACTCGATGTAAAAGAGTTCGCCATAGGGGGAGGGCACTTTTCTTCCACGCGAAGTCGTCGACCGGAAGCTGCCGAAAAGCTGTTCTTCTTCTTCGAGCGAGTGTATTTCCTTTTCCTTCGTTGGTCCTCTATCTCTCTCTCTGTATCCGTTCTCCATTCTCTCGGCGTCTTTCTGTTCTCCGCGGCAACGTGCGCGGCTCTCCTCTCTCTCTCTCTCTCTCTCGAGGCGCGCACGTGTACTTCGCATTCCCCACTTGTGGAATAAGACAAAGAGACGCAATAGCGTTCTAAGACAGCCGTCCGAGGCGTTCACCGTACGAGCGTTACAGGCTGTTTTCGAGAAGATCGAAAAGATTCCGCGTGCAAACGGTTGAAAAAAGTCGACGACCGTTGCGCGCGAAGTCCTCTCACAATCGTATCGGGTCGAATGTCGAGGGACGAAGGCCTACACCCGTGGACGAGCGAAAGGGTAAACAGCAACGCGATACCACTGCGTTGCTCGTGGAGGACTTGTTGCGCTACATGGGTCCGACCGCGTGTTGCTGGAACTGATCTAGGTGCCTTGAGATCTCGCGGTGCAGCTGTTCGGGCACGACGCCGACGCTGCTGAAGAGGGATCGTAGAACGTTCAGCTCCTCGGTCAACAGTTCGATCCTCTTTTTGAGGAGGTCGTTGTCCTTCACCAGAAGCTTCACCTTCTCCTCGGTCTCCCGCGATCGTACCTTCGCTTTCTCCCGGCTCTTCCTCACGGCGATGTTGTTCCTCTCGCGTCGCCTCCTGTACTCGTCGCTCGCCTTGTCGATCGCCTTCGTCTGTTTCCTGGCGGCGGCTGCAGCCGCGGTGTTCGCATGATGCTGATGCGCCATCACCGGCTTCATCGGGCCACCTCTGGGCGGTGGTTGGTGGACCGGCGCGCCCGGATGTCCGCCGGGCACCGTCGACGGCGTCAGGGTGGTGAAGGTCGGCGCGCCATTGGCGAACGGCCCGTTCGTTACCGGACTGTAACCGCCTGGCGGGTACTGTGGACAGTGTCGACGGTAATCCGCCGGGTCCAGAGGCTCCTCTTTGATGCTAGGCGATTCGGAGCTGGAACTGTTGCTGTCGCTGCAACTGTTGCTGCCTTGGTGGTAGCTCGCGCCGCTGTGCACCGGTTGCGGCATGTAGGCGAGGGTGGTGCGCGGATAGCCGGGCGTTCGAACATGCTTCACGGCCCCGTTGTTCGCTCCGAGCATGTCCAGGAGGCCGTCGTTGAAGTGACTATCGTCGATCAGGTGTTGCAGATCCAACGATATCTCCGGCGTGTTCAGGTCCGTCAGCTCGCCGGCCGCGGCGCAATGTTCCGCGTACTGCTGGTGAAGGCTAGCCTTGCTCGCCGAGACCTTGCTCACCACCGCGCTGTTCTGCTGCTGATTGTGATTATGATTCACCTGCAGTGCCGAGTTGTTGTTGTTAGGCGCGTTGCTGTTGTTATTGTTGCTCTGATGATTGTTGTTGTTGTTCAGTACCTGAGACTTCTTCAGATCGGCCGCACCGTGGGCCTGGGCCTGATGGGCCGTTGAATCGTACATGACTGGCGACTCCATCGCTCACGCGCACATCACAGACACGCGAAACCGGTCTCTTTTATCCCGCGAGTTTCGCCCCCGTAATATCCGCGTGCTCTCTCACCCGCTCCGTAGGATGTCTTTAGAAGATTTCTCCAAGATCCTCCCCGGTGACGCACACCGGTCGAGAACGTACCCCCGGCGAAACTGGTATCGGCGAACCGAGGGAAACTTCACTACTGTAACGATGACGATGACGATGATCTCGAGAAGCAGCCAGGCAGCAAACCGGGAATGCTACCGCGCGCGCACCGATCTGCCGAGATCCCGACACTGGTGCCAAGAGTAGCAAAATCACGCGACCCTCGGACTCTATTCCAATTTTCGAGGACGGCCGCGGCGTACAACACCGCTTGCTCGTCGAATAAAGATCTCCCAGCGATCGTCTCGGACGGTTTTATCCGTTCTTCTGCACGGTTATTCTTTATTCGGGTCAGCTTGACGGCGATCCGCGTGGATCGTTTAGTACGTGCGGTAACACGCGTCGAGACCCGTTCACAACCACGCCTACGCGGGACTTTTCTGTCGATTTTCCTCCGGTTCTTGTTCGCCACGGTAACACCACAGACGAGAATAACGGCCGAGTAAAACCAGAAAAACGATACCACCCGCACGAAAGCTGGCGCGCGACTGAACCGCTTCGCGGCATGTCGCAAGCTTTCAATGTGGCGCGCGTTCGGACCAACTCCATGGCTCATTGCGCTTGCGCTCGCGCTACGCGCTTCCCTACCCCTCGTTCCCCTTCCCCTCCTTGCCACTCCTCTTTCCACTCGGTGCGATCCGCGGCCACAACGGCGGTATCCGCACGCCGTAGCGCGTCCAACCTCTTCTACCCTTCCACACCCCTCCTTAACAGCTCGATTCACTCTTTCTGTCTTTCTCTCGCTCACAGCTATCTCAAATCCCTCCTCTCACTCCCCTAACCCCTTCGGCGATCATTCGATCTCTCTTTGTCAAGCAGATAGGCCCACGGTTGTGTTCCTCGTCCGGCTACCACGGACCGACACGCTGTCGTCCCGACCGCGCGGCATCAAGCGCGACAGGAAAACTTTTTCGCTGCTCGACTTTCTTGCTTCTATTTATACGAAACTTTTATAACTGCCGATCGATCTACCCAGCCTTTCGAACCACAAATTTTCTAAGGGAATTTCACCCTTTGCGCTCCAGGTAATTTTAATTCGTAATGAGAGACGTTAATTGGTTCTGGGATCATTTCATTGGACGTGGTTTATCACTATCATTCGTACATGCGACAGATTAATTTTTAGCGGCTCCTTAAATGCAAATGGTGCAATGGAGAAGCTGTTTTAAAGAGTTAGGGTCGTCTGAGAGGCGCCATTGCAGCGCTAAGGGTTAAAGAACGGCTCCGAAGAGAGGTCCTTGGCCGAACTCCTTCCGGGCTATCCTGGTGCGTAGATGTTGAGAAAACGGTATCGTTGGGGTGTACACGAACGGCATGCTAATTTCGGTACCCTTCACTGGGTCAAACTGTGTTTTCCCCGGAAGTCAACGGAAGCGGATATTGAAAACTTTGAATCATCGCTTTGGACGATTTGTATAATGAGTACCTTTATAAAATGAAATACAGTGGCTCATAAAAGTATTCGGACACTTTTTAATTTTAAATAACTTTATTAAGATTGGACCAAACGTCTTGACTTTTCTCGAACAATTACTTGCATTGGTTTAATAAATGATATGCGAAATAAATTTTATAAATATTGGTATGAATTACGTGACCAATAAAATAGGAACTTTTTAAATATTTTTTATTTGAGCCACGTTTTAAAAATGTTGGAGATGCATCTGGTAAATCTATGATAGTTATACACATGCAGAAAAATGCATTGAAATTGATCGACATACGAAAATCGCAATTTTTCACGATTCTTGGTCAGTTTCTGCATAAACTCCAGGAATTCTTACATCATTCAGAAAAATGCATATTTTAAATTTTTATTACAAGTTGAAGTACAAATGTTTTTAAAAAAGTCTTTTCTATTTTTCCACGTAATTTCTACCAATTAGAATTATTTTTAAATTATTTTTGCATATCGTTTAGTAAATCGATGCTTCTAGTTGTTCTAGAAAAGTCACGTTGTTTGGTGCAATTTTAAAAAAGTTATTTAGATTTAAACAATGTCCGAATACTTTCGTGAGCCACAGTATGTGCCGATCATTATTAGAGATAGAAACATTTTGTTTGTATTTAAATATTAATTGTTTTAATGAAAAGGTATTTCAAGTGTGAACAAATTTCTACAAAATACTCCCGAATCGAGAATGTCCTATTTTTTAATTTGCAAACACTCAAAGATTGCAATTTAAAGAGGCGAGCAAAAGACGCGAAATTCACGGTTATTTTGTATTATATTATTATTATTTATTATATTTTATATTATATTGTATGTTGGATAGTCGGAAAAGTATTGAGAGATTTTTGTCACTAAATGTTGTTTGGTGTCGTATATCGGGCAACACTAATCAGATTGCGTCATACTGACGCGCATTTGAAAGGTGACATTTCAGCTTACAATTTTCATGCAGACAGTTTTGTATTTCGTCGATCGTGTCAAAAGTAATACTATTGTGAAAATTAGTGAAATTTCTGAAAAAATCGCTATCTTTTGCAATTTTACTACGAAAAAGGTGAAAACGCTGCACAAGCCCCAGAAAATATTCGTGGTGTTTACGATCAAAATTCTTTATCAAATACAACAGAATATAGATATTAATAAATTTCGATATTAAAAATGCGCCTCGCTCTGTTCGACCAATCG
Source organism: Agapostemon virescens (assembly GCA_028453745.1). Lineage (NCBI taxonomy): Eukaryota > Metazoa > Arthropoda > Insecta > Hymenoptera > Halictidae > Agapostemon > Agapostemon virescens. The sequence goes on from CM052099.1 coordinate 17,113,898, forward strand.
CTGACAAAGTCGATGAAATAATGCAAATGATTGAGCAAGATCGACATATAAACAGTCATAAGATTACTTGGAAACTAAATATCCGCCATTCAACCATTTTGCATCATTTGCAGAAGGCTGAATACAAGAAGAAGCTTTAATGGAGAAAAATTTGATGGATCTAATTTCCATCTGCGAATCGTTGCTCAAATTGCTCATTGCTCAAAACTACTATTTTACTACTAAAACTAAAATTCGTTTTGAATAAAAGAAACATTTAATCAAAATATGACAAAAATTTCTCAATACTTTTTCGACTATCCAATATATTAGTTTACAATAATGACAAAATTGCATTCATTCAGATTTCCTACAATTTTTATCGCAATTTCTATTTCAACGAAGAAATTCATTCGAAACTTTTTCTGTAATCGAAAAAAAATAATAATAAAAATGTTATTATTAAAAAAATAATCATTTGAATCTTTTTCAAAAGATTCGACTCGATTATCGAATCTTTACGAAGATTCCACGACAATGGAAGTAAAAGTGATAGAATTAAGTCACCCGGAAGAACTCCGAAATTGTAACATTCCTAAAAATCGAGAACTGTATCGATAACGAAAGATATTTGAAAATACGCTTTGAATCTTAATTACTGTTAACCGCATGATCTATCGGCCATCGACACCTAGATAAGCAAGCTAAGCATCAATAACAGTGATTCGGAGTGATTATCTTGTACGTCTGTGTCACTAGAAACTGCGAATCTTCAAAGTCTTCTTGGATCGCTTTATAAAAATGGCAAATCTTTTTTTACCGACCAGAAGTCAATTAATAATACTTTCAATAATTATACTTAACAGAATGAAGCTTAAATAACTAATTTTACATTATAGCTTCTAACGAAATGCCTTGAGGATTCTCAATAAAAATTCCTGTCAGGATTAATAAAAATATTTTATTTATTTATTTTCTGATTTATAATAAGTAATAAATTTTATATGCACGAAAGGAAATGGAACGTGTATAGTACAACTATTCTAAATCAAGAAGTGTCTCGATTTTGGAATTAAAATTGCTTGCAAACTTTCAATTAAAATTGAAACAGAATTAACTGATTTAACTGGCTACTGGGTATAGTCGTTAGAAAATTAAATATTAAACCAATTTTTGTTACAAAATGAAAAGACTTAAGTTACTCAGATATTTATCACAATATATGATCGAATAAAGAAATCTGTTCGATCGATTCCTATGGAAACAATTTTATAACTTCGTTAATTGTTAAATAAAAAATGTGAAAGGTGTCATTTGATCGGTTGCGGTAGATTCGGTGTTAGTGTTCTCACGCAGGTATATTCTGGTTTATTCTAGTATATTCTGGTTTAATCTAGTATATTCTTGTATATTCTAGTGTATTATGGTATATTCTGGTACATTCTAGTATATTCTTGTATATTATGATATATCTCATTACATTCCAGATAATCCGATATATTCTGGTATATTATGGCCCATTCCAGTACATTCCAGTCAATTCTAGTAACGAAAATAAAATAAGATCTTCGTGAAAATTGACTCGTCACCGAAGAAACGTGAAGAACGAAAAACGCCTCTGTCGATCTCGGTGGTTCGATTAGTACAGAGACTTCAGCGATTCTTCTGTTTCTATTTACATGATGCGATTTTAATCGCAAGCCATTCAACCGGCGATTATCGTTACCATAATCGTAGCCTGATTGATTAGAACCGATTTCGTTGTACAGTCCGATTTGTCAGTTAGCGCGCATACTGATATCTGTCGAATTGCTTGCGTGAGATTGCGCAATTAGCGGTAACAAAGCGCGAGAGGATATTATCGGTGCCTAGACGGCTAGAGATCCTTATTGGGAATTCGATGGTTTGCGTATAAAGGTTAACGACCGGTGCGAGGAACGTATAAATAATGTTTCCTCGAATATTCGGAATAATTTGAAGGAAATTCGAAAATGAGCGGGAAACCGAGAGACAATTAAACGGCGAAGATAGTAACGGCAAGATATTTGCCGTATTATAGATAGATGGATCTCTATTTTCGTAGAGGAAACCGTTTCGAGAGGTCGTGTCTGCTAATAATGTAGCTGGGAATGCATTTTGCACGCTGACGTCGATATACAATTTTGGATTGACATTTATGAAGCGAGAATTCCGAGGGTTTCCCTCGAAATGTCTCCTGGGCCGCCATCTTGCGCGCGAACGTCGAAACGGTTGCCAGTCGGTACACTGTTTTCGCACCGACCTGCGACGGAAAGATCCGAATTTGACCGAATTTCTTCGACGTGATATTAGCCGCAACAAAAAAATTCGTAACATTCGCGTAAAAACTTTTCGGTAGTGTATATATTTTTCGCGTTCCTTTTGCGAATCACCGTTACGCCGGAGGATTCCGTGGCCCGTTAGCTTCTGGTGAGTAAACGGACTCGTTAAGGTTATTTTTTTTACCCGCGTTTTGTGCTTCTGACCCGTGCTCGGGCTTGCGAGTCCCTTTTGACGGAACGACGGGTCGTATGTACGCGTATTGTTATGACAAAAAGCGATTAACACGTACCACGAATCTTGATCGTACCCTCGGCATGAAAACCAGTTCTTGTTACGCCACGATACTCTCCTCTTTGCTTCCGCTTTCGTTTCAGCAAACGCTTCCAAACACGTCCGATTTAATCTGTTGAATGTGTATTATTTCGGTTAACCTAGACGAAATCCAGTACACTTCTTTATTACGCGCGATACCGTCCCGTGGTTCGATCCTTGTGAAACATTTTCGAAAGCTGTATCGTTTCTTTGTATATCGATCCTCGTCGTTGTGGGTATCCTTTTTTTTTGTCCGTTGGTGAACGAAACAGTTGGTTTTACAATCGCGTGTCCCTGCGTTTTATGCATCCTTAACTAGTTCGTACGCCGTTCTCTCGTTTCTAACTATATATCGTAATAAGTATGTTTTCCGTAGTAGATGAGGTTACGTGTTGATCAACAAGAATATTTTCAGCTTACAATTTCGAGGGAAGATTGTCTGGATATTGGGTGTCAATAATGGCAGATGAACAGCAACAGTTTTTTCTTAAATGGAATGATTTCCAATCTAATATGGTATCGTCGTTTAAACACTTACGAGATGAGAAAAGCTTCACGGATGTGACGTTAGCTTGCGACGGTCAGACTTGTAAAGCACATAAAATGGTGTTGTCCGCTTGTAGTCCTTACTTTAAGTCATTATTAGAGGTATGTTTTCTTGGTCTTACGTTAATTAAGATCGTCTAGAAGTAGATTGTTAACCGGATAGAGATGTTGTAGGAAAATCCGTCCAAGCATCCAATTATAATTCTAAAAGATGTCGCGTACAGTCACCTGCAAGCTATTTTGGAATTTATGTACGCCGGAGAAGTAAATGTTTCGCAAGATCAACTGCCTGCATTTCTTAAAACGGCTGATCGATTGAAAGTTAAAGGATTGGCAGAAGCACCTGGTGCCATTAAGAGGGAAGGTTAAGAGATGCACATATAGTTATGGTAAGAATTTATCGTCTTATTGTTGTCGTAGAAAATGTACAACTTAGGCTAGGAAATTTCTTATTGCAGGATTTTGGGAAGCGTGCGGACTGAAAAATGAAACAAAGTGTAATAATGTAAAGTGATCGCGTAAAGACACACCATACACTATAAAAATGAAACACGCGTTACGTGTATACAACTCAGTGTCCTCTGGTTCATGACATGGATCAACACACGGCGACAATGTAAATTATGCCTTTCCTTAATCTCAGTTAATGTTAATGTTGTATTGAATGTATGTATACAGATATGGTAGAGACGAAATGTTGATGTTTGTCTTGAACCCATTGCGCCATACTGCAATGGCAGCAATAACATTAATTATTTTTTTAAAACAAAGTGCTGCAAAAAGAAACTAATAAGTGGGTCACGAATAGTTTACAATACATGCTGACCGGGACAGTTTTGTGGATCAAACGGAAATGTTATAAGACAACTTTGCAACTACCTGTTCTTTAAAATGGATGTACTGACTCACTATACTTTCATACGGGTGACATCATGGCAGATCTATTCGCAAGGTATTCAAATTTCTGCATGTTCGTATCGAGCACTAACAGACGAAAAACCTACTGCGTGTCTCTGATTGTTGAGTGTTCAAGAATTTTTTTATCGTAACTTTTTTAACGAGATTACGTTCGATAACCTTTTATTGTACATTGTCTCGTGCGCGCGCGCGCGCGCGCACCCGCGATCACACATAACCAAACAAACACACACACACACATATACATCGTTTTCTCGGTGATCAATGTTTTTACCAACATGTTTTCTTGGCCAGCAGGCTTGCACGAAATTTGGTTCTTATCGCGAATAGATCTGCATCACTCCCAGCAATCCCAATGAAGAATGTTAAATCAAGTTTACTGGAAGTTGTAACGTGCGTGTCGTACATTGCTCTCTTTCGTTATCCCATGTGTCATTTCTCACTGCTAAATACTTTTGTGATCGTAACACATTAGAAACAGAAAGAAAACAAAACTAATGAAGAGAAAAAGAAATGTTCATTTCACGTGTTTAAGATCCCATTCGGTACCAGTTACCTCTTCTAGTGATCATGATTTTTTACTTAACCAAATACTGCCAGTATTTGTACCGGCGTATTCACAATATTACCGATAGACCAAATTTATTTATGATAATAATATATTAAGGGTTAAATGTCTTAAATCGAGGGAAGGTTATTGTAATATAAGCGAAGCAAATTTTTGTAAAGTTGGAGCGCACAGTTCCTTTCCCCTCCCGACGAATCAGGATAATCCGAGAGAAATATAAAGAGACGAGGAAAATGTCAGGAAACATTATCGAGTCTAAAAAATGCATGTATTAGACCGCGCGAGATCTACGCAATATATTCAAAATGTCCAAGCGCTTTCACCGTTTCTCGTTTTTTTTAAAGAATGAATTGTTTTTTTTTTTTTATATTCGTATTTGTCTATCGCTTTATATACTCTTTTCTCATTTCTCGAACATCGAATACTTAATACGAACACGGGTTTTTTCTTGGCTCTGTTTATTCAAACTTATCATTATTTTCCTTATCGTCGATTTTCGTCGTGGTTACATTATTTTTGCAGCTTGCGACATAGACAGAAAATCTACCAAAATTGTACAATGTACACGTAACGTCGGACGCGAACGATTAGTTTCGATCCGCCATGCGTGTATCACAGTCTCCGGATTCGTTCCCCGACGTTCCGCTGTCGAAACCGAAAAACGGTATACAGGAATTTCTTGTAGCTTAACCTTTATTAAGTTCTGCGTCGGATGTTCTTGTGACTACCATATTCGTGATTGCTACTAGAACCGAGTAAACTCCTGAAAGATAAAAACAAACAGCACGTGAGAACCTTTGCCGGCAATGCGGGTCATCGGCGAGCGTGATAACAACTGTTGAGATTACGATTTGACGAATAATACGAAATGGGACCAGCAGCAAACGTCACGGTCATTGGAATTGACTTTTATCAATCTTCGTTAAAATAGTTCTTTGTCGCGTGTCAATTTCTCACATAATATACAATTTTACTTTGTCCGAATGAAAGTAAAACCGATCGAAAGTATAAAATCGAAAAAGAAAAAAAAGAAACGAAACGGAACATCTTCACTATCATCCGATAGCAAGTCACCGAGAGAAAATGCAAAAAAAAAAAGAAAAACAAATGAATGGCGATCCGTGTCTGTTCTCAGTATTTAAGACAGCCTTTAACGTTAAGACGGTTGGGTTCAGTTCCTACAATGACACGTTTATCGGGCATTTGGTGGTTGAAATGCGATTCGTACCGTGTGTATTTGCTGAACTGCGAAGTTGAGATATATACATTTAATAGAGTAGAGAGAAATGTTATTACGAGTGATCGATTCGAGATATGTTCGCGAACTTGTTGATAAGCCTTCCTCCTCACACTTCTCTCTCGGTTCCGTTTTAGCCGACGCTTCCGACGAGGGGCTTCTCCACGTAATCTCAATTATTAATCGTTCTTTTATTCCGTTTATTCGTTACTTCCCTCTCCTTTTGTCCGAATTTGTTTCGAGAACGTCCGATTTGCTTGTTTGCGAAAAACCGAAAACTTGTTTGCGACGAATCTCTCATTCTTTTTGTACTGCTACATTCGTGAAATTGTACCAATGGTTTTTCCCCTGTTTTTCTTCGTCTTCGTCTTCTTCTTCTTATATTCTTTTCTATATCTTTTTTTTTTTTGCAGACGATTATATATCGTTACATTTTTCTAATTATACGACTCGATGATGATTATGATTACAATATGACGATGTTGAGATATGAAATAAATTGTGTAAATATATAATTTTCGTAAAACCGTTGCTTTTCCCTTATACCTTTCGACTTCGGCTGGGAACATAGCATTCAATTAATTAATGTTAATATTTAACAGCAGAATAAGATGGAAGCGTAGTTTATTGTAGAATAAATGAAATTTTGGGTTTATTCGAAAATGTTTCATAAAAATTGTGAAATCAGTGCTCCAAGGACAACTTTATTAGCTGTTTTAAAAAGAGTTAATAACAAAAAAATAGCATTAAAGTAAAGCCTAACACTGAACGCGTTTTTACATTCCACAAAGTCCACTATCAGCAGACAATTAGATATATTTAAAAAGAAATGTACATATAAAGACTTAATAGTAGTTTATATCTAGGAAAGTTGATTTATTTCCAGTGCATCGTTGTTGGTTGAATGCAGCTGACCGAAGAATACGGTGACAGTTATGATGGTTCAATGAAAATTTTTTTTATATGTATAGTTCAAATAGCTCAAACACGTTTATTCAACATGTGCTCCAGTTCTCATGAAAATCATTTTTCTAGTTCTGAGTTCGTTTCTTTGGCACACCTAGAAAAGAACAATCGATTAAAAAGAAAGTCTTCTAATTTATAGCATCTAGGTTCTGCAAAGTTAATAATGATCTTACTTGGAGCTGGATAGTTGAACACAGGATACTTGGGTGAGAAAGGAATATTTACACCTTGTACGAAGTCGGATTCATCCTGATCTCTGATGTTCTCAGCTCCCGATACACATTCTTCATAGGATGGAGGTGCTGCAGTCAAAGGAAAGATGAAAAATTCTAATTTATTTCTATTCATCGAATTTGTGAGGTGCTGTTAAACAAAATTTCAAGAATAACATTCAATCTACTGGATGCTCCTTAATAGGAATCTTAATGATTCTGCTGTGCCATAAAGTAGTTCATGATTCTTTCTTATTTGATTATCCTAAAAGAAGCTATTAGATCATGTTACTGAAGATAACTTACTAGTAGATTGTGAATCTTGTGCATTTATGGCAGATATCTAGATAAAATAATTATCAACTAATTACGTGTGGATAATATGTTAATGTTTAAGCCTTTGAATTAAAAATAACCATACTATAATTTGAAACTATTTTTGCATTACTAAATTTAATGAAATATGCAATGAAAATGTTTTAGGTGAAATATTTAAGGTGTCTATTTAATTTTTTATCTAGTTTTTAAATAGTATATACTAACAGAAAGAAACTTTTTAACTCCTCGTGGTTGCATTTTTATAATATCAATAATAGTAAACCTAGTTTTTGTGAAATGTCCAGGCTGTGCAGTTAAACGAGTTTCGAGTGCAAAGAGTTAAATCATTGCTTTGTAAGGGCCTGTAAATATGGAATTCTTAAATAATTAATACTCGTTACTGTAGGATACGGTTTTTATAGTATGTTTGACAAAGAAATCATTGAATTTTGTTAGTAATCACTTACGTATGTTCCAGTTTTTGGAAGTATCAGCTTGATCAGGAATGGCAAAGCCGATTAGTGGCTGTGCATTTGAAGCACTGCACTCTGGCATTGGAATTGACTGAACCCGTTCTTTCGTGATTCTCGGAGATTCGCAGGGTACACTTGGTGCAATGTTCAGCGGTATGGATCCGATCAGAAGAGGATAAATCCTTTGAACTTTCAAGTGCCTGATTTGTTAACATAAAAATATAATGTACTTCTAAATTTGTTTGTATCCTATATACTGAAACTGTCACTTTGTCAGTATAAAACAAGAGCGTTAAGTTAGTTTTCCATTTCGTAATGGAAACGCGTGCTAACGACGCGTAACGGTGTACTATATACTATAATATATCGCTTAGTAGTTAAATAAACAAGGCATAATGAGCAGATAAGAAGTTCAATACACTAGAAATTAAGAAAGTGAACTTTCGTCCAGTTTGCATTCAGATTATACTGTTTGTCTGATGGTTTAATCGTGTTTCAAACTATCAACTAAATAAGATACCCTGTGTTCGGACTTACGGTCCTTGAAATTCAACGACGATCTTTAGGTTGTAGTCCAAGTCTATAATTTTGCAATGTAGTAAATTAGATGGTGGTAACGGCGGAACCCTGATTTCCAAATTGGTTTCTCCTCGTGTGCTGAAAGGTCCTCCATACGAACTGGATGTGATATCGAAATTCTTGGTCAGGGTCTTGCTAGTTGCATGGAATCTAAGTACCTTGAAAGAAGAATGAAAAGAAGAATAACCGTATAGCTCTCACAATCGCAACATTTTCTACTTACTCGTTCCAACTTTGTGCTGATCTTCTGTATAGTAACATCGGAAGTGGAATTTGTGAAGTTCACTAATGTGTCGATTACTTGTCCAGGAACATACCCAGAAGATGGTACTCGCATAGTTATATTCATTGAGCCCACACTACAGCAACAGCACGAGAAGTTTTTCCTAATATCGTCGTAGATTCCCACCTGCTCTCGCAGTTAATTGCTTATATATTTATGTTTATTTCAAACCTTTCAACTATCAAATTGGAAATTATTGAACTGCTTGTAAGATGAAATAACCACATAGAAAGCGATAGAGATTATTTTAAAGAGCAGGATAGTACTTTAACTCTTTGCAAACTATTAAGAAATTCATAAATAGGTGACTACAGGTTGATTTGTACATCTAATAATTTACTTAATGACTGAAATTGGTGTTGTATTCCAAGAGTAAAATGTGAATTCTTACGCATCTTTCTCGATGCTGATTCAGGTTTAAAATTGAGACTACGGAGAATGCAGCTTTACATTCACTATCAAAATTCCAAGGCTTGTTTATTGTTGCTTTCACTGTGTATCTGATATGTCCATCCGTGTTTTCAAAGCTGCTGGGAATATTGTAGGGTAGATCAAATTGAAACGGGAACTGATGATATCCCTCTTTGAGTTCTACTCTTGAATCCGCTGAGGATGTTAAAGAAAATATTGGATAATTCATGAATATTTAAACGTTCAAATACATTTATGGCATTTTCTAATCTTATTAGGGCTATATTATCATTTTCCCCAGTATTTAGGAGACTTTGAATAGAATTCATTCAATTATAGATATATAAATTGATTAGATATATAATTGAATAATATCTGCTGGCAGATTGCTTACTGGGCTATACAGGGTGTCTAAAAAATTTCAGACAATCTTGGAAGTAATTTTCTTATACTTTTTTTAAGTTAGCTTAGCTAACTTTTTAATATAGCCAAGGTAGAAATTGTCAACTAAGGAAAAAGTTACTTTAAGCAAGTTCGTCGGAAAGAGTGATTCTTGGGATTATTCTAAGCATGGACCAATGCCACGCTATAGTCGCGCTTTTATTGGTCCGTATTTTTTTTTTTGGGATGCAGTTTGAGAACTGCAACGATGGTTGTACTTACTATCACGTGTACCCAAAGCATCACCACCTATCGTGAAATAGTGTTCGCTAGCGGAATAGGATTCGGTGGTAGATGTGGTATTGTTATCGGAATCGGTCGAACTCGATGTTTCCGTCCAAAACACGTTAGCTGATCCCTTGGCAACGAAATAGAGTCCTACACATAATTAATTAGGTTCCAAGCGAATCGATTATCAACTGTTTCATCGATATATGCGACGAAAATAATACGCTTTTATATTTTACTCGGTGTGCATTGTTTGGATAATTTAAAGCGAAAATGGCGGCCGAAGAGCGATTACCGAATAACGTAAGAAACCTTCTCTGAAATACAGTATCAAAAAATTTAAGAAAATTACATTCACATCGTATCATTAAATTTCTCGAAATTAAAGTTTCAAGATGTGAATAAAATAAAAAAATTAATTTATATTACTATTGCGTTAATAAGTTGACTGCCGAGCGAGTTTTTCATATTTTATGTTTGTTCTTATTGTTTTTATTTTACGTTATATTTTAATAATTATCATAAGTTACTCGACAATGAAGTTCCCACACAGCACTATAATCTAGTTTATGTAAAAATATCATTCAACATACAATATATAATATTCAATCGGTAAACGCGGAATTGTGACAATTGCGGCGGTCGATTAAATAATATTTGAACTATAATGGCGTCCAATAATAACAATGCCGCCATCTACAACCGAAGAACAATTTGTACACGTGCCGGGTACAAAATGCAAGATAAATTATAATCTTAAACTTAATTGCTTCGTTATATAAGTTAGACACACATCAAATCATCTTCCAACCTATTTCTTCTAATGCAAATCTTTTTCTACGTTTAAAATTCTAAACATTTCACCGCACATTTTCCTAAAAAAAAAAAAAAAAGAAAATACAAATTTATTTTTAATTAAACAATTATTCCTTTACCGTTTCAAATCTCCAAAACAAATTTCAATTTCGTTCCACAAGAAAAATTCATTCTTCACGACGAGAAGAAATAATTTTCTTTTCTCTATTTTCTCTTATAATCGTAGTTTCTGATGCATAATCGAATCTTTTCGTGTTATTATCACACGTTCGCGCGAATTCACGTCTTTTCAACTTCTATTTCTGGTTGCCGCTGACGTTAACTCACGTCATTTTAAATTCTACTGTATCGACAAGTTTGTCTATTGTCTATTTATAAAGCAAGTATACAGATTATAAAAATCTCTTCACTTTAAACAACACATAATTGCAACATTGATATTTCAAAACAGATTTTATTATTTTTATTTTTTCTTGAACGATACAAGTTTGCGGCAACCAGTTTCAGAATTCCATTATCTTCGCCGGAACTCGGTTTTCGAAGCGGAAAAAATTTGCCGGTAGCGAATGTGTTATGTTGAATCTACGCCATCTTATTTCACGAGACTTACCCCTGACGATTTTATTCTTGGCCATGTCTATGATTATTTTACCCGTCACTGTTTTACCGGCTTGATAAATAGCGCCCGGTTGATCGAACTGTATACGAAACGTTCTTAACGACGACATCTTGCTGAAATCACGCAGAAAACTGGCGTTCTTCTGTTCTCTTTTTTTATCCTGTACGAGTACAACACCAGCAATCTAATCGAATCTCGAGGAAGGGGAAGCAAGAAAAACACTGTTACACACGCGTGCGAACTGTCTCTTGGTAACGGTCATGCCTTCACTAAAATTTTATGTGCAACTGTATGCGCTTTTATATGCGCTGACAGATTTCCCATTATCTTCAGTCATGACTTCTCCAGTCACCATCAACAGCACGGCACCTTCGTTTACAGTGAATCATTCGATTGATAATAGCGTTAGCACTGACTCAGGCAGAGACGCTTTTATTGGATAGCCGAAAAAGTATCCAAAGACTTTTTCTCATTTTTCGATCAATAGTTAAGAGACCTACGAGAGCAAAGAGAAATATAGAAAATGCGCGTCTAGCAGCTTTCACAAAATTTTATAGATTGTAAGCGAAACTTTCGAGTCTCCCATAAGAATTTTTCAACGGTCGACTATTCAAACCGAAATAGTCAGGATTTACGATTCAGACATTTGGGATCGAACAGAATTGCGTGATAAACTTATGATTTATCTTCTGTGGTATAAAATAAATGAATTTTGTTTTATAACTACAGCTAGAACTAGCAATGGTCATGAAAAAAATACGAATAAACGTGTTTACTTTCGAAAATATATTTCAATCGTATGAAAATAATTCATATATTTACAAGAACAGTACATATTTACAATGTTAGAGTGATTTATATCGAACGACTAAAAAACCCCACGTTAAGTAATAATTTTAAATAAATTGCAAGCGTTAAATTAATTTCATTTTCTTCATGGATGAAGATTGTCATAGTAGCGAATTCGTTAAAGGGTATGTTTGATCGGTCTTGAAGGTCCTACGGCTAATTTCTATAGTTTTTCAATCATTTCTCTGGCGTGCCTAGAAAAGAATATCGATTAAAGTGTAAAAAAGACTAATCCGTTGTGCTTAGGCTCTTACCGAGTGCCGGATAATCGAAGACAGGATATTTAGGCGTAAAAGGTGCACCCGCGCCTTGAACGTGTTCCGATTCGTCGTCGTCTTTAATGTTCTGCGCTCCTGACATGCATTCCTCGTAGGATGGGGGTGCTGCATACAAAGGAAAGATAACAATTGAAAAGGGAGAAAGATCTTGCATTGCGTTCCCAAAGAAACCTTTCAATTTATAAACCTTATTTAACGTTTAAATAATTTATTTCTAGCTGATATACGTGTCTAACCCTTTTCTCGGTAATTTGTAATGCATAAATGAAAAGCAGGCAAGAAATTAGGAAATTCAGCTCCAGACACCACTCGAAGAAACGGAAACCAGACAACCCTGCAATAAATCACGATAATCCCTCATTGACCGTTTCCCATTTCTACAATTATTTACTACAACCAATTAAAACACGTGTATACATTGTATATGTACATACAACCTACATTACTCCGTCTCAAACTACCCTTAACCAATCAGGACAAAACCGAGCCGACGACGGACAGACGAAACCAAAATGGCGGAGGCGAAACGAAATTCAACTGTTTATGACCACTTGAACGGCCTGGTGTTATCAAAAGTATTCATTCATGCTTCGAATCCGGTTTGTATCTTGGAGAAGATTAATGCTTGCAATGTTACCAACGGTCCTGATTAACTATGGCTTATGAATTAGAATAGAATAGAATGTTAATAATAATTTCTTACGTATGTCCCAGTTTGCGGAGGTACCAGCTTGACTCGGCATGGCGAAGCCAGGATACTGTGGTTGCATATTAGAAGTACCGGGTACGTCAGGCATTGGCATTGCGGGGCCTGGCTTGTCATTTATCTGTCCAATAGGCGGTGCAGTTGGCACGGAGTATAATGGAATCGATCCGATCAGAATTGGATAAATCCTTTTAAATTTGAGGTGCCTAATTGTTTGACAAAGAAACGTTTTGGTAAAAGCGACAGCTACGTTCACTCGCGAAACATGAATTTTCGTTGACCGTTACACGTTCCTTGGAATTTTCGAATTAGATCAGCTATCAAGCAAGAATAGCTGTACAACTCGCGTATAATGTAGAGAGAATTATTGTAATCACGATTATTGAATTATTTTTCAACAAACAATTATTCGAAGGAATAACTACGAATGCAATAACTAGATAATGAACTAGCACATGAAATATTTTGTGATGGCCATTGGCGACCTAAACTGTTTGCAGCGAAGCTTTTAAGAACCAAAAACTGTACTCTGAGATAAAAAAAGAAATCGAAATGTTTAGGAAATTATTTAGTTTGTTTTCTTTCATTGGTGGTATTACTATAAGGTAGCTGATCACGAATGCCACCGGAACAGAGTTTCTGCTGTTAGAAAAATGTGATCGAAAGAAACAAAAAAATTTGTTGATTTTTCCGAAACCGGGAATTTGAACTTTCGCTCGGTAGATAATCTCACCGTATCTCGAATTATCAGAACTTCAGCACGATAAGATATCTTATTTATATGTATACTTACATGCCCGTCACATGGACGACAACTTTCAGATTGTAGTTCAAGTCGATAATCTCACAGAAGGGCAAGTGGGACGGTGGTATCGGTGGAATCTTAATGTTCAAATTGGCCGTTCCTTGCGACGTGAAGGGCCCTTTAAACGAACTGGACGTAATGCTGAAATGTTCGGTCCTGGTCTTGCTAGTCGCGTGAAGTTTCAGCACCTTCGAAAGAAAATAAAAGGGACTCGTCATTCGACATTCACCCTTGCATCGTGGATGAAAGGCGAGGGTGCTAGTCAGAGGAGAGAAAGGGAAGGGGACCGTTTCGTCCTGGGTCTGCTGGAGAAGTCATCGGTGAGGTTATGTAGCAGGCCCTGTCGTAGACAGGCAGAAAATAGAAAATACAAAAATAGAAAACAGGTCTTTGGTTTCATAAATTAATCTTTCATAAATCTTTCGCCTTTTACTAAAGATTTCCGTGGAGGGGAACAACTGAGTCTAATTTGACTATTGTTTGTAGTACCAATCTGTGAAGGATCAGGGGTAGCAGCGAGAAAGAGTGTCCATCTGTTGGTGAGCGTGGAAGGTAGAGTCGCCATACCTCTTGCAGCCATATATTGGATAGTCGGAAAAGTATTGAGAGATTTTTGTCACTGGTTATTGTTTGGTGACATTTCAGTCTATAATTTTCATGCAGACAGTTTTGTACTTCGTCGATCGTGTCAAAAGTAAAATTAGTTTGAAAATGATAATTTATAGTAATCAATAATAATATATATTATATTATAAGTACGATAAGGGGCTAGAAACCCTTAGATTTAACTTACTCGTTCTAGCTTCGTAGTGATTTCCGTAATCTGAACTGTTGAACTGTTCGTGTAATTCACCGATGTGTTGATCACTTGTCCAGGAACGTATCCAGAGGATGGCAGTTGAACAGTTATGTTCATCGAGTTCTGACTAAAGCAACAGCACGAGAAGTTCTTGCAAGCCTCGTCGTTGATTCCTATCTGTTCGAGAATGATGATACTAATTGTAAATGTAAAAGTTTATTTATGGTCCCCATAGTTGATCATTATAAGGACGGGCAATATTACAAAAGCCCACGTGCATAAAACGAAGTAAATCGTATAAAATGAAAATGGCGTAGATTTGAAGAGTGCAAAGGGTTAATAATTCACAGGCTGGGTTGCGGGAGTGAAATGTGAATTCCTTACGCATTCTCCTCGATGTGCGTTCAAATCTAAAATGGAGATCACGGTGAACGCGACTTTACATTCGTGATCGAACTTCCAGGGCCTGTCGATTACCGCTTTCACCGTGTACCTGATGTGACCGTGCGCATGTTCGAAGCTGCTAGGGATGTTAGAGGGTAGTTGAAATTGGAACGGGTATCGATGGTACCCCGCCGCGAGGTCCTCTCTTGCACCCTCTGGAAGATGTTCACGAAAATATTCTAACTGTTTTAATTCGCCATAACTGTTATTATTATTTTATTACTATTTATTATTGTTTTAGTCAGTGTGTCTTTCAACCCCCTGATGAAACCTAAGTGCTTGCGAAACCTTGAGAAAATAATTATGCAAGGACTCAGCTTACAACCTCAACAGTGAGAACTGTATTCAACAAATTTATTTTTTTGTCCAAGTATTATTTAAAAAAAGTGGCTAAAAATTTAGTGAGAAATATTCGTCTTCTTTGTATAAATTAATTTAAAAATCAGTCACTTTTTGTACTCTGCGAGCCTAACGTTAACACTTGGTTTACTGTTTAATCTGCTTAAATTTGAATCTTGAATCTGCTTAAATTTTTGGCCACTGTTTTTACAATGTATATCCACAGGAACAAATTTGTTCATTAATTCTTCGTACATGCATTTTCACAAGCTTAATACTCGAACGTTATAAAAGTATTAGAAAGCGTCATTTTAATGCGTCTTGTAAAGCTAAACCCTTTGCACTCGAAGCTGTTTCAACTCCAAGGCATTTTTGCTGACCTAAATTATTTTCATTCTAACTATTACTTGTGCTTGCAACGATTAAATTTTTACGAATTTTTTTGACACAAGTGTAGTGATGTAATGACTGTTTTAAACAGTGCTGCAGGTATTTTCAATGGTGCCTAAGAGTCACCGTTCGATTGCAAAGGGTTAATGCATATACGGCCAAAGAAAAATTTTATTTAGCAACACACTAAAATACGAAAACTCGACGACTAGTTTTATTATAATTTTATTACAACATAGAAGAGAATTTTAGGTGTGGACAGAGGGGTTAACTAACAATACGGACACTTCATTGCAATCTACCTATACGTTGGAAACTTCAAGAATTTGATGGAGCTGGTTAGAATCGAGGTTCATCCCTTGACAGTTCTAGGGTAAGTACCGTGTGGTCAATCACGGACCTCTTACAAGAAGATATCTCTCTCTCTCTCTCACACTCTCTCTCTGTTTCTCTCTCTATCTCTCTGAATGACCCAATACCCTCAACCACGAACGCCCGACCACAGTTCTGTTCAATCTCATGCATCCCCATTCAAGACCGCACGCAGACCAGGACCCTGCCATAAATTCATTAAAAACCAAATACTACTCGACCATCCTTTCCAAACTCTCTGAAAAATGCGTAA
Source organism: Agapostemon virescens (assembly GCA_028453745.1). Classification (NCBI taxonomy): domain Eukaryota; kingdom Metazoa; phylum Arthropoda; class Insecta; order Hymenoptera; family Halictidae; genus Agapostemon; species Agapostemon virescens. Next base: position 17,130,340 of record CM052099.1, read on the forward strand.
CACATACAGTGGCTAACGAAAGCATTCGGACACTCTTTAAATCTAAATAACTATTTTAAAATTAGAGCAAACTCTTAATTTTACAGATTAACATATTACCTACCCAACTGACGACCTCAGAAATTCCATAAAATCAAATTAATTTATTTAATGAAGTTGCGATTGGAAACTTTAAATGTATGGCATATATTTATCCATCAACCATCTTGAATTATTTATATATCAACTAAATTTAATTTTAAACAGGGACTAATAATTCTGTCACCTATATGTGGGTGACATGGCCAGTCAAAGTGTTAAGCAAAATCTTAAAATATTTTAAGATAAGATTAGACCGATTAGATGCATCGATTTACTAAATTATATGCGAAAAGGATTTTTAAAAAATTGCAACTGCAACCCCCGTCGTGCTATAAGTTGCAAATACAAAATAAGATAAAAAATCCTGGTCCACGAAGGGTTAATTCATTTACATCTTAAACTAACTTAGACGTTCATCGATCAACATACGTTCACGTGGTGTCAAAATGTTGCCTCTTATAGAAAAATATTGTTGAGCAGCGGAATGGGTTCGGTGTTCGCTTCTGGATCGTCCCTTATGGTCTTTTCTTGTTGTTGTTTCCGTCCAACGAACAAGGGAGGCCCCCTTGGCAGTGAAATAGAATCCTACATTACATGATTTCATTCATGTAAATTAATTGTTGCACCTTTCTGAATAATGAAACGTCGTTTCCTCATTCACCATGGAAGAAACTTTATAATTTCAATCATTTTAAAACAAACAAGTATTGAAACCGGTCATTTGACCGACAACAGTAGGTGTTAGCATTCGGTTACAATAACTTTCCAACACGACAAGCAAGTATACTGATTTATACGAAATTGCAAAAACAATGCGCCATTATAGTGGCTTGATCAATCAGTTAATTGTATTATTAATTATTAAATTAAATTATTAATGTTAAAATATATGTAACCCATCTTTAAGAAAACTCATAACTTAGTTCTCAATAACTTAATCGAGAAATCACTACAGTTATATGCATATAGCATATGCATATATTATATGCATAAAGCGTATGCATTATATGTTTAAAAAATATTATAATTTAATTATCGAAAACTTCATTTCAGAATTATTAAAGCTGAATTATCGAAAACTTCATTTGAAAATTATTAAAGCTGAATTATCGAAAACTTCATTTGAAAATTACTAAAGCTGAATTATCGAAAACTTCATTTCAAAATTATTAAAGCGGAAATGTGTTACAGCTGAATTATCGAAAACTTCATTTCAAAATTATTGAAGCTGAAACGTATGCATCAGATTTTTAAGAGAAATTATAATTTAGTTATCAAGAACTTTATTCTAATGTGCTCTGCTGTACTTAATCTTATGACAATGATTCTTGGATGATGGAATAGACGCCGGTTGGCATTCAACGTGTTAAAATGGGCGTTGTAATTGTTGAACCGGTGCACTGTCATTCACGGTAACCTGTAGACTCGTTCTCTGAGTCATTATTGACGGCAATGGAATGACTTCGGCGTTCGAATACCAGATGTCGGCAGAGCGTTGTGTTCGCTCAACCGTGTATATTTATTCTACGCATAATTTCCGTTCATTGTTTCTGAAACTCACCGCTGACATTCTTGACCTTCGCTATATCCAAGATAATGCTACCTGTTACTATTTCACCGGCCAGGTAGGTGGCACCCGGCCTTTCGAACTCTATACGAAACGATCTCAACGATGGCATCGCACTGAATCCACGCACGCAACTGACTGTCACAATCTACTTATCGAGCGAGTCTGTCCGCACTCTGCTGGCTATTTCTACTGGAAAGGGAAATTAAGAAAAGATAATATGTATATCAGGTACCGGTATGTAAACAATTTTCTCACCGCCTGCGATTTTAGCGACGCGTTTGTTATCAATGCGTTTCGCTAAAGACGATTGAAAGGTAAGGGTACTTGAATAATTTTTCTTTTTTCATACGGTGCGTTCCATTTGGAGTTTCGCATGCAATTATATTTAAAATTGTAGTTTCGCCGGCGAAAATCTGTCACCGCGGAATATGACCTCGGATTTCGACTGGATTGCGAATTCAGATGCGAAAATCCGATTATGATGAAACTTATATATTGTTTAACACTTTGATTGCCATGTC
>CM052099.1:17145052-17192612 GCA_028453745.1 Agapostemon virescens
TCGAATAGTAATCTTTCAGTTCCCAGAATCAGAAAAGTAGGTCGTTGATCTAGCAGTCGGTTTCAGAGGAGAAAGAAAATTCGAGGAGAGCTAGAAGTTCGGGGTTTCCAGAAGCAGCCAGGCTAAACTTCAGTATCGAGCACGACTGGTGACAGTTATACAAAGCGATCGCTTCGATATTACGTCAGCCGTGATAATCATCTTGTATTTTCTCTGGCTTTCTTCTTTTTTTCTTTCGTTTATTGTCGTGACACTCTGTGAATAGTCGAGCGTTGATAGGAGGAGTGGCAACCGCATTATCTCTGATAAGAGACGATAATGATCTTGCATTATACACGAGACACCATCGAATTCTGATCGGATCTTTGTTCTGTGATGCATGCATAATTCAGGCCGGACAAATCGGATGAACCCGAAGAACAATTTCGTTTCTTTTTTACTCATTTTGCGTCTGGAATCGGTGCAGACCGATCTCCATCGTCCAAATTAATTGGAAAATTTCGGTTACTTATTGTAACAACGCGTATAAATAAAATCAAATTTGCCAACTTGCTTATAACATTTTTAACAAAATTCTTTTACATTTAATAACAGCAGCTGCACGAGTAGCAATAAATTTATTTTAACGCTGAACCTACTACAGTGGGTCAAACGATTCTTTTTAGATTGTTTATTTCACTGTTATTGAAGTTATAAAATTGCCTTCGCGAGAATCGATCCATATATTGATCGAATTATATCTCGTCACATTCTAAATGAATTATATCTTGTCATTTTTATAAAAATATGTATGCTAGTCGATTTTAATGCTCGGTAGGTTTAGTGTTGACCTAACCAATTCTGTTTGTACCGCTAATTATTCTTCAGAATTGAATTTTAACGCGACGTATATTTTGCAAGTTTTAACAAACGCGTATCACGAAATGATACTTTCACTAACTACGGTCCATGTTAAATAATTATTCGGTAGCTTACATGCATGCTTACATGCATGCAAAAATTCGCTTACTATTATTTAAACCAGCTGTTACATCGTTTGCGTTTGCATTTATAAGTGCGAGAAAAATAAAAATGTTAAAGTACAAGTAATAGTAATAAACTTTGTATTCACGAAAGGAAACGAACCATGCACAGTGGAACTATTTTAAGTGAAAGAAATCTTTCGATTTTGAAATTAAAATTGCTTCGAGTGCTAAGGGCTAATACATTTTCCTTAGGTGATACAAAGTAATGTAAAACGACGACACTGGTTGGTGCGAACCTAACTGTTAGCTTAACCCTCTATGGGCCCGTGTAACTTTCAAGTCACATTTTAATTTATCGCCATTTTATCAAATAATTATAGCTCTTTTCATGAGATGGCACATAAATCTTAATTCTATAACGTTGCCAAGACAGCCAATATTAATATTTATGAAATAACAAAATAAATGCTGTGCAAACTGTCTGCAGTAAAAATAAGCGAAACCATTTGATCCAATTGATATTATTCGTGCTTTTGTCAGTGATTACCAAACTAAAAATAGTGCACTATTTGTTTGCATTTCAATTTTCAATTTGTTACTGTCTTTTTATGATACAGTTTTGTAACTTTGAGATTACAGTGGGCTATTATAGTAGATTTCGGTACATTTAGGACAAAGCTTGTGCTTTCTCCTGTTTTCAGATTTATACATCGCATACCCAAAATATGAATACAAAATCAGATAGAAATAACAGAGAAATTAGAATTAGACGCATCAGCGGTAATAGATCCGATGATTCCTTATTAGATTCCGAGTCCGATGAAGATGTAATAGTATTTCCCCGACGACGGATAAATGTCATTGACAGTGACGAAGAATTTAGTACTCGATCCTCGTCGGATGAGGAAGATGCAGGACCGCAAAGAATTGTTTGACAACCACTATCCCAGACGAATAATAATAGTTGTTATCGCCCTTGGAAAGGAGATTGCCCTAACGTCCCCGAACCACCCCATTCTCCTGTGACCTATTTTCGAAAACTATTTGACAAGGAAATTATAAGCAATATAGTTGACTATAACAATACGTATGCACTGCAATGCGATCCAACAAAGAGATTACAAAAATAAAATGTTTAACGTCAAGTGCAAATTATTTTATGGAATTTCGCGCTTAAGCTTTTACGCAGAGAAGTGCAAACTTTATAGGCCGTTGTTGCCTGAAAATCACATAGTGAATATATTGCAATAAAATTGTTTATAATTTCTGATTTGTCGTTCCCCCAATTTTGTTTGGATTAAAAACAAAAATTCGGCCCATAGAGGGTTATTAATTATTTTCCAGACCTGTACCACGATTTCTAATTTCTCGAAACGAAAATTGTAGAAAAACCGTCGAGCATCTTTTCGGTCCTCGCTCATCCCCAAAGATCGGTCAGTTTACGAGACCACCGGACGAGTTCGATAAGAAGCGAACGCATTCAGCGTACGAACAGAAGCCGGTCGGTTTTATCAGGTTTTGAGGGTCGATGGGGTCGATGGTACGACGTAAGATTCGATAAGTTAAAACCGTTCTCCTCGTATATGCTAACGGCCTCTTCTACGACTCTCTCGGTAGCCCACGATCGTGATATTCCTCGGTGATTCCCGATCACGTTCTCTTCTTTTTCCGATCCCGACGCGCCATTGATTCGGGACCTGGTCATCGGATCGGTTCTTTGCTCGCGTCATACGAGCCCCAGAAAAATCATGGATACGTCGAATCGTGTCGGCACAAGGGGACACACTCGATAATACTCGACTCGGAAGCGCTGTATCGCGGTGAACAAACAAAATAACCAACCGATCGTGTTGATTCACTCGCGCGAACTTCGACACGAACAAAACATGTTTTCTCGAGTGTGTGTTGTCGCGGATTTATGGTTCTCCGATATCGATTCGCATGTCACCGTGGATTTTTCTTTTATGGGCCGATCAAGAGCGAAATTACCGAACGCTCATCATCCTCCTTTTGCGAAACAGCTAAAATGGCCGGCGTTAATATTCGGACGCCATGAGAAGTTCCTGCTGTGTATCTCCATCTGTTAATGGAATTAAATAATTCGTCATTTTGTAATGATAAACATTTATTTATTTAATTTGCACACGTTTCGTGTTGATCAATGTTACACAAAATAATGCTGAATTTTAGCATCGCAAAAATATTCGGACACAATATACTTTAACGAGAGGATAGAAGTTTATAAATAAACTTATAAGGAAATAAGTTTATTTAAATATTCTAGAGAAATACTTGACCCATTCTTCGCTCGATCATAATTTTAATTCTTCTATCGATCTTATCGGTGATATTCCGATTCGACGATCTAAATAATCCCATAAGTTTTCGTTTGGATTTAGGTCCGGTGACTGTGGAGGAGGTTGCAATACTTTTGGACAATTATACAATAAATATTCTTGAACTAGGCGTGAGTTGTATTTCGGATCATTATCTTGATAAAATTTAAAACTAGAAATTTTAAATTTCGTTTAGAAATATGTAAATATTTATTAATAATAATATAATTAATGTAATGTAAATATTAATTAATTATTAATTCGCCCGTTACAGCAGCCGAAATACAATCCCTAATTATTACACTTCCTCCGCCATGTTTGCAGATAGTGCTTACATTTTATAGTGGTTATAATGGTTATAGTGATTTATAGTTTACAAGCATTGGAATGGAAGCGTATGGAATGTCCGAATATTTTTGCGATGTCAAAATTGAGCATTATTTTGTTTAACACTTTACCGACCGGAAGCCTATTTATTAATAAGACTTTCAATAATTGCGCTTAACAGAATGAAGCTTAACAAACTACTTTTACATTGTAATTCGCAACGAAATTATTAGATAACGTTATTGAACATGCCTTGAGGATTCTCAAGAAAAATTCTTCTCAGTGTTGAAAGATCGGTTGAAAAGTTTTCAATTATGGACTGTGGACCTTAAAAAATTCTGAAACAATCGGTCGGTAAAGTGTTTTACATTGATTAACTCGAAAAGTGTACAAATTAAATAAATAAAATGTTTCTAGCATTTAAAACAATTGCTTTTTATCATTACAAAACGACGAACACTTTAAGTCCATCAACAGTGGAGATATATGGCAAAAACTTCTGTATATATATATTTTTTGTTATATAATAATATAATATACAATAATACATATATTATATATATAATAATATAATATACAATAATATATATTATATATATAATAATATAATATAGAATAATATATATAATAATATAATAATTATTATTATAATATGAAAGAAACATTTTAAAAATGAACTTCAGATTGTTAGAACGCTAAAACCGAGATAGACGAGTCAACTAACAATTTGCGTAGTTTAATTAAAAAGCTAAGAACATTGTATTAAATGTTTATACTGTTGAGATTAGGCCCATAAAACTTGCGGCGATACTTCAGAATATTGTGATCGTTGAAGATTAAAATTTAATTTTCATTAGTAAGCAATGTTTTAGGGAGCTTGCATCTGTGGAAGTTGTAATACCATAGACAACGTATAGGAATAAGCCAATGTTACGCCCTCTACGCTAAAGAACGATAAATAATGGAACTAGATCCACGAGATCGATCGAATCTGATCGAATACGAATGACTACATACACCCCTAAATGATGCTGTAATGGAAATCAATATTTTTTAAAATAATTCATTATTACGATATAAAGTTATAACCAATAAATTGTTAATATTTTTCTGATGGAAATAAATCTCCAAACGTACCGCCAATATAATAAAAAGGACGTTAAAGAAGTGTATATGAATACAGTTAAATAAATATTATTACATAGAATGTTTACCAAAAAGTTTACCAAAAGTTTTCATTCGGTGAGCTTTCTTTTCAGTCCTTTTCATTATATAGGAGAACTGGAATAGAATAGAATATGTTAGAATAGAATAGGTTATATAGAATAGGTTAGAAAACACTAGTTATACCTATCCAAATATAATATATGCTTTCCAACGTAGAATTATCTCCAATTCGCTCGTATAGCAGATGCAACGGATTTTGAAAGGACACAGCACTCTTTTGTTTGCTCCAATCTTCATAGTATCTCCGACATAAAATTTCAAATTCTATCAGCAACAGCGCCGTTGTAGAATGTTAGTTACACGGTATTAGTTCCGGCCGATACAGTTGGATGTGATACAGAGACGGTCAAAGGATTCTAGAATTCATTGTACGATTCGTTACCGCATTGTATAGGTTAAGTAGAATATTCTTAACCCCATGCCATATGATTACGTATCAGACTCGTGTTGAAGATTTTAAATAAAGTCTAACAAATATAAATACTATGCTTTTCTTTTTAGACGAAATCAGATGTTGTTCATTTGTAATCGATATTTAAGCACTCAAGTAGATGTGGCAGTATAAAAGGTATAAATTGTATTTTCTCCTCTGTAACAGTTTTAATAATGAAGATGTTATAATCACTTTAGTTACGAAGAAAATGGTATGGCAAGGGGTTTATCGCAACAGCAAGATCACGTCGTTTCCTGCAATCGCTACGCCATATCACTGCAGTACAATTTCCGTACTTACCTCAATTCTATCATCGTCATGTCGATAAAACAGAACACTAGAAATCATTGAAGACATAGACATAGAAGACGTGGGTTAATCATGATTCAACCAAGCATCCAGCAGCGAACCAATCATGATTCAGCCAAGCATCAACCAGCGAGCCAATGATGGTAAGTCACCGTCAACGCCTCTAACGGTCATCGTGCGAAAGCGGTAAGACGCAGCAACGAGCCCGGGAGTCACTTTCTGTATTCAAAGCAAGTTAAACATATTTTATTATTATTATTTATTTATTATTAACCAGTTAACATATTATGGTACTTATTCAACAACATCGTTAAAGGTGGTCATCAACAGACTGTATCCCTACGGTAAACTACTCACGTCAAATACATAACGATTATGGTACTTATGCAATGACGTCAATAAAAATGGTCACGCTGTAATCAGGTAAAGTAAACGAAGCTAATTAGTCAAATTTTCGTATTGTCGCCATTTTACCTTCAACGCAGCCAGTACTACAATCAGTCGTAAACGAACTTAATCTAATCACTAATGATTCAAAAGTAACAGTTTTAGCCATCACTAATCTCTGTGTCTAATAGAATTCGTTCGTGTACTATCGATTCGATTATGCTGAAGAATCGATTCTTTGGGGGAAGAGTCAAACATCCCTATATAAAAGAAATTCTACTTAAAACTATTACTAAAAAAAAGAAATAAGGGAAACGATAATTCTTTTGAGACCGATTTTTGCAAAATTAATTCATTGATCTTGATTTTCGTATAGAGGCAAGTCTCTGACGTTTCTCAATAAACAATTTCCAGTTTGTAAGTAGATCTTTCATTAATATAACTCCAGAAATCTGTTTTATTCGAATGTGGCTAAACATAATAAGTATGTATATACATATTCATTCTAAGGCGATTTTTCGGCCAATAGCGGCAATGCGTGCAACGGTAGCGGATTATATACAGGGTGTCCCAAAAGATCAAGACGAAACATATACCACGTGTTAGTAAGATGAAGTAAATAGAAAAACTTAGTATAAACTTATATCCAAAAATACTCTTTAGGATTATAGACGTTCTAAGATTTTTAAGGAAAATTGTTCTTAAAGCTTATTATACAGAAGTACGGACAAACATAATTAATTCTCATTGACAGTCATTGGTTACATGACTTCATGAATTCAACAAATTTTATAGACTTATTATAACTGCCAAAACAGTTAATAGATATCTTTGAACTTTTATAACTCTTTAATAAAACATTTTCAGACATAAGTTTAAATAAACTTTTTTACTTATTTAACCTTAGTAACAAGTGATATAAGTTTGGTTCTGACCTTTTGGGACACCTTCTATATACATATAGTTGATAACGAAAAATATGAGCCAATCAGAGCGCTGTTACAGTTACGCGTGGCACTGCGACGCATTAGCATTGGCCCAACCAGAATCCACCCATTCGCTGTAGCTAGACTCTGATTGGTTCATGAATTTATCAATAATTTCTTAACATAGTCGCGGAAAATATTTTCTTAAAAATACAAGTTATTTAAAATGACCTTAGGAATAGCCCTTCTAAAAAAGTGTAAAATTTTTGGAACACCCTGCATGTATATATATATATATATATATATACGTATAAATTATGTAAAACAAATATTAATTTTTGAAAGACTACGTCTTATGAATTTTTATTGTGTTACCATGTGCTATATGTAATTGAAATTTATATATTAATGATTTATAAATGTAATGAATATCTAATTACATTTGAAAGTGCATCGTTGTTCTTTCTAAATTGAACCGAAGCACCATCTAGGATATTATTAGGCACAACAGTATCTAGAGTGCTGTAGGAATTTATAATTCGAATGCGATCTGTTTTAGAATGTTACTTCCACGACAAAATGAATGAAGCCTGATGAAGGAAGGAGTTGTAAAAACAAACTGAATATCTCATTGGAAAGTTTGATAAATTAGTAAAATAGTGTGCTACGCTTCCATATTCCGTCCATTGTATTTCGATTAGGCTATTGTATGGTATTTGAAAGTGTTTATGGTGTTTAGTGTCGATGGAAAGCAGTGCGTTTTTCTCACTTGAAAATCTACGGTGACTAGGCCAAGTGCGTTCTACCCAAACAGGTGCTTTTGACGTCACGTCGTCGCATTCACGCTTATTCTATCAAAATGTGGTTACTATAAACCGTATTCGACGGTGATTAAATCTTCGGCTACTTGATAAATTCGAAAACCAACTTCGGATCACCGTTCGAATTGTAAATCTGCTTGCTTCAAACGTTACGGGTTGTGTCGAATTAAAAATCATGTCTAAAAGCAAACTTCACCATCAAGTTGACAGCAGTATTGTTGCGGTGAAAAGCAAAGTAAGCTACTTTCTAATCGCTTTGATATCTTCGTATTACGATTTTATCGTGAAAGGATATGAAACTACAGATCATATTCACACAATTTTTCGAAATGTTCAAAATTTTTTATCTTTAACGTTTCTATTTACGTTTCCCTTTAGTTTGATGCTGATATCATACGATTTTCAATCAACCGCAATGAAGCTATTAGTTATGAGGACTTCAGAAAACTATTGGCTGAAAGACACGATATAGGCCCAGATCTAAGCTTCCTGATTTGGTATACAGATCCAACTGATGGCGATCTATTACCTATTAATAATGATAATAATTTGGCCAGAGCATTGCTCGCTGCAAAACCACTTCTTAGAATTTTGATACAAAGAAAGGGTAAGATATAAGATAGCCCGAATGAAAAATGATTGTAGTAATCTGACTAATACTGGTGCAACAACTGATTCTACAAGTTCCCCATAAATATCAATGTATTGGGTCTTTACGAAACTTTCTGTCCTTGTTTAGTTATATTTATTTATTTTACACTCAAAATTGATACAATATTTTTCACTGAAAATATCTTTCCTTACTTTTTATAACCTTTTCTCATCCTTCTATCAAGAGATTGAGTTTTCATCTAAAGAGGTCCTCATTTTTGGAGGCTATCCATTTGTTGACCCATTTTCAAACTTTGACTTTACTTTGGAAGCATGAACTGGATAAACTGTGCTGCATTGATTGAACCAAATGAAAATGTGAAGGGGCAATGTGAGAAGAATAAGGCAGGTGTCCCATCACAACTCTGCCAACTTTTCCCTGATCATAGCAGCAGTATGCACTTTCAGATCTCCTAGAACCTGATTTGTCATTCACATTATAATAACCGATTTTAAATTGTCAATACCCATTAGGATATAAATTATCCTTTAAAACACCTTCACTATACAATTTTACAAATAATTCTAATTGTTTCAGCCATGGTTTTATGTTGATGCTAATAATTGAGCATACTGTATTAGATATGCAATTTTCCCATTGTAAAATAAATAAAAAGTGATGTTATATCAGTAACAATAGTTTATAATACATATGGTTGGACACAGTGTTGTCAGTACTATTATTATAAAAAAAACGAATCAAAAATTTCTGCAAAGACCTAATACATTAATAGATTCTTGTATTAATACAAAAATACTTATAATATTGCTTTATAATTGGATGATAGAATATTTATGTTCTAATGCATATGTAATGTAGCCATTTTATATGATAGGAGATGGACTGGAAGACATAAATGGGTATGGAACAATGAAAACAAAAAATTTAATATCAAGTATTCTTGGAGGTACACCTGGAAAACCAAAGTCATTGGCTATATCTAATCCACATGATTTTAGGCAGGCATGTCTTATCTGTTTATTTTCAAATTAAATAGATTTAAATATAAAATATATTTTTTATTGTAAATAATTTATAATGATTTCAGGTTTCTGCAATAATTGATGTAGATATATTACCAGAAACCTGTCGTCGGGTACGTTTGTTAAAACATGGTTCTGATAAACCATTAGGATTTTACATTAAGGATGGAGAAAGTTTTCGAATATTATCACCTTCCACTGGTGGTCATGTTGAAAAGGTACCAGGTGTATTTATTAGCAGATTGGTACCAGGTGGTTTAGCTGAAAGTACAGGGCTTCTAGCAGTAAACGACGAAGTACTTGAAGTAAATGGCATAGAGGTTGCTGGAAAAACTCTTGATCAGGTAAATTTGATTATAAAATTAATTGTATTTTTTATTTTTGAAAGATTTAAATCAATAGGTGTTAAAATAATGAAACCATACAACTTAAATTTACTTGTTGGCTACAATAGGTCACCGATATGATGATCGCCAATTCTTCTAATCTAATAATCACAGTAAAGCCTGCAAATCAACGGGCAGCATTAACTGCTCCAAGACGTGGATCATTTTCGCGTAATAGTCAATTGTCTTCTGGAAGTCATCAATCGACGCAAAGTGCTGCGACTGGAAGCGACGAAGATGCAGACGAAATTGTAGATTTAACTGGCGTAACTTTGCAGGATGATGCAACAACCTCTACTTCTCAACATCATCACTATCATCATCATCACCACCATCAAAATCATTTTAATCATGACCAGGGTGTGCTACATTTATAAATGGCAAATAGTACAAATTGAAATTTGTACTTTGTCATGCTCAACTGAACACAATATGTTCATTCATAAAGAGAAAATTATTAGAAATAAGATAAAAAATATAACATGACAATAAGGAGTTAAAAGGAAAGCTGATAAAGTATTAAGGAATCGTGTGGTTATCATTTTAATAATTTAGTATATTTTGTGACACAATGAATGTGTTGAGTTACATATTTTCAAAAGATTTATATATGGAGCTTCTCGTCTCGACACGATTCCCTTGAAATCATTATTTAACATAATGCATCAATCTTTCTCTGATAATATTCATTTGAAGTTAAATGTGGTTTAAAACATATTAATAAATTTATTAATGTGCTTCATGTATTAAATTTTTGTATTATACTGTGGAGCGACTAAAGTGAAGCAAGCATATTCTTTTTAAAGATCGGAGTTGTTAGCATTTGTAATCTTTATTTGTTTAATGTATATTCTTTATTTTAATATTTTCATAGAAAAATATTAATACTAGATGCAAGAAGTATTAAGATGTCGAATTTGTTTGAAACATACAAAGATATTTATTATTACAAAAACTTAAAGAAACAAAAGAAATACAATTAAGAACCAATAATATCACTAAAATTGAAGAACATTATTACTTTGTTATAGATTGTTCACATAATATTTTAGGGTGATTTAAAGAATAACATTTTTAATACAAAAATTACACTTTAATCTTCTTGTGTGAACTATTTGAGCGAAGTATACATGTATATCTTAAACCAATAAGAAGATAGTGATATAAATATTGACTGTGCATAAAAGTATTATTTGAAGGCAGCAATGTTTTTAAAGTATTAAAATATTCTTTTAGTACTTATCATTCAAAACCTAAAGTGTATTTAAATAAGAATGAAATGTGCTAAGGAAGCAGTTAAGATTGCAGGAATTTCCTATTTTTTTTATATCATGTTTTATAATTATTACTTAAATCGAAACATGATTTGTAATTATGTTTATTAGAAATTTATTGATTACTTTGTAACACATTCATCTTTTAATCAATCTTGATGAATTTTTTCATGTATATAATGCAGATAACGAAGTTTAATAACTTAATTTATCTTTATAAGTAGAGGTCTTTCTTCAATAATGGAAATGTATATAATAACAACAATCTAAAAGGATGGTATACCAATATCAGCATTTCGTTCTTAATGAAATACAAGAATAATTAAAAAAAATTAAGTGGCCTTATGTACAGATCATTCCAAATATATTTTGCAAAGTTGCAAAGTAGAAACTATTCTATTATAATTCATTCAAACATGTCTATTCGTGTATGTATTCTGTTTATTCCACTGCATGTTTAGAGTGTTGAAGTTTTTGAATTTTAATTCCATTTTTATAAATGTTATTTGTTGTCTAATTGAGCACTAGATATTGAAGTATAATGTACTTTACAAATTTTAGATATAAGTGGAATTTTAAAAGATAGGAAACATATTTATACACATGTAAAATATTTTCTTTACATAATTGTGCCTTCACCGTTCCGTCTATAACTATAACAATTGGATTGTGATAGATTGTGTCGCATTCCATTTACATAGTATTTTTATAGTACAAGAAAAATACAACCGTGTTTCATTGATATGTATTATTATTTTAAAAAAAACGTGCAGAGCCTTATTAGCTATACAGCAAAATAAGTACACATTCGCTTGATCATATTTCTTTATATACTGGTAAAGAGAATATATGTACATATGAAAGAGATGTAAATCTTATTATACATTTATAAATCGATTTATAACTTCAAATATTTTGGGTGTACAAATAAGTTTTTAGAAAAATATATTTCTACATTGCAACTATTATTAAAATTATGGGTTTAATTCCATTTTTAAAGTAACAGGTATACAAAAAATGAAATATAGTATTTTGTAAGAGTTGTATTTATCTTGTACAACTTTATATACGAAGGATAACATTTTATAATGTTATGAAATGAATTATTACGTAGTCATGAGTAGAAAATTATGTTCATTCAATTTAAAAAAACAAGTGGTGTATTTCATTATTATAAATTGATAGCATTTTGTACTTAAATAAAGTATACACGTATTAGTAAATAAATTTGTTATGTCGATGAGTTCTTAATTAAAATATAATCGTTCTGATATAATTTCTATGTCTCATGTAGTCAAGGCATGTTATGAGATTTACGTTGCATGCAGATTGTATTTGTAACGTTGGTAGAAACTTGGAAATTACAGAACAAACTACTTATTTGTAATGACATAACTCTTTTTAATGGCAGCTTATAAAATAAACTATTTTATTGTATAAATAAATTAAAGTTATTTCGATCACCTTTACATTGTATATTACATACTAGTAATGTCTGAACATTGTTTTTTATGGTAACTATGGAATATAAATAGATACGATGAAATGAGTAATAAGGTATACTTTGTAAATTAATCTTCGCTTGTAATGAACAAATTTGATTCTTCCAGTTATATGTATAATAATAATAAATGTATTAACTGGGAAGAATCAGTTAAAGATACGAGTAAAGAACATGTCGTACGCGGAGCATGGTCCCCGAATTTTTTTATCTGGTAGACCGAACACTGGAATACCTTTGACATATGGTGATTATGTTTTGCCACGAAAAAGGTTGGAAGGTCGATTAAAGTTGTATAATTCTTGTTCAGATATTAGAGCCTGGAGTCCAAATTCTTTGGAGACTTCGCGTTATTTTCGTGAACTTAATGAACATGATAGTTCAGTACGTATTTAATTGCGAATGCGAAAGTATCAAGATTGAATTAAAACAATGTAGGTAAATAAAGTAATATTATTTGTCTTTGCAGATAGGAAAAATAATACCAGTAAACGTAGTTGTCGATAATATAATTCGACTCAACGCACATACACAGACTGAATTACAAATAATTAGGAAGGAATTGCAGAAATACAAAAGTTTAAAACTTACCCCTAAACAAGAAGAGGAATTACAAAACATAGTAAGCTATATTTTAAATATGTTTGAATGTTCAATAGTTACTAAACATTTTTTATTTTTTTGCAGAAACATAATCAAAAGTTAAAGAAGCTAGTTTCCATAACTAATTTAAATTCATCCTTATCAATCCATTCACTTACTGAAAAAGATTTCCAAAATGATAATAAGTTGAATTTTGTGAATCAATCTACACAATTGTGTCATTCTTTAACTGCACTCAAGAGTAATCATGCTTTAATATCACAACTTAGACCTGACCCTAGAGTATTCTTTCCTGAAGGTAATAGTTAATAAAACTACTATTTGTAACTATTATTAATCTCACTGTAAGCTTAGATTTTAATTTTTCAGATTATATTGAAAGAACACCACAATGGGTTGAATATATTGATGTAGCTTTACAAGTATGAAAACTATATTATAATTTTGTAGTTACGGTTTTCTCAGATTAATAGATGTTATCTTAATACAGGTAAAACAAGAAATGCATGATGTAGGAGTACAGTTCGATGGACCAGTTGAAAAATATTTAAATAAAATTATAACTACATCTGTATGAATATGCTTTTATACTATATTATTTAGATAATATATTTATGCGAATACTGTTATGTAGGCAATGTCGCAAACATCATTTACATATAAGTCTAGCGAGGAGGATAACAATCTAATGGAACCAGATAAAAACAGTTTTCAAATAAATAATTACGAAGAAGAATGTTTAGAATGTGACACATCCTGTAGTGGAAGTTCTCAGGACATTGGAACTTTGTCAAAATGTAGTAATGAATTAACAGAATCTGATAAATCCATTATTATTCAGAAAGACTCTGAGATCATTGCTTTGAAGCATAAACTTCGCGTATGTATCATTTATAATATAATAGATGATTTATATGTTTTATATAAGCTAACATACCTTTTTTTAAAGGCATTGGATCTTGAATTGGATGAAGAACAAGTCCTAAATAAAAAACTAAAAGTCTTTTTAGAACAAAAAGAAGATTACATAAATACTCAAGAAGAAAATATTAAAGCGAGTATATATTTTATTCTGTAATAGCATTATAGGTAACACCATTATATACATATATCTATGTAGGTATATGTATATTAATATTTAATGATTCTTAAATAGATGTTACAAGATAAATTGATGAAGGTAGAACGTGAATGTAATTATGAAATAGAGGACTTGAAATCAAAGGTAATATATACATATATATATATGTAATTATATACATATATGTATTATATATATATATATATATATATACATTATATTTTCTTTTTTTAGCTACATTGTTGTAAATACCTAATTAACCAGCTTAAACAAGATTTGAGTAAAAGATGTGAAAGTTGTTACTTACATTTGAAGGAAATTGAAAAACTCAAATTATATGCTAAAGAGGTGCCAACATTAAAATTGGAACATGAATTTCTTTTAGTTAGTTTTCACGTGTAATTAATATATTGACATACAATGTATAAATAGAAAATTTAACTTATTGTTTTTACATAATAGCAAAAATTAGAAACAATGGAGGAACTATCTGAAAAAGTAGAGAAATATGATTTAGCTTTAAGTCAATTAAAAAAAGTTCAACATGAAAAAGATTGCATACTTGCAGACCAAGAGAATGAAATCAAAGGATTACTGGAATTGATAAGCAAGACTAGTGTTACTTATGAAGAACAGGTTCATTTATTCTGCCTTATTTATTAACACAATAAATACTTTATTATTTTACAACTACTTTGTCTAATAATATAATTAGGAGAACTCAAAATGTATGATAAAAAGTTTAAACACTGAAATTAATGAGAAAAATATGAAAATTTCTCAGTATGAAAAACAATTGCATTCAATAGAACGAGAAACAAGTGAATTTGTCAATAATTTAAAGCATGTTTTAAATAACTTGGAAAAATTGAATGGCTTTTGTGCAGATGATTATAATTGCATGAACTGCAACTTAGATATTACTGTAGAAGCAAATCAATTGTTGTACAATATAAATGTTATGGTGACAAGATTTCAAAGTTATAAAATAGAACGTCAGAATCTGTTGCAACAAATCGAAAATTTAAAACATTCTGTAGAAGGTGATAAACAACAAATTTATTTTAATCAGAGTTTGAGAAATATGATTTCAGACATTCTAAAATGTGAAACTGAAATAAATCCAAGAAACACAGGTAAGATTACTAATAATTCAATCTTATTTATGAAAACCTATATAAAAGTATTCATGATTGTTAATAAATATTTATTTTATGTAGATAGAAAGGATAGTATAATTGTATTAAATGTAAAACAAAATAAATGTAATTGGAATGAAATAGAATGCGAGGATATATCCAGCTCTGTTAATAGTGAACATTCATCCAATGACATGGCTGACAATGTATTATTGTTGACAAACTTTAAAATTTTCTTTTTCTTTCAATGAACTTTGTTATCTCTAGAAAATAAGTAATCGTATAATTGTCTTTTCAGGAATACAATAATTACATCATCAAATTAAGTAGAAAAAATAGTATTAATGAAATTGATCAAGAAATACTTGAATATTTTTCACAGTTGAAACTCAAATTACACTCTCTTACTCAAGAGTTACAAAAATACCTTAAATTTGAACGGCCTGTGATGCTTAAACACATATACAATTTCTATGAAATGCTTCAAGAGACAAAATCAGCTATTAATGATTCCCAAGGTGTTATCCATTATTATTTTTATAAAATGTCTATTAATACACATTGTGCTACTTTTGTTTACTAGATTTACCCTTGAAGAAACAGCGAATTTCAGAATTAGATATTTTACTTAATGAAAGGCGAAAAAAATACGAAACTTACATGACACAGTTACCTAATGAGTCATCTCAAATACCAATTAAAATTATCGAATTTATTAAGACAATCTTAAATCAATTATTGAATGCAATATTATATGAGGAAAAAAATAGTTTATCTGATAAGCGAATTGATCAAGTTTTTGCATTATATTTTAAATCCTACAATAGTAGTATGAATGCAGCTATTCTAGGTATAGATTTTCAATATTTTCTTTTTATTGTACTGT
Organism: Agapostemon virescens; assembly: GCA_028453745.1. Taxonomy (NCBI): domain Eukaryota; kingdom Metazoa; phylum Arthropoda; class Insecta; order Hymenoptera; family Halictidae; genus Agapostemon; species Agapostemon virescens. The sequence goes on from CM052099.1 coordinate 17,161,289, forward strand.
ACATGTATATGTAAGAAATTTGTCGAAAACATAAACATACTTTTTTTATTTCTTTTTCTATTTGGTCTATTTTCTTATTAGCTAAAACTACTGAGATAATGGTTGAAAATGATATTGACAAGGTGCCGGAGATCAACACATGCAAATACTTAGAAGAATGGAAAAACAGCAACAAGAACTGCAGAAGAAAAACGAAGAAATTGTTGAATTGAAGGAGGAAGTTGTACAGTGTGCCAGAAGAGGTGAAGGAGATAGTATACGTGCAAGAGAGAACAATGCATTTCTTAAAGAACAATTAGCAAAAATGGCAAAAGACCTTCGTGAGAAAAATGAAGTCATTCAACAGTCAAATAAACGAAATCAAGCACTTAAAATTGAACTATCTAAGTCTAATGAATATTACAATGCACTGAAATTGCAAAATAAGAATTATGAGAAAGAATTAGAAATAAAAACTACAGAGCTGAAAGAAGAACATAGAATAAAAATGGAGTAATATATAAATTTATCTTCAATCGTTCTTAACACGTTAAGCGCCACGCCGAATTTCTGTGCCGTTCCGTTCAAGCCACGGTTAGCCGTCAGGCGGGCCTTGCCAGGCCGCTCGCCGATAGACGAATCAGAGTATAAACAATCGGGTAACGTAACGCGCGCCGCAATAGCAGAACGAAAAATCTGTCGCCGGTCCTTAGGGACCGACGAGGCCTGAACAGAAAGTCCAGCAACGGTCCCTGGGGACCGGCGTGGCGCTTAACGTGTTAATATTAGTTTTAATTACTTAAATACAATTTCTTATTATAGGTTCCTGAAACTACAAACTGAAAACAATAATTTGAAAAATGAAATTAGAATAGCAAACGAAACAATTTCTGAAAAAAATGATATATTAGCACTGATTAACAGGGAGATCATTGAACATAGTAATGAAATGGAAGAAAAGGATCATGAAATCCGAAGTTTAAAAGATGAAAATATTCTGTTGAATAAAAAATTAAAAAACGCTGAAAATAAATTGTTAGAAATGAATAAAACAATTTTATCTTTAACCGAACAAAATGATAGAATTGATATGATATACTCATTGCAAGAAGATCTTGAAAAACTGTGCAGAAATGAAGAAAAATTAAAGACTGAATTTAATCGTTTAAAAACACAGCTTATTAGTGAACAAAACAAAAATAGAAAAGTTGATAGTAATTTAAGCGCATACGAGCATAATAATGAAACTTTGAAAAAAGCTGTGGAATACTTGAAAAATGAAAATTCTGAAAAATCGCATAAACTTTACAGTGAAACGGTCAAAGAAAATTTAAAAAGCAAATTATACACTCTGTCCACTAAAATGCATGAAAGAATACTAAATTTCCACAAATTATTTTATTTGGAAGAACGCGTATCAAACAAGGAAATTGATGAAAACTTGAAAGTTCAATACTTGGTTAATAAAATAATTTATTATTTAATATTTTTATCTGTTTTATTTGTTATTAATATGACTATTTCACTTATAGAAGAATCAAAATATGAATAAAAATTTGAAGTTGAGTGGAAATCAAAAGAAAGAAATGAAAGAAAATAAAATAGAAGAAGTTCAGAATCAGCAACTTTGTAATAGTACGAATATAGAAAATGAAATATTAAAAGGTAATTATGCAATGTTTTAACAATGCAACTTTTTTAGATGACGACGGATTAAATGGTCAATATAAAATGAATCACTTAGAAGATTACCAAAGTGAATTCCAAAAACTTCTCCAACAGCTAGAAATGAAAAATTCTGAAATAAGAGATCTGCAAGATGCTATAAATCATTTAAAACAAGAAAATTCCAATCTTTGTATTGATTTGGAAGTAGTTACTATTATATTAGTCTTTAATTAATTCTTCATTCTCTTATTCTATATAATACATTCATTAATTCTGATTTAAAAATATTCTATAGTCACAAAAAGGACAATATCAAGATAAGATAACGTTAATGAAAAAGAACTATGACAGCAGTATGAATCAGTTTCGTGCAAGACATGAAAAACATGTTGATATTTTACAAAAACGATTTGAAGATACTATAAATACTGAAAGAACATTAGATTCAAAAACTTGGTTACAAGTATGTTATGTATTGTATGTAACTAATGTATTACAATTAATGTAAATTATATTTCTTCCTTTTAGTCGTTAGATAAAAAGGAGTTAATGGAACTCTATAAACACATAACTATGATTATGGACAATAACTCAAATCTTATTGAAATTAAAGCTGAACATCAACAGTTTTACGAGAATAATGTGCATAAAGAATTTTATGAATTTAATGAAATACAAAAACACAGAAATATATACGAAAAAGGTAATCAAACAATATAATTAGATAATTTTTATATCTATTTAAATACAACATATTAACTGATACAAGTTTAAATTTAAAAGAATTGCCAAATAAATTGGATTCAATAGTTTTAGAAGATGAAGATAATTCACACTTACGAAATCAGTGGCAATTTATTTTTTCAAGTCAAATCCCAAAATATTCAGTACAAACACGGAATTACAACCTAAGTTTAGAAGAAGATTATGAGTAATAATTAACATTACTTTATCTTATAACTATTACTTAAATGCATTGTTACTTCATACTTTATATTATAGATGTGATGATGATAAAAAGATTCCAGAATTAGAAAATAAATGTAAACAAGAAAAACAAAGAAACAAAAACAGTATTGTAAGTTTCTTTTTCTCAACAAAAATTTAATTGTATTTTAGTATTTTATTTGAAATGCACACATGATTATCTGATCGTACATTTTTATTTGCAGTTTGATCAGCAAAGGTGGAATTTCATTCATCAGTGTAGTGTGTATCACAAAATAAGCAATAATTATGACTGTTCAAAATCCATTCATACGGACCGAATTTAAAGAAACATATTTGTTATTGAATTCATTAATTTTCCTACAAAATGACCGCTTTATATTTTTTATATTTGCAATACTACATTCTGGTTTGTATACTGTAAGTTTTAATTCTTCAGGGAGTATTTTTCAATATTCTACTTTATAAATTTCTAATAAAGTGAACAAAACCCCAATTTATGAATTGTCAATTTATTTATGACATATTACATGGGAGGATACATTATTTTTATAAATAAAAATTGATACACATTTTTAATTATTAGAATTTTAACAGACATTTTAATTATCCACGTAGAAGTCATAATAATAAAAATAAAGGTAAAATTTTATTTTCACTTGAAGGAACAGTTATATAATTTTATTTTTTAAATTCCTTTTCAAATGAAAACTGAAAATTAAAAAAGGGTCATACTTGCATTATAATTATAGGCATATGTTTACCTCACATGATAACTTCTTCACTTCTTCTTTTCAAGACGATGCAAGTTCGGACTCTGATACAGTGAATAATAAGTTTTTAATATTATTGCAATTTGATATAAAATCAAAAGCACTGTTATATGACAAAATCTCATTTTTCAATTTTTTTAATTTTGTTATACTATTTTTATGAATTTTTAAATTTGTTTTTCTATATCTAACTGCTGTAATCATTTTATCCAAAGTATAATGTAGCCATAAAATATTTGTATAGGGTTCAAATTTTTGCCAATTATTTCTGAAATAATTCTTGTGTAAGTATTCAGTGTTACAGTTTCTGTATAAATTATAAATTGTATATATTTACTTGTTCTTATCCCTCATCAAACGATATATTTCAAACTGATATTCTCCTTGTGCCGTAAAAAGACTAGGTTCGGATGCAAGATCATTAAATACACTACATCCTTGATATGTTACTCTCGAAAGTGTAAAATCTATGATAGATACCTATAATAAAAAATTTTATGTTTGAATCTATCTCAAAATATTTTTCTTTTAAATAAATGAGTAATTCACGATATTGATGTACCTTTACGCCCTTACTGACAAATTTAATTTGTTTCTCTCCTAGTTTGTACTGTACATGAGATTCAGTTGTTGGTGATATTAATATATTACCCCAATGCAAATCTCTATGCTCAAATTCAACAGCTTTCTCTGCAACTGCCAATGCTAATGCCGCCTACCGTAGTAGTAAATAGTACACGTGCATATTTAAAAAGTAAAAGAAGAATTTATAGAAGTATTCGAACCTGTATGAATGAAGTATGTGCTTGATCTGCTGAAGGAAATACAAATGCCTCCAAGTCTTGACCACCATGACCAAGTTCTAAAATAATATATAACTGATCCTCGTTAAACATGGATGGACAATCATTTTCAGAGTGTTTCTCTTCGTCATAAATAATCCAAAGGTCCACTAGTTTTTTTGGGTACTTTCCCTTAAGACATTTGATATCTTTTACTTCTACAAAACTATCTGTATTATAGTTTGCGTTAAATCTCAAATTGTGCAATTCCCTAAAAATATAATTAATTAAACGTCAATATTGAGATTGATTGAAATTTATACTATACGTATATTTTATAATTACATTGCAATAACAATTTCCGATAATATCTCGTGAAACTTCTTTTGCGGTTCTCCATTGACGTATTCATTGCCTTCAATAGGAATAATTTTTATAACCGATTTTTCGTCATCGTGTTCATAAAGAAAAACTTCACCATATACACCTTCGCCAATTTTTCGACAATGATTTAAGTACCTAGTAAATAATTACATTGGTAGGTGTTAACAAAATGTTCAAAATGTAAGTATGCACGTATACTTACGAATCTGAAAAATGTGTTGAAAATGGTATATAATCTTGTTGTAGACATCTTCCCAGGATGACTTCTCTTGCTGTTGAAACCACACATTCGTCGTTGATGTGACCATCTATATCATCATTTTCAATATTGCACACAGAAGATTTTCGCGGATCTGCAGCAAAATATTTGTAAATCTTATAGAAATATATTATTACACATTTCACTTTTAGTTGGATGAAGTAACAAAGTAACTTACTACTTAATAATGTAAATCTCTGACTTTTTATAGGAACAATACCATAAACTTCAAGAAATGGAGCATCTTCTATTGACTTTACAGTCTTATGAATGGGAACCACACGTACTGATATTCTTCTGGTAAGACGTCCAAAGCTGATAGAATCACTGGTCCTGCCTTTCTTATTAATCAATTCATGTTTGGATGTACTGATTGCTTCATGACGTGCTTGCACATTTATATCACTTTCAGTTGTCTTTATACAGCTATGAAAGATACCTGCAAATAGAAAAAATTTTATAATCAATCTTGTATTCGTAAACCTGGGTTATTTGTTCATATTTTAATTATAGAGCCTACCCATTTATAAACACTTTTCACATTTTTATATTAAGAATGTATATTTATCGTAAAATATCTTTTTATAAAAAAGATGTATAAAAGAAAATATATGAGTAGACTACAAACACATATATACTTTAATATAAAAATATTAAGATAATAATGTTATAGGTTACTAAACTATAAAATAGAATTTTGTTCTGTCAAATATAAAAAAGAATGATATTCAAATGTTTTCATAAGTTATATCCTACCTTATTTGATTCTCTAAACATGATAATACAAACTACAATTTTCCATCAATTCGGAATTATCAATTACATTAAAGAATGCTAAGAAATGAATTTTTAAATATTTTATAATTACCATCTTTTTGCATATTTAAAATGTCAATAACACTTTGTCTCCATTGTCTACCTTTTCCAATTGACAATTTTTCTAAATTTGATTCATTTTGAATATTGTTCAAAATAGATAATGATCTTGTCCATGATTTTCCTGGCTTTAAATATATAGGTTTCTCTGTTTTTGTTGATATATTAATAATAGATGTTTTTGGTATATTTTCTAACGATTCTAATGTTTTTCTAGTACTAACATTTTCTGAAATATTAAATAAATTCGTCTCCCATTTACGATATTGTTTTCTTTTCATTGTAATTCTAATGGGATCTTGTAGCTGTAATGGAAGTACACAAGGATCAAAAGCATTACTACTTTCATCACTAATTATAATAGTACTTCTTGCACTTAGGTTATTATTTATCCTATTTAAATCTTTAGGTTCCTTAGGTATTCTTGTATTATTACTGTTTTCAATGTGTAATCCTTCAGTTTTTGAATTACACTCCTCAGTATCCACTGAAATATTTGTGTTCTGCAATGTAATTGTTGGTAACACATTGCATGATTTTTCTTCTATCTTCTTCAACATGTCTTCTACTTCATTATCATATGCAATTGAAGCTGATGTATCGTGTAAATTCGTAACATCAGAAAATAATGTGTTACTCATGCAGTCTTGTTTGTAGCTTCTAGTACTACCATAATCCAATTCAATTGAAGAGAAGCGCTTATTTTTCTGTAATGTTTCTAATTCATTTAAATCACCTTTACTACTGTTGGGTCCATCTATTTCATCAACGAACAGCTTGTTCTTACTTTCTCTGTTTGTCTCAGATTGGTCGTACATATTTGTATTTATTTGCACATTTTTTGAAGAAACCGAGTTTATATTATTCACACTAACTGAAACATTACCTAAACTATTATCTGTATATCTTACAAGTTCATTTAATTTTTCAGAGTATGTAACAGAAATAGGTGATAAGGCAATTATATTAGTAGGTCTTATTGGTCTACCAATAGGTGTACTACTAACAATATTTTCAAATTTTCTATTAGAATGCGATGGCTTCGCAGGTAAAGATGTTCGAAGATTTTCTAGTTTGACAGAACAATTTTTTAAAACCACATTATTATATTTTAAATTATCAATACTTGATTCAATAACTTCATCACTGTTATTTCTTTCTTCTTCTTTCATATTAATATTTTCATCTGATACTTTTGTAGTATTATCATCATTACTTTTTAATTCTAACTCTAGCTTATTTCTTTTTCTTCTATATACTTTCCTGATACAAATATTATGTTCTTTTACCTAAACATTGAAAGATTTTCATTAATAATTTTTCTCAAATATACATACATTCACAACATATATTACAGATCCTTTATGATCAAATTCGACTACTATTAATATATTTTACTTTTACTTTAATATTCCTAATTATCAACGTGTTCTTCTGTATATGTTTTTTAACTTTTACCTGTACTTCTCTGTATAATCTTTTCCGTAAATTATACTTTATACTAATATCAGCTGTCTTCAAATCATTAAATAATAATGAATTATCACCAAGTATCACAGATGCATTACTACACAAAATAGAATTCACTTTGTCACTCCTCCTCAATGCTTTAATATTATCCGAGTCAGATGATTGTTTTGTGTCTCTGTAAAGAAAAAAAGTTAAAAACTAGATTAAATAAAAACCATAACATTAATAAAATACATTACCTCGTTTTTTTAAGAAGTCTGTCAAACGTTGTATCGAAAGGATCACAGAATGTAGAGTTGTTATTATCAGTTAACTCTGTTACACTTAATTCTTTAGAAATATTTATTATGGGAGTATGTAATTTTTGTAATAAATTTGTACCTTCTTCCTTTACTTCATATTTCTTTCTCCCGTAGGTTCGTATTGGTAATTTACAGTTCATTCTAATAATCTCTTTCTTATTGCACTTATAAATAAGACTTGTTTTATCTATCCTTTCAAAGATAGTATAAATATTATATATTTCTATGTAGAATCCTATGAAAATACTTTAATACGGTATAACAGCATTTATACAATATAAAAATGAAGTTAATCTAATAAAAACATGTAAATTAAAATTGCAATTAAACATCTGTTAAAAGTAAACAAGCGCTTCTTTTGAAATTAAAGATGGTGAACATTGTGGAATACCGTTGCGATATATATTGCGAGTATGAAATGGACACTATCGATTAAATTCAACTATCGACTACTTACTACTTAGTCGTGACATAATCGATAGTTTCTGGTGGGATTTAGGGATACTGACTGGTTCGGATTGCCCGTATAGCGCAATAGAAAATAAAATTAAGACTTTATTATTCAGTTTCAAAGATGTTATCTCTGTGATTTCTAAAATGTTTTCTGATCTCTCCGAGAAAATCCGGAGGCTCTTTCGATTTTGTTTCCCGCTCGTCTTCTTGAGTAATAGGAAAATAGTATCCTTCGTCTGGACGCTGATTCGTCGACTGACCTGTCCAGCTTTTGAAAATATTTTTTTTGGTGGAATAGAAGTTGCTGGAATACACAGATATTTTTGTGCAATTTTGTAAAGTTGTGGCATATATTTGTTTGGTAAATCTATATATTAACGTATGATGGTTATTGCATTTTCTATAGAAATGGACTGATTTGATAATTGTGATACTTTCATGATTGAAAATTTCGTGTTTGAATTTGGTCAATAAGCATGCTTAAATTTAGTTGATAACTCCACCCGCTCTAGCACTGCATAAATCACTCTAGTGCCATATTAATATATGGCATAATAATACACCATAGAAACTATTGGAGCGACACTCGTATCAATAGATTTCGCTTCTTAGTGCGCGCTTGAGTTGTTACTGGCCGCCACAGAGGGCATTCCACGTATTCGATTGATTTTCTCATGAATATATTTGTAAGAGGCTTATATTGTAATAGTGTTTTATCTAGCTCTGCAACACTTATCTGCAATAACTAACCAAAGAACAAATGTTAAATTATTATAGAAATTTATTTTCATATTAGAATCTACAGCTAAGAATGCACCTATGATTCCTCATTCCTAATAACATTACTGTAGGGATTTATTAGACAAAGTTTTGTGTGCTTGTTATTTTAATAATTTCATGATTCAGGTCAAATATTGTGTAGAAACAAATAGTAAGGATCATTATGTACACGCACTTATCTCAATCAATGATCGATTGTTTTAGAAATAAAGAAATTGTTTGTATTTCGATTGATTTATTACTGGTTTTGACAACTCAGATACACCCTGTTGGTAATACTTTAATCTCTCAGTATTTTCAAAGATGGAAATTCATACAGAGAAAACATTTTTGTTATAAATAGAATTATTATTGACTACATATAATGCTATATTAACCAACAAGTAGTGTTGTATCTGTAGTGAATTCATATTCTGGGATTTCCAGATTCAGGGGAGCTGGCCCTTTTCTAATCCTTCCACTAGCATCATAATGCGAGCCATGGCATGGACAATAGTAACCGCCAAAATCACCAGAATTTGCGATTGGGATACATCCTAAATGTGTGCACACACCAATAACAACCAACCATTCTGGTTTTTTCACACGTTCTGCATCAGTTTGTGGATCTCGAAGGTTTGCAACATCAACTTTGCTCTCTCTTTGAATTTCGCTTGCTGGTCTATTATCATGTAGCAAACATTATATTTATTTCATTCAGAAGATAATATATAAAAATTAAAATATAAACACTTGCCTATGTCGCACAAACAGAGGCTTGCCGCGCCATTTGAAAACAGCACTTTGTCCTTCAGGAATGGTATTAAGATCCACTTCAATTTTTGCCATAGCTAATACATCAGCTGAAGCACTCATAGTGCTTACTAAGCCTCGTACTATTCCCTTTGTAACATAGACGCTACAAATTCCAGTAACTGTGTAATAAGTAAAACTGTATTAGATTTAAAAATATGCAGGGAAAAATTAAAGCTTATTTATGTACCTGCAGAAACCACATATGCAGTTGTTTTTCTAGAGGGTGCAGTTTCTCTGGATTTTTCTGTCCGGTCTGTTGTAAGCCGATGTATTCCGAAGTCTGGCCACTGAATATCTGTATGAGCCCATCGTTTTTGTGATATTTGTGTTGTTACTGAAACCATTGAATTAGATATAAGTAATGTCTTCCATAATAAATCAACAATAATTAATACAAAAACTGGTATACAATTTTGTTCATTACAAAGTGTTACGACCGATACTATAGGATAATTTAAATCACCATACACTGTGTACATGAAACGGTTATATAATCGAAATATAAAAATTCATAGTTTGCTCAAACAAATATAAGAATCGATGAAATTGTATTTTAAAAAAATGCTTCAAACCTGTAGCTCCTGAGCTTATGCGTAAAGGTCTGCTAGAAAGGGCTTCAGAAATACTTTTATTAAGGATTAGGCTGCCGACAGGTTTGACGACAACTTTAGGTCTCAACTTAACACCACTCCCAGCTACGGGTACCATTCCATTTGAAACAAAGGTTGACGTCGATTTTACAACCGACGACAAATTTGTCGATTTTGCTACCACGTTCATTTTTACTATCTACGAAAGTAAGAACGAACGGTGCAAACGTATATTAACACTGGCCAGACTTCCGAGCACTACAGTGTCAGATGGCTCTACTATGCAACGATTATGTATATAGTTGTAGCTTATAGATGGCAGATGTTACACAGTTGTGTGCAATCTTCATATATAGATTCAGCATAGGTATAGGTACATGTATGTATAGAATCTTGTGAATCTAAAGTAATAGAAAATACCCACAACAACGTCACAAATACAATTTATATTACAATTGCAACTTCCATAAATATTTATACAAAATGATATTCGGTGACAACTCTCCTTTCCCTTGTTACATAGCTGTATGGTGAGATTTAGGAATATTGACGAGTTCGGGTGTCCGTAGTCCTCTCGTTTTCTCTTTTGTTGTCTCTTTATCTATTTTAAGCTACTGCGCCTGGATGAAGTAACATCATAAATAGATGTATATGGGTTATAGTCTAGATATCACACTATATATTTGAATTTCCCTCCTATAGCCGTTAATTAGAATGCGCCGTACCATGGCGCTATTTTAACTATGCTTGCGCGATCATGTAACATCCCTCTAATGATTTATCTTCAAAGTATTATGAAGTTCCAACAGACTACACCATTTTGTTCACACTGTCGTCATCCCGTAGATGATTCGATTTTCTCTTCAATTATGTGAAGCTGTATCTATAAATATATAATATTAAACTGATATATTTTTGTAAGCACATAATACTGTGATTTTTACTGATATTGATATATTAAGCAACGATAATAAAATTTAATCCTTTTATTTGCACAATAAATATATATTCTCTTCTATCCTCAAAAACTATCAAAAAAATCTCACATATAGCCACTTAACTTTCGAACATTTTCGAAATAAAAGGAAAAGTGCTTAAACGGACTGTATATTTAGTATCCCATAAAATACATGTATTCAACTATTTACTGATTATGACGGATCTACTTCCTGAGTTCATCGACAGAGGGACAATAGGACAAAACTTTCTCGCTAGTACCTGATCCACCTTCAATTTATTTATATATATATATCGTCCTTAACTGCTTTCCGATATCCCAGCATCCTTTTTAAATTTGTTAAAGCCTTATAAATAAACAGTTTAAAAGCTCAAAGGGTCTGCTAGGTAGCCTTGCTCTATATTAATCTTAATGCTTACAATCAGCATTTAAATTACAGCTATCAACAATAGTTACAAGAATGTTGTATTCGTCTCAGTTAACCCCAAATCTGTATCGAGATTTACAGAATGTTTGTATTATACTTAGAGAGAAAATGGCGGCCATTTTTGTGCCGAGACCTGCTTCTAGCAAACTTTAGTCTGGTCTGAAACAGCTGGCACTTTATTTGACTGCAAAGGGTTGGTGACGAATTAATTGCTTACTAGGTTTAGACATTCAGCTACTCACAACTATGCTAACATCTTTTACGCCGACCTTCTTGTGCTTCGTTTTATCTACACATCATACAAAACTTTAACCTTCAACAATTGGTATATAATATAAATCACATAGTACGTAAAACCGATCATACTCGTTCGACTATTACCAGTTACAACCACAACTGATCCGTTAAACGACAGAAAACAACTGGATTGCCGTTGCACGGCTACTAGCTGGCTTCTTCGCGATATAAAATATGCAGAGGTCGGCTCAACTCTTTCTCGTCCTCTGCAAAAAGTTTTGTAACGAGGTGTCTTTACCGGAGACGCGTGCACTAGAATTTTCTAATAGAAAATTCTATACCCGCCAAGAAGTTTGTAGAAAAATTTCGTTCTAGCAGGTGTAGTCAGGTGAAATATTAAAACACTGTTCTGTCCCTTCGCGAGGGACTATTTAACGTGTCCGTTTATTTCATCGGGATAGTTAACGTTGCGATCTAACATTTCCATCGTGGTATATCTATCTAAAAAAAAAAAAGAAAAGAAAAGTACAGAGTTGTAACTGTTCTAGAACACAAGTTTCAATATGAATATGTCATCGAGATCATTGGAACATCCAGGTGTACAACCGCTCGTTCTTTCTTCATGTTTCGAATGATACTTGTCTGGCTAGCTTCCTTAATCGATTGTCGTCTTTGCCATTGTAGACTACAAATGGGCAGTTACCTTGAATCGATATCCTTTAAAGCTACTTGGTCTTTGGCCTCCAGAGGATAATCGTGGAGAGCGTATTTTTGATAAATTACGGGCACTGGTGATTTTTCTATTGATTAATATTTTCCTCATATTTCCTTTGGCTTGTATGCTGCTGTTGAAGTCCAATTCTTTGATGATGTACGTGGAAAATATCGGTTACTTCATACCATGCATGATCTCGGTGATGAAATTCGTTATTATGTATAAAAATAAAACAAGTGAGTATTCGAATGTCGTTAGTTCTAGTGTGAATCCTTTGTTTTACCAATTCTTGTCGTTCCAATTAGTTCATACTACTAAAAAAGAAGAGTAATTTCTGACAATACGGTAGAAGTGTTAATAAAATGTGTTTATTGTTTATTTTCTGTAAGATCTTGTACCGCTGTTGCACATGATGGCAAAAGATTGGGAAAATTCTAAAACAGACATAGAAAGGAATGTGATGATACGGTGTGCCAGTATATCACGATCATTCATGAAGTTTTGTTACGGGACATTTGGTCCGATATTGTTCAGTATGACTGTCCTCCCAAAATTAGGTATTTCGTATCGACTGGCGACCAACGAGACATCGATGTTTCCGTTTCCGACTTATTATGTAGTAGATGTTTCCCACAGTCCATACTACGAGATAGTATATGCTTCACAATTGATTATCATGTTGGCGACGGCATTCTGTTATCTTGGAGTGGATGCATTCTTTGGCACTGTAGTTTTGCATATTGCCGCACAGCTGGAGATCCTGCAAACTCGTTTAACGAGCATCGATTTGTCAAATCATTTTGACCATGCTTTGAAGGCTATTGTGATGGATCACATGCGACTTTCCAGGTACATTTCGCGAACTCCTACAAAATGTTTTATATACAGAGTGAGGCACTTCAAACCAGCCACCTGAATAACTTGCTACTGCTATTAATGATAGGAAAAAATGTCAAGGAGATACATAGGGCATCTGTTTTTTTTTTTTAATGGAACGATATGTTTTTATACTTACATTGTGATAGAGTATTTCAAGACGAACACAATGACATTTTGGAAAGGTCATTCGTGGCCTGGATTAAGCCAAATGCGCTGCTCAATTAAAAAAAAACAGAGATGACCTTCATATGTCCTTGACGCCTCCACCTATCAAAAAACTATAATCATTAACACATTAACTGTCGAGTTCTCTTTTATATTTGAACAATACAATTACTTATAAAAATGTAAAGATTGATTTGTAATGATAAAATACTAAATATGATATAAAATACTAAATAATCCAAAGAATAATCGTTGTGACTGTACTGCTGATCTTTATGTACAATAATAATATTCTACATTAATTACAAGTAATTGTAGTTAATTGAAATTTATTTCTTCTCTTGATAGTTTTATGAAATTGAATATAATAAAATATTATTTACTGCATAATGCATAAATATCCACAGTCTAATTATGATACACCTTTACTTTTTAGTTTTGATTATGTTAAGTAAATTCTTTGAATTTTGAATGATTAGTAGTTTGACCAGCAAATGTGTCCATGATTTCTAGTAAATTACATTTGTTGCAGTACAGTACAAGCAAGATTGAATGACGATTGATACTTGTATAATGTATTACTTATTAGACAAATGATGATCATTATTTTGGAATTTTTACAGCGCGGTCGAGGTGATAGAAAGTATATATATGTTATTATTGCTTGTACTGATAATCTACTTTGGTATATTTAATTGCGTCTACATATTCGAAATAGTTTTCGTAAGTAAATTATGAGGAAGTCATGCTTAGTAATATTATTAGATGGTTACAGAAATTTGTGCCTGATTTAGTGATACTCTAGTAGTAATTGTAAATGCATGTGTGCGTTGTTTAATTTAACTCTAGACGAACATCGAGGGCATGGCAGAACAATCACGATCATTGAAAGAATCAGTCAGAACGTCTATAAGACGATATTAAAATGTAAAAATGTATTACGATACTTATTTCTTGTTAATTAACTAGCTATAACCCTGTCAGCCAACCCACCTCGAGCAGATTTGAAGGTTAAGTCCACTCTTAACGTGATCGACCTGCCATCTTCACGACAACGTCTGACAGCCATCTATCATCCATTTGGCATCATAACCTGCTCTCCAGATCTTGGTGTCAGAAACGAAGTCAAGTACATTCGCATTTGACTGTAAAGTCTGATAGCAAATTCGTAGTAGATACAGACCATATTCTGCTCAAAGCAGGTCTTGTCATTAGAATGACCACTACTTGCTCGCAAAGTACGATATGGTGGTTTCCTCTTTTGTCAAAATTCCGTTGTTCTTCATGAAGAAATATCTTAAAAGCTCTGAAAATTGGGCATGAAATTGAGCAACCATCTAATAAAAACAAGAATATCTAAGGAATGTGATATACGCACGAATGATTTTCTAGGCGTTAATTGGTAAAAGCAAATCTGGTACTGCCGGAATATATTACCACGTCATTTCTTATACAAACACGCTTGCCCAAATGACTATTTACTGCCTGGCAGGACAACTTTTGACAACTCAAGTAAATGATAACCTAATTTCGTAATGTTCGAATGATTCTCGTCGCTTGAAGTCTGCCAGTTTTCGGCTCCGTCGACGAGAATCATTGAAGCACAATGTTTCTTCATTGTTCAAAGTTCCATCGAAATTATTAAATGGCTAATAAGTACGATCGGTAACTGTTAAGCAACGATAGTGTATGCTATAGATAATTCAACGAGAAGCATTGTTTATAAAAAGTATTTAACTAGTTCATTATTCATGAGTATTGTATATGAAGTCCGAAGGTATATTCAACGCCGCTTACGACTGCAATTGGGCAGACCTGAAATCAATCGAAGCAAAAAATTTAATTTTGATTATGGTAAGAGCTAAAAAGCCGTTTTACCTGACCGCTGGCAAATTGTTTCCCATGAATTTACCGACATTATGCAACGTAAGATAGCTTCCTCTTACTGTGCGTGCTTCATAGGAAGTCTTGCGAGACGGTGCAAGAACAAAAGAACATTCGCTTGCTATGCCTACCTCAATGTTTACGCTTCCATAGTCACTAACGTTTAGACTTTGACGTCACACGTTACATAGTTATGTGACTATTTACTGTAACTAATGTATAGTTCGTAAGAGCCGAAAATACGTGTGTAACGAAACATGCCCCTTTTACTCTGACCAATCAGCGGCTTCGCAATGCGTACACGGGACATCTTATAGGGCACGCAAAGTACTTTTACGTATTCTTTGAAACCTATAACAACTACTTTTGATTTAATATTTTTTCAGATATTAAAAATATCGTTCAGCTATATATCTTTTTTATTGACAAAAGTATAGTAACAAGAATCACCGATATCGTCACAATTTGATCATTATAAAAAATTATATACGTAACATTTAATACTATGAAGAGAAATTATTAATTAATTTTTGTTATATTTAATGGATGTATATGTAAATATATTTGATGTTTTAGCTTTGTTAGCATTAATTCAGAACTATCGTATTTATAGAAATACGATCGAATTTTTAGTAAACTTTGACCAAAGTGTTTCATCATTTTGTAATGTTTCTATGTATTATAAATTTAAGCAAGTAGGAAAATTTCTCATGAGTGCACCTTTGGAATTTCAATAATTAAAAAATAAAGGATGTGAAATTAGTCATTTAATTGGTCATGGTATGGTTGATGTTAATATGTTTTCAAGTCTCGTAGAAAAATTCACTATCGATATTGCGATCGACTGCGATCTTTTAAACGCGTTGAACTATGTTCACTGTGGTATCACCTAAAGACGCATTCGCACTGGAAATCGCTTTCGGAAAGCAACGAGTTTCCTCTCTGTAAAAGCTACTGTGACAAAGCCTGATCATTCGTTTTCTTCTGGAAGATTCAGGCGTTTATTAAAGTGTCATTTTCTGTCAGAATATTAATATATTCGAAGATCTGTAGAAAAATGTATGGATCAGGAAGTGCTCCGGTCGTAGTTTTAAGTAAGTTGAAATAATGATCACGTTGAATTTCGTTTGTTTTGAAATTCGATTAAAAAATCTATTTTCCTAACGATGTCATGCGCTTTGATTATTGCAGGTCAGAATACGAGGCGTGATACCGGCCGGAAAGTCCAAAGGGAAAATATTCAAGCCGGCAAAGTAAGTATGATCAATGGTCCGTAGATTTACCATTTATGGTGTTCGACCGTCACCACGCCCACGTGTTTTTCCTTCGAGGAATCTTGTTAATACTATTTATAACTATAACAGTTAAAATTAATCACTTCCGGTACAATTTACTTACCGGAAATACTAAATATTTTATCATAAGTAATGACTAGTTATAGCAATTCTTTACTGTTATATTAGAAATATTCGTTAAAATACATTTAGAGATGTACATCCAGATTTAGAGAAACAGATCATTGTAGTTATATTATTTTTTTAAAGGCAATTGCAGATATCATCAGAACATGTCTAGGACCACAAGCTATGTTAAAAATGTTGATGGATCCAATGGGAGGTATAGTCATGACCAATGATGGAAATGCTGTACTACGTGAAATAACAGTACAACATCCTGCTGGAAAATCAATGATAGAAATTGCAAGAACTCAGGATGAAGAAGTTGGAGATGGTACAACATCGGTTATTATATTGGCAGGAGAAATTTTGGCTGTTGCAGAACCTTTCCTCGAACAGAATACGCATCCAACAATTATAATCAGAGCGTTCCGTCAAGCTTTGGAAGATATGATAGACATTCTTAATAATGAAGTCAGCATTCCCTTGGACTGCAATGACAAAAGCAAAATGATTGAAGTGATAAATTCTTGTGTAGGAACCAAGTTCCTTGGTCGTTGGTCCGAATTAACATGCCAAATTGCATTAGACGCAGTTTATACTGTTATGCTCAAGGATGGTGACAGAAGGGAGATTGATATAAAACGCTATGCAAAAATCGAAAAGATCCCTGGTGGTGCTATTGAAGACAGTACAGTTCTCAAGGGAGTAATGATCAATAAAGATGTTACACATCCAAAAATGAGACGATATATTAAAAATCCACGAATAGTTTTGTTAGATTGCCCTCTAGAGTATAAGAAGGGAGAATCACAAACTAATATAGAAATGTTGAAAGACACAGATTTTACCAAAATTTTAGAATTAGAGGAAGAACATGTTAAGAAGATTTGTGAAGATGTAATATCTGTGATGCCTGATGTGGTTTTCACTGAGAAAGGCGTTTCAGATTTAGCTCAACACTACCTTGTAAAAGCTGGAATTTCTGCCATTCGTAGATTGAGAAAAAGCGACATGAACAGAATTGCAAGAGCCTGTGGAGCAACTATAGTTAATCGTACAGAAGAATTAAGATCAGAAGATGTTGGTACTTCTGCTGGTTTGTTCGAAATTAAAAAGATTGGAGATGAATATTTCTGTTATATTACTGAATGTAAAAATCCCAAGGCATGTACTATAATCTTAAGAGGTGCCAGCAAAGATATCTTAAATGAAACAGAGAGAAATCTACAAGATGCTCTTCATGTTGTAAGAAATCTTCTCATAGAACCAAAAGTAGTACCAGGTATACAACAACTTTGTTTCAAATATTTATAATATGCAATCATATAATTTTATATATTATCTTTGTTTTTTTTATTAAAGGTGGAGGAGCAGTAGAAATGGCAGTATCAAAACTTCTAACAGAAAAAGCATCAACGCTCGCCGGTGTGGCACAATGGCCTTACAAAGGTGTAACACAGGCATTAGAAATTATTCCAAGAACTCTTGCTCAGAATTGTGGAGCCAATACTATCAGAACATTAACTGCACTGCGTGCAAAACATGCTACTGGAGGAACAACATGGGGTATTGATGGAGAAACTGGTGAACTGGTAGATGTGAAAGAGCGTGGTATTTGGGAACCACTATCTGTTAAGCTGCAAACATACAAAACAGCCATTGAGACAAGTATTTTGTTGTTAAGAATTGATGATATAGTGTCAGGAAGCAAGAAAAAGAAAGATAATGAACCAGCAACACCTGCACAAGTTTCAGAAGAAGCTATGAAGGATTGAAAGCGTTAAATTTTCTATCGTGCTCGAAATGCTTTTATTTGTGTTAACATTTTTAACATTTCATGTCCACGATATTTTCAAAGAAATTCAATTCATGTTCACAAACACCATTACTTGCTTGTCTGTATGCATTTTTGTACAATAAAAGTACACATACTGTTTTTTTAAGGAGCTGCTGTTTTGTTTTTTACTGTAACAAACTAACTTACATGAGAGATCTACGACTATTGTGTAACAATCAATTTGTCAGGTACTGCTTTGATAGCATTTGTGTATGAAACTTAAACAAAAATAAAAATATAATATACTTCATAAAACCAATGTTGAATATTTTTGCGTGCATATGTCCATAATATATTTTACGAATAGTATTGTTTCCTTGCATGTCTTAACATGTCATGAAGTAATACAATGTTGCATACGTATGTACTAAATTTCTGTATTTAGTATAATTCGGCATTCGTCATGTTTAAAAAATACAAAAAATACTATATGGTAACTCAAATTATATAATTTGTACAATGTTTTATTTAAATAATAATAATCGAAGTCTCGAAATGAAATAATTGAAAAATATTTTCATGTGATATTGAAATAAAAACCATTCGTAGTTTATTGCATTTAGTTGCAAATTTTTAATATTATTAAGACATGGGTAGGTGTGTATTTAAACAGAAGTAAATATCAAACATGTACAAATGAATTCCAAAAAAGTGTTAAAAAATTCTTATAAAAATGTAGACTCCGATTGAAGTTCAATTGGAGTCTATCTAATCAAAACTTTCTAAAATCCAAGCACTGTTTATCCTGATTGGATAATAAAATAGTTTATGTACAAAAAACCATTTCATCTTTGTAAAAACATTGAACGATGTGAACGGAGTTTTGTAATTGAGTATACATTTTAATTTTTATCAGAGAAGGGGGCAGTAATCGAGGAAATAATTTAAAACGGTTCATTATCAGTGTTATGTGCATTGATTATGTGATCCATGAACGGTACCGAAGACTAGAGAATGTTCTATGAGATTACATTGCATTATGAGGAAGGTGGCGTTTCACGCGACACAGGTATATCGATTGTGTGTGTGGGGTGGCCGGCATGAGTGAAGGTCGACGAATGGGATACAATTTTCGTAACGGCTTTTTGCGAAACTTTAAATAGTTCGGATAGATTAAACGATGAGCATGAACGTGAGATGATGCCAGGCTCATCTCGCCAACTAGGAACTACAAACGGTGGTAAAAAAAACAACAACTTCCTTTCAATTGTTTTTCAATCTTTTATCAACGTACACGAAAGTTTATTATTTATTAATCCTTGATTCTATCAGTTATCATTTTTTGTTGATATTCAAATAAACAGAATCTTTTACTTGTTGAAGTGAAATTGTAATTTACTTTTGCTAATTAGGCTCTGAGTGGGACACATTGATGGAGGTTCATCATGAACCAATTGAAAAAAACTTTAAATTATTGGAAGAGATTGGCAAGTAAGTCTACATAAATTAAATTTTCTAGTAAACAATTTATAATTTTTACAATATTTAAATGTTTGTTATTCTTAGGGGACAATTTGCGATAGTGAGAAAATGTATGGAACTAAGTACTGGAGAGCTGTACGCAGCCAAAATTATGAGAAAAAGACGTGTTGCCAGGGGTGTAGCAGCAGCAGATATCGGTAACTATCTTTATTTATACATTTTACTTTGTTCCTTCCACGTATAACTGATTGTTTTATGTTTTAGCTCGAGAAGCAGGCTTATTGGCACGACTAAGGCATCCAAATATTGTTTCACTGCACAAAGTAGTAGACACAGGCACAACTGTTGTTTTACTTCTAGAATTAATTTCTGGAGGTGAGCTCTTTCATTGGGTACCATCTGGTGAATTGGAAGCTGCTCATGTGGTTTGTGGACATTTACAAATAATATAATTTTTTAAAACATTTATGATTTCCAATTATAATTTCCAATAGGTTCGTCAAGTTTTAATGGCACTTAGTCATTTACATTCTCATCAAGTTGCTCATTTAGATATCAAGCCTGAAAACATTCTTTTATCAACACCACCACCAATGCCAAACATAAAATTAATAGGTAACCTACCATTGCAATTGTTATATTAACCTTCATCCGTCCCTTTTTTTTTTGTAACTTAATATGTCTCTTGTGCATCAAATTGTCACAATGATGAAACATCAAACGAAATGAAACAATATATAATTAACTTTGCTAACTATTTTGTTGAGAATGAAAGAATACATATTTATACAATATGTTCTCCATATAATGCATTTTTCAATTTCATTCATACATGTTCAACTTCACTTTATTTTGATCTTATAGTTCTTAGCTTTGTTTTGCAACATAGAGAAGAATATTGAGAATATGTAATGCCTTTTTTTCCTTCTTCAATTTCATACTAATTTTTAATATTCAAAATTATACATACACGTGGGACGGACGAGGGTTAACAAAGTATAATCAAAATATTTATGATTGATTTATTTATATAGATCTAGGTCTTTCTCATCGGTTAATACCTGGATCAGAACACAGAGCTCTGTTTGGTACACCTGAATTTGTTGCTCCAGAAATTGTAAATTATGAACCACTAAGTTTGGGAACAGATCTTTGGGCAGTTGGTGTTTTAACATATATTCTTTTAAGTGGTGCGTCACCGTTTTTAGGTGAAGATAAACAAGAAACTTATACGAACGTTGCTGCTTGTCAGTATCAATTTGACAATGAGTATTTCAGTAATGTATCCGAAATTGCCAAAGATTTCATAAGATCCTTGTTGATCAAGGATCCAAAGTAAGTAACAAAAACTTATTACACCATTGAATTTCACATTAATGCATTTTAAAGTGGAATAAAACAGCAACGAAAAATTTATTTTTTAGAGAAAGAGGAACTGCAGAATCGTGCCTTAAACATCCTTGGATCCTCACGGTTTGTTCCTGAATACAATATTTTCTTTATAATTGGCAAGGCTGATCTTATTTCTTCATTACATTATTTTTTCAATTTTTTATGACTTAATGTCTATTCCTGTGTATTATGAAATTAATGTTAATATCATCTGTATAGTTATATCATGCATACAATTCAGTTGCCATATAGTATACACTATTAAGTTGAACATCATATTTTTTTTTTTCATTAGATTCATCAGAGACAGAGTTATGTGAATATCTTTAAAAACTGAATAACTTTTTAAAAGTTAGATTAAATGACGGAGCTTTTTATTATATCGTAGGAGTCGGAAGCCTCTCAAGGTCTTGGTGGAGCTATGATTAGTGCTGTTAAAAGGGGCTGTGTTGAGGCTGTCTCTCAGCTACTACTGCAAGGAGCGCCGCTGAATGTAAAAGATTCTGTAAGAGTTTTACAGTTCTATATATTTTTCAAATTTCTGAAACCATGAACGGAATATAAAATGTCATTTCTCTAAATAGAAAGAAGATACACTTTTACACATAGCATGCGAATCAGGAGATGAGGGAATGGTAACGTTTTTGATAGAGAGTGGAATAGATCTGGATACACCTAATAAAAAGGGCTTAACACCACTTCACGTGGCTGCTAGATACGGTTTCATTAATCTTGTTAGACATTTGTGCCTTGCTGGTTGTGATGTTGACAAAACAAATCGTGGAATCAGAGCAGACGTGACAGCGATCAAGTATGGACATCCTGACATTGCGTCGTTATTGGATAAGCTCCGAAATGTATGTTAATAAAAATCACATACTTAATACCTGCGTATTTATGTTCTACTCTACATTGATTGCGATTTCAGCCCATTCAACGAGAAAATTATATTAAACAATTGCAACCAACACATAGACCAATAGACCGTCTTCACGTAAGACTCTTAGGACATTGTGCATCAGGAAAGTCATCTTTAATAAATTCGTTAAAGTCTGGTATTTTTAGTTTTGGGTTTTTTAGAAGATCAAGAAGTCAGAATTATACAGCAAAGGTAGCTATTTCCCATCATTAAAACATAATAGATTAAGTTTGAATCCGATATGTGCGAAAATCCGAAAATTTTGGGTCGGGACGAGTTGAGAGTTTTATTTGAGATTGGAATAAGTTCTCGAATATTTAGGTATTCTCGACCCATCCCGACCATCAGGAAACTATTTTCGAGTTCTCGCACACCTATGGTTTTAATTAATAAGATGGAGTATTGCATACTAAGCAATCTTTTCTATTTAGAGAGAACCAAGTATCGAATTAGATGTAACTAGTAAACACGGTTCACTTAGTTTTGAATATAGTGATAGCGAATATGAGGGTACACAAGGAGTAGAGTGGAGTCGTGGTAATGTAGGTGAGGAAACTGTAATACTTTAACTTAGTTTATAATAATTAGTATTGAAGATACACGTGCTAGCGATTTTCTTTGTTAAGGTGGAGAATGTGTTTTTTGGGAGTTATGTGGACGTGAAGAATTTTTAGCATCTTATCACTATGTACTCACATTTCAACAACCTGCAGTACACCTTATAACAGTCAGTCTTAGAGAACCTGTCACTGTACAACTTCAGCAAGTTAGGTTTTGGCTACGGTTTATCTCGGATCGTATTGCAACAATTAATTTTGGTAAGATCAACAAATTACGATATTAACAAGATCAAATTGTATGTGTGAATAATGTATAAATACTATTTTGGAACAGGTTTTGGTGGTAAATATAGCGATGTAAAAGTAATCTTAGTCGGGACTTATGCACCAGAACCTCTTGCTCCAAACTCGAATAGTGGTAGTCCTCTTGCACCACTTTTACCTTTTTTAAAAGAGTTCACACCAATTTTGGGGGACGATCCTCAAATGGTCGCTGTGGATGCAACTAATCCATCTAGTCCTGGTCTGAAACTTCTAAGATCATACTTGAATAATGCAAGGATGGAGTTTCTAGAGGTGAAGTGATTATATGATTTACACACAGTTATTCTACTTCTAACATACTATTGCGCGTAATTCGGACAATATTTTTGTCGTTGTTAATGATTGCAATACATACAAAACTATTCTTTTACAATTCTCGTGATTCTAATTGAACTTTTTTAAATGATTAAGATAAATTATCATTATTGAACTTGTACTTAATTTCGGGAATAGACCAAGCAAACAAAACTATTGCATGTCGGCATACACATCATCAGATTAAGAAAAAGTCAAAATATCATTTCATAAGTAATCTAAGTTGAGATTTCCGACACACAAATCATATCTATTTTGATACGATTTACATTTGGTAATCTTACTTTAGATTAATATCATCTGACATCGTGGAATCCTCAAAGTCTTGAATCACCATGCTTACTTGCACGAGCCACTTGTTCGGTCTAACAAATCCGATGACGTATTGTTCAAATCTTTGTGCAGAATATAACGAATATTAAAAGATTCAGGTTCGAGCCGTATATGTTCGTGTACATAATTATACTTCCACATTTTTTTACAGGGATGTAAGGCCAGTGTTTGTACAGCATGCAATAAATGTGTGCATTAACATTGTCAAAACGGTTCTCATTAGAATCGTGTCATTTCATTTTGCATAGTGCCAATTACATTTGTAAAATTCACGTCTCTTTGATTTCAAATCCCGCAATATTAACACTGTTCAACAAACTCCTAATCAACTCCTAATTACCATGCAACTATTTATGTTTCCAGTTATGGTTCAGTAATCCATGATCATTCATGATGCATGGTTGATTTTTATGTATGTACAGTGTGTCCTATCCAAGTATATAAAAGTCGATTAATTCGAAATCAATCAAGATATATAAATGTTTTAAAATGGAGATATAATGATGCGAAGTTGCAACACTTTTTGACCGAGATGAATTTTCTTTTACATTATTAATCTAATAGTATAAAATAATATTTGTCTCCACCAAATGTAATAGTTTAGTTACTGGTATCATTTAATTTCCACTGAGAAATCATTTTGTTATTTCGCTGGTTTCGATATATAGACTTTTGTAGATTTAATTGGAACCACTATGCATATACATATATGTACAAGTAATGAAAAAAAACCCACGAAATAATATTTTGTATCTTCCCACTGATTTTCTTCAAAATCAATTAATCGTTCGCAATACTCACATCAAGCACATTCCCGAATGAAAACAAAAATAATGTTACAAATAATCTTTTTTATATCTGCTGTCACTCTGTCACATGATCAATTTACTAACGACATATATTTTAGTTGCTGATTATTTGGTCATTAACATTTATTAACATCAGCCTTACTGCATGCAATGCATGATGTAGGAAGGACCGGAAGTTGCAGAAAGTATTCTCCGACGTGACACGCCGCGGGCTGCGGCCTCGTACGTGCCCTTGGCGAATCTTGATAAACAGGTCGAACTATTTCTCAATTCCTTTGATAAGTGATGTGTATAATGAAGTTGTTAATTTTATTTAATAATTGCTCTAATGCTTTATCCCATTAATACATACATGCACTACTGTCCTATGCAATAAAGAAAAAAAAAAAGAAATACTCTTGTATATATTTTCTGCATCAGTGTATTATTTCATATTCTGTTCTCTTGTATCCCTTGATTAAGGACTCGAAAATCTTATTATAGAGTGCACTAGTGTGGACTGGTCTTGCTGAATCTTGGAGATCGTACATCCAAACTTTGGAGGTACCTCCGGTAATGCTTACGCAGGAGGAGTTTTTGAGGGAAGTAAGAAAAATTAATCCGTTAGTTTGTTTAGAGCATTGTCGACATCTTGGATTACAATTGCAGGTACTATTTTTAACATAATGTACGTTTACACTTTAACTGTCTTGTATAGATTAATACCTGGATCTCTGTTTTTAGAATTTAGGGGAATGTATGCTCCTTCCTGGGAATTTGGTAATTCTGAGTCCGGAATGGTTTTGGCAGGATGTGATAAACTGGCAGTTAAGTCCAGAACAAAAAGGACGTCTGGGAGGACGCACTACAGGAGTGTATGCTTTAGAAGATTTTCAGGCTCGCTGTCCATGTCCTGCGAGTCAAGCTTTGCAAGCTTTGCAAGCAGTAAATTTGTGTGTCCCAGTAAGTGTCTTTACATTACTTTAAAATTTTGTACTGTACTCTCGCTCAATAGTTCGCCGTCTCTTTCGAACCGTTCTCCTATTATTGGACAAGCATGTTTGTTGTTTCATTTTTTTATTAAGAACAATTGGTAGAGATACTTCATTTAGTGGAGAAATACGCTCCTGTGCCTGCAGTAGTGTGGGCGAGTCATAGTTTAGATCACAAGCAAAAAGAATACCGTTTCCTTTCTTCATGTTGTACTGTAACTCTTATCTGGAAGCTCCCCTCTCCGAACGCATGACATAGAAAAGGGATTCGCTTCCCATGTGCATCTAATCCGACACTTATAGACACAGGAGCCAACTTTCGCCGAAATTTTTAATGGCTTAGCGTCGACGTGTTATCAGTTTCAACGTGTGGGACTTACTGGCTTAGGGTCGACCTTATGTCAACTCAAGCACTGGTGACTTCGTGGCCTAGAGTAAACATAAAAACATGGTAGTACGTGGGGTGCAATTGACTTCTTATAATCACAACATTACTACAATCGTAGTGCAGGATAATGTAGAGTACAAAGTTGTAAACAAATCCGACTACATATTTTCATTCTTACTAGAATTCAGAGTTCATCGGATACAATATTCATGCAAAGTATCCACATGCAACAAATCTCGTATAACGAACTATTGGAAGAGAGTAATATATATTTATTATTTAATGTATATTTAATATTGTGCTAGTGTGAAGTGGACGAAGACGAAGTAGAGTATGAAATACCATGTTTAAATCTTGTTGAGCGTTTACCAGGATTATGGGAACCATGGAAATCATGTTCCAGTATCCTACCTCACGCAGGTCTTCGTCTAGCTCCATCAGAAGCACCTCTGTATCATCTAATTGCAATATTTCCACATTTACAAGTGAGTGTTACTAAGAGATGTGATGACCAGCTTGTATTTCATTGTACTAGTTTACTGATCAAAGCGATACCATGTCATACAGGCACAATTAAGGAAAATTACTCAATCATGGGATCCGTCGAACTCAGATTTATATCAGTGGTGGCGAGGATCAAAATTATGTATAGGACCTTGTGAAAGTATTATAACGTTTGAAGACGAAGACCAAAGCTGTATGGAGATACGAGTACGCGGACCACGGAGTACCAGCGCGCAATGTTCCGCGCTTCTAAGCATTATTCTCGACGCTATCGAAACAACTATTGAGTTAGTTGCCCCAGGGATGTTACTTGAAAAACATTGGCTTAGCCCTAGTCAACTTCGTGAATACGACGAAGTTAGTTACTTCGTTAATCATTTCGTATTTCGGTTTCAAACACTTCAGGTTGTATAATTTGGATCATATTTTACGAATCCTAATATGTGTGTTCATAGACTGTACATTCTTGGGAACCGGCACCGGTTATATCAACCTTAATAGATAAAGGTCTTGAAGAAGCTGTTCTTAAAAATCCATTAAATGGACAAGAAGAAACGGTATGGGAAATAGTAGGTTGCGGTCTACCATTAATGGAAAATTGTCTTCCTGGATCAAAACAACCCATAAAACATATAAAACCTGCTGTACAAAGAAGGCTAGCGCAGATGCTTGATCCTCCGGATCGTCATGGAAGAGACTGGTGTTTACTTGCGGTGAGACTTGGTTTGGGAGATCGAGTAGCACAGCTGGATAGTACTGTAGACAGTCCAACGTTAAGGTTGGTACATTGTACTACAATTGGTAATATATTCCATTCTTACATATGGTTTTTGTAACTTGTAAATTAGTAATATCTTGTATTGATATTTTATTATTTTTGTATATATTTAAAAAATAAGATTTTTCCTTTCAAGTTATTTGTACCGATAGGTTGTATTTTTCAAAGAAAGTATATATGCCAGTAAAAAGTATTATTTTATTATATGCAAGTTACGAAAACTTTAAATAAATCAGTAGTACTATCTTTTTGTCGTGGAGGAGTATAACTTAATAGTAATGTCGAAACGTATCATTCTTGGATTTATTTTAAAATAAATGGGATTCATACTTTTTCAGATTACTGAACACTGCAGGTGCGGACTGCTCCGTCGGTGCTTTGATACAGCAATTACGAGCTCTCGATAGGGAAGATGCCGTGCATCTTTTACTGTCTTTCACGCCAACGTATATATTGTCAACGTCTGTTGATTCTGAATCCGGATCTAATCTTTCCAGATGACAATGTTGCGTTTATCCATGGTGCATTAATACTTTTTAAAAAAATAACAGATTCCCGACGAGTATTTCATGTCGTGGGTTTGATAGACTTATTATGTCACCGCTTCCGCCCAACGTAAATTTTGCATTGTTCTTTAAATCTAAGCATGTACATTAACGGTACATAGTGTATGTACTTCTTTAGAGGCATGTTACAATGCACATGCACCAATGTGTACTTTTATATCTACTTATTAACAAGCACTTTATGCGGCACAAAATTCTTTTATATATGTATACATACGCATACATACGTACGACGATAGAAGGTTGTATAAGTTGCATCGACTTTATGTATTTTCTCTTACGAGCTCTTACAATCTGAATATGTCATAATTTATTAATAACATCTTTGTTAGGACAAAGGAACGTTCATAATCACTATGTTTTCGTTGGGTTTTAAAAGGAAAACTACATGCATAAGAGGATGTCTATTTAAGCACTAGTTGAATTTTGTATTGGTTCTCGCGTTTCGTTTCTAATTGTGAACTATTTGTAAGCGTTTCTATTGTGATACTATATTGTATGATTAGCTAGATCGAATTTCTTATATGAATTTGTATTAGGTCAATAATTCTAAATAATGTGTATGCACATGCGTGGCCGACAAAATAATGCATTTACACACTATATAAACACAATATTATTCGTATTTGATACTAATATTGTTTTGAAGGCTTTTCTTGATACGCATATATACTATATCTTGCCAAAACCTCAGTGTCAATACGCGTTGCTTTTCGACTTTTATGGTTGTATTTAGGAAACTGTACTATTTGCGCGAAAAGCGAGGCGGCAACAGAGTTCGCACAATTCTTTGCTTTTTTCGGGGTACAACTGTCGACGAAGTTCTATTTCTAAATGGTGTTTTTTACTAAATCAATATTTCCGAAGTACTTATTATGTGCCATAAACAACGTTTGCTCATCATAACTATTGAAGTGTTACAAATGTTTCTCTAAGATGCTCCTCTAAATTGAACCTTCTGTGTAAGCAAAGGTATTCATTAACGAGCTGAGACTTGAGAGGTATGGCCAATCATTCGATCAAAACGATTCACTATAGACTAGGCGTTTGACTATTGTACTATTGTTCATGTTTCGTTGGCACAACAATATTAAACAAGAACGCACTGATCATGTGTAATGCGTGTACGATATAATAGTGATATCACAAGACGTAAGCATTTGTTGTTCATAGAATACCTTCTTTGAACATATCTATTCTATATTAATTTGATCCATCGGATACTATTTAAATATAGCTGCGACACGTAGTTTTACATTCTTACTTTGTATTATGTATTTATACAAGGATAAGAGGATTCTTATCTGTACTTAGAAATTAACATGATAGTTTTTTTTTTTTTATTATAAACTATCTCTAAAATAATTAATACTTATTTTTCTGTTCTCATACAATGTACTTAAAATATTTTTGTTGCGTTTCTTTTTTTATATATTTTCTTTTCTTTTCTGTTTTATATTATGTAACATGTAGTGCTCTATATTATAATATTCGACGCATACAATAGATAAGTACAGAATTATCCTTTGAAATTTGTATTTGGAAGCTTGCGTTCTTATACGCATTGTGTTCAATTTATATTTAATACGCCACCGTTCAAAACGATTAGTTTTAAACCTTTTGTATGTTTTCGTCAGGAATTGTTTCTTTTTATATATATATTGCGTACGTATAATTGTGGAAATGTTGGCTTCTAACGATCAGTGTCGTTGATCAGTTGCAGGCCAATGTTGCGTAAGTTTTAATGCGCTTAAAATATTTATGTTTTACAGCTTTTGTGTAAAGACTATACAGAACACAGTTCAACGGTTATACATAAGATAATGTTAAAACAGAATCAGGATATCCGCGAAAAAAAAAAAAGCGTTTCGCAGAGGGAAACATTGTAAGACTTATTAATTGTTGCTATTTATAAAATGAAACTGCAAAAATTGGGAAGCAGACTTCCTGATTTTGTTGTGGTCAATAACATTTACATTTTTCTAGTTTATATAATGATGAAGACTTCGATGTCCGACAAAGTACGTCCTTTCCGAAATTGATTTGTACGTTTGTTTAAAAAAATCTTTGATCGTATATAAACTATAAAAAAACACACTAATATGTACATGCATATTAGAAAATTACATTGAAACTAAAATCAAAATCGATTTGATCGTTTTAGCGTTCTAAGAATGTTCCTGTGGACGACACGAACATTTTTAAGAAACATTATTGTAATATAGGGTAGCCCTGTAAACTTCTACGATATCTAGTAGACAACATTGAAAAAAAAGACGAAGCTTTGGAATTAAACATTGTGAAATATCGAAAAAAACTGTGTCCCGTTTTGTTCGACTTAAAGTTTAGATCGTGCAGCTTACATGTAAGGGTAAAGAATATTCGAACCGAAGGGAATGATGTACTGTATTTTTTTTTACGATAATAGATGATGTCAATAAAACCTTGCCTATGTGCAAGTGAAATTTGAAATTTGCTTAGAGTGCAAGCAAATATTATTCATATATACAGGGTGTCCCAAAAGTAATTTGACAGCGGGAAATGAGGGGTTCCTGAGGTCATTTGAAGCAACATTTTCCGTAGCGAAAATTCAATCTGCGGCTTTGTTAACGAGTAAACTTAAAAAGCTGCTTTTACGTTGTAATTTGTAACGAAATTATTAAACAACGTCGGTAAAGTGTCAATTGCAAAAACTTGGATTCAAAAAAGGATTGTAAAAATCACTTGGCCAAATTTGTAGCCGATAAACCACAGAAGTGGCTGAAAAATGGCAAACGGTCATAGATAATAATGGCCAATACATGCTTGAATAAAAAATGAAACCGGAAGCCTATTAATAGGTCTTTCAATAATTGCCCCGTAACAAAATGGGGCTTAACAAGCTGCTTTTACTTTTGTAATTTCTAACCAAATTATTAAACAATTTTACTGAGAATGTCACATTGATTTACAATAAATATTGCTGTCGCCATTCAGGGATTCATTAAAAAGTTTTCAGTGATGGATTACGAACTTAAAAGATTCTGAAAGAATCGTCGGTCGATATAGTGATAATTGCAAAAATTTGGATTCAAAAAAGGATTGTAAAAATCACTTGGCCAAATTTGTAACCGATAAACCACAGAAGTTCCATTCCGATGGGATTATGGATCATACCTGAAAAATGGCAAACGGTTATAGATAATAATGGCCAATACATGCTTGAATAAAAAATGAAACCGGAAGCCTATTAATAGGTCTTTCAATAATTACAACCCGTAACAAAATGGGGCTTAAAAAACTGCTTTTACTTTTGTAATTTCTAACAAAATTATTAAACAATTTTACTGAGAATGTCACATTGATTTACAATAAATATTGCCGTCGCCATTCAGGGACCATTAAAAAGTTTTTAGCGATGAATTACGAACTTAAAAGATTCTGAAAGAATCGCCAGTCGATATAGTGATAATTGCAAAAATTTGGATTCAAAAAAGGATTGT
>CM052099.1:17202851-17218510 GCA_028453745.1 Agapostemon virescens
TATTTAAGATACAGTAGAACCTGTATTATTGTCCGAATAAATTGGTCGAACACGTTAGCGTTGAACGTGGAAACGGATATTCGATGAACGACACCGTCGGTGGGATAATAATAATTTTCGACGGGGGTAGATGTTGACAGTAAAAAGTTGGATTCGAAAAAACGACTGTGAAAAATCACTTGGCCAAGTTTTTAGCCGATAAACCACAGAAGTTCTATTCCAATAGGATTATTATAAACGATTAAAAAATTACAATTTACAAAAACCGATTCTTCCATCCGATTCGTCTGTTGAAACCATTTAGATTACGTTAGCAACATTTTTCGTATTTTCAGAGATAGTGAAGACATTTAGGTGTCCTGTTTTAGACGAAACACCCTGTATAGTTGAATAAAATTCATTTTGAATAAAAGCAGCATGTAATAAAAAAATCACAAAAATTTCTCAATACTTTTCCAACTGTCATCACATATCATGCGACATATCAGCAGCTGTAAGGGACGTTGTAAAATTCTATGAAAATAGTAATCGGAAAAACCCTCGGGTTTACGAGTCGATCGAACGGAACGCATTCCTCTGGATGCAATCTACTCTAACAATATTGTACTGACCGAACTGCAAGATATAAAGACGCGTGTCAAGAAATGTATCTGGGGGGATGGAGGCATCATGAACGACATAGAGTTATACGCAGAGAATTTTATGTAGCATTCGATAACATCGGTGGTTCACGTGCGCGCCAATATCTTCGTGTCGAGAGAGAGAGAGAGAGATAGAGAGAGAGAAAGAGACGCGGACTTTTTACGGCGTCTTTTTGCAAGGTAGCATAAAAGTTACGCTGGTACGCGGGACTCCTCGCTCGAAAACCGAACGACAATGGCCTCTTGGAAACGAGCCAGCGCCGTATCCGTTTCTTTTTTTCTCTCTCTATCTCTGTTTCGCCGGTTATCGACAATGAATATGTTCGGTCTCGTTGGTCCGCGGTTACAATTATAAAATTTATCGAAGCGGCGAGAAGAGGACAACGCTCGGCAGACATCGGGAGCCGAACAAAAGAAAGAACGAGAGAATCGAGATCAGAAGTAAAATAATTACTGCCGCCTTTCGAGGAGAACGGGGGGAGGTATCGCGAGAAGATCGGGCTATAGCTGTGGATCATCCTCGAAACGGGGCGTTAACAACGCGACGCCACGTCCAATTAAAAAGATTACTAATTAAGCTTACTAATTAATAGCGCGCGCAACCGGCGCGCGACATTACAGTTTTAATTACCAAGTGTCATCATTTCCGATCCGAAACAGCGCGTCGCGGCGCAGCCATGACGTTCTTATATCTAATTAATTTTCTACGACTATTAATGAGAGAGTCGCTGCTGGAGGTAACTGCCGAGGGGCCGTCGCCGTACCTGACGACGTCTCTCGAGCCGCACAATCTTGGACGGAAAACGATGCAAGATTATTGTGGATATTAAATTTCAGTGTAGCGGCTATGCTCGTTGCCGGATATTAAATTTTAGTCTCGGTAAGCAATGGCGCGATGGTATAATACGCCCGGTGCCCTCGATTTCACGCGAAAATCGTCGTTCAAGCCGGGTACCCCTCGGTTCCCTCCAACGTCCCTCTAAAACCCGTCCCCGTTCGCCCTGCGGTATAATTCTTCGCGGCGCCCACCTTTCGGCCGTGTTACCGCATCTGCGCCCTGCCACCAATGTCCCTTGGGCTTTTATTTCAGTCTCTCACCGGCCTCGGAATATTACATTTTGGTAGATAGCTGAAATTATCGATTACGGCGATAGCGCGCCGCTTTTCCTATACAGGGTGTCCCGAAAGTATCGTAACAGCAGAAACGAGGGTTCCTGAGGTAATTTGAAGCAACTTTTTCCTTTGCGAAAATTCAATCTGCGGTTTCGTTTAAGAGTTATTCACGAAAAATCACTGGCCAATCAGAGAAAAGCGCGCGAACTAACACGTAACCGTCCGGCGGCCAGGTGCACGAGCAGAAGTGAAAGAACAAGTCAGAGAACGCGAACTTTCCGAATTTCTTTTTACTACCTGACGATAATAATTTTAAGAAAAACCCTGTTCATTCTTATTTCAGAATGTTTAATGAATAATTACTAATTTTTCAGATCCGAAATAATAAATAATTTAGCCGTGTCAGCCGTTTTAATTTTCTAGTGTGTATGACATGTCACGTGTACCACGTGAAATTTTTATACGATACGTACTGTGAAGATAAACAATAAGTAACCCCTAAATACGTAAACCATATTTTAATTTAAATAATTCTGTGTCCGAGCAGAATTCAACGAACGATTCGCAAAACTAATTTAACCCTTAGAGTACGGAGTCTATTTTGTAACATAAAGGAGGGAGTGAGGTCACTAAAGTCCCCCACACAAAAATTGTTTTGTTTATAAGTTGGCATATTAATATTACAAAGACTGTTAGTAAATTAAAGAACGATTATTTAATTAAATTTACAGCATTTATTTTTAATAAACAAATAAAATACTATCCACTTTCAAACATTTCATGTTTTGACATAAAATGAACTTATAATTATAAATAAATTAATAATAGGATGCCACTAATAAATTTTTATACAAGATTTAAAATAAAACTCGACTACCTAAACTAATAAAGAAAACTATCTATAGTTATAATATAATATTTAGTTTATTAATATTTAGTAAATTAATATTTAATTATTAATACTATTTAAATAGTATAATATAACTATTAAAGAAAAATTAATCTTGGGAGACCTAAAGTCCCCCACTCTGTACTCTAAGGGTTAATAATAAATAATCGCGTTAAAGAACATGCAGGAAATGTGTGTTTAAGAATTGTTAAAAAATGTCATTAACAATAAACTCACCCTTTCAGTTGTAAATCCACTGCACCGTTGTAAATGTGGACAGAGAGTGCGTTGACCCCTTATAGTGTATGCTGAACCGATCAGCTGATTCACTTTTACTGCACTATCACTGAACACTGACACCATAATTTATTTAATACTATTTAAGACGACGTTAATATTTAACACAATGTCTAAAACACACGTTTCACACATTTTCTTCAATCAGTTATTCACACCGCACTTTAAAAAGATATTATAATCCAATAACGCGCTCACGACGTCCTTTCCGTCGGAAGGAACTGCGGAAGACTGGCGCGACGGTCGTGAACGTTTTGTTTCTATCCTTGAGAGTTTCAACTGTTTACTATCGGCGCGATACATTGTTTTCGACTGCGCTTCGTTCCGAGCGCGTGAACCTGACACCGGGACTCAAGGACAGATCAGAAATGTGACGAAGTCTATATTTTGGTGGGGTGTCGTTGGACAGCCCTCACGGACGACGACTTGTTCCGAGAATTGTTATATCGAGAACTATGTATTTACCTTTTCTGTTCTTGAGGACAAGGAATGTGTCTGTCCTCTTTCAGTTCGGTTTACAAGCTCGCTTGTAGGAAAACACGACCGTCGCGCTAGTCTTCCGCAATGTCTTCCGACGGAAAGGACGTTGCGTGCGCGTTATTGCATTATAATATCTTTTTAAGTGTTCTCGTGCGGTGTGAACAACGAAAATGTGTGGAACGTGTGTTTTAGGCATTGTGTTAGCTATATTTCTTTTTAAAATCGGCTACTTTTCCGAGCCATAAATTTAAACGAAAGAAACGTCGTATTAAATATTATTAAATAAGTGTCAGTGTTTAGTGAAAGTGCAATGAAAGTGAATATTGGGATATACCTGCCATCGTCGCCATCGAATTGGAATCAGCTGATCGGTTCAGCATACACTTCAAGTAACTCAACCGAATCGGTGAGTTTACTGTTAATAACACTATTTAACAATTCTTAAACACACATATCCTGCATGTTCCTTAACGCGGTTATTTATTATTAAATTAGTTTTACGAATCGTTTGTTGAATTCTGTTCGGACACACAATTATTTAAATTAAAATATCGTTTACGTATTTCGACGGGGTTACTTATTGTTTATCTTCACAGTACGTATTGTATAAAAATTTCATGTGGTACGTGTGAGATGTCATGCATGCCAGAAAATTAAAACGGCTGACACGGCTAAATTGTTTACTGTTTCGGGTCTGGAAAATTAGTAATTATTCTTTAGACGCGAGAATAAGCTCCGATATACGGAAAACATTATTTTAGACGAACATGTACTTACTTCGACGGAAAATGCAATGCGGAAATCGTTTTAAACGATCTTTTAATGGCGTTGACACAAAATTCGGAGGCAACGTGGACGTAACCTAAAATCGTGCAAATCTTCATCTGTACTATCATGTTATACCGGATATGTACGGCTTTGATTATAATTTACCATTTTTTCTCTGGATAAACGATGGATTTACGATCAGAATCGCGCGGGCAAAATAACTTGGAAGAATGTTGTTTTTCGCTGGTTGACGAAAAAGCTTCGACTCTTTTGTAGGAAACCACACGCATACTATGTTTGATTTTAGGTTTCGTTGTGTTAGGTATATTTTATTTAAAGCATTGTCCATCGCTGGCTGCTACTTTTTCCCATCTTTCCGACGGCATTCGGACACCGCGTGCGAAGAACGCTTCATCTTTTCACGCTAAATTGTTGATTTTATTTTGCAAATATGTGTACGTAGATGTCTACAAATTTATAGAAATCAAATATAATTATGCTACCTCGCTTGGTTCCAAAGTTATACAATATAAGGGTCCGTAAGTGCACGGTTTTGAGACAAAATGGCGCCGAGTATTTTAATAATTAATAACACAATTTGAGTGGCGCGTCGTACAAGAAGATGGCGTTCGCGAAAGCCACTCTAGTGGCGCGTAGTGCCTAAGAGGTTAAGCTTAATTTTGTTGCAGCGCAATTATTGACAAAGTGACAAAGATTACAAACAGAATCTTCTTCAATATGTATGTCCTTAATTTCCCGGTAAATCGAAATGAAATTTTACCTAATTATTGCTTATATACAGTTCTACAGTTCTAGCGGTTCTACAAAATTTCCCTTTTCTTTTCGCTGTTCTTTCGAGGACGAGGAACACGTCCAGTCACCGTTAACACGTTGAATGCTATGTTAATCCCCGGGGACTGAAGGCATCAAATTTTCAAATTAATATGTTATAGATAATCCATATAATATTAAGAAATATTCGCACTATGTCAATAGATTCGATTGAAACAGAAAGCACAAATTAGCTGAGCGAGTAAATAAAATGTGATACGAAAGCTAAACAAAATGGCGCCGCATTCAACGTGTTAAAAATATTCTTAAGAGGCTATTCGCGTCTTAATAGCAATCTTTTGCTCTCAGAAGAAAAAAGAACATATAGAAATGTAGATCTTACCTCCTTGCAAAGATGGATAGATGTAAAAGGATGGCTCCTGTAACCAGGACACTACGCGCACCAAATCTTTCACGAAGCTGGGAACGACGCATCGTAACACTGCCGTGCATCCCCTCGATGCACCCCCAATCACTTCCACGTCGACTTTGTATGCCTGGGCCACCACTGCGAACAAATAACCTTAAAGTTACTTTTATTCATCCCCAAGGTGGCGCGCCAACTTATACACCTAGAACTTTATCAAAAGCTACGGAATTCTCGTTGGGTGATAAAGTTTGTACTGCGGGGGCGAGCCATAAATGAAAGACCGTAATTCTTTCGCATACGGAAACCCTCGGTGTACCTCTTTTACTTAAAAACTTCGTCGAAACTATTAATCGATCACGAACCAATAAAATTCTAGTGCAGAGATTCGAGAATGAATAAATAGAATTAAATCACGCGTGTTCTTATGCGATTCAAGATGAAGTTACGTTCATTCTAATTAAGCTTGTAGAAAACGCGACTTTTAGAAGGCTAAAAAATACTGAGGGTGAAAGGGTTAATTGGTTTAAAATATTTTGGACGAGATTTTTGAAAAGCGATCCAGGGAAGTTATTTTATAAAACGAGAATGAACGAGGGTGCACCATATTCGAAATATTAGATTTACCACCGCAACGGGGAAGACCGAAAACTATAATAATATCAAGTTGGCACCGTTATTATTTATTATATTATATATCGCTTACAAACCACAATTATTTTAAGTCCCTCCAGTATACACAAACTGGAGAAGACTGAACAATAATTAATAAAACGATATTAATTTTAACGCGAAAATTATTTAACAAAGAATAAAAGTTGCATATTTCTTTCGATTTTATAACATAAAAGTGTTTACATTTATTTCTATTTCAAGGGAAATTTAGTTTCCCTACAGACTTGTGCTTTAAAAATTGAAAACGTTGTCTCATTGATTTTAAAAATGGCGTAAGTCCATTTATAGCCATCAAAGACATATTATTTCTTAAATAATGTTAATTATGCTAATTGGGACGGTAAATTTGACACCCTTAGAAACCCAAAAATATTATTCAATTATGTTACCTGTTATCCATATTTTTAAATTTAATCCAAACCCTTCGATAGCTCGATTTGAACATAAATGGACCATTTTCAAAATAAACCGCTCATACATAATTTACATACAGTAGCGCACGAAAGTATTCGGACACTCTTCAAACCCGAATAACTCTTTTAAGATTGGACCAAACGTCTTGACTTTTGTTGAGCAATTAGTTGCATTGATTTACTAAATGATATACAAAATAAATTTTGTAAATATTGGAATTGATGTGAATTACAAAGGAGTCGTTTGGTCCAATCTTAAAAAAGTTATTTAGGTTTGAAGAGTGTCCGAATACTTTCGTGCGCTACTGTATGTAATTTACATATATGCATAATTTTCTTCGTTAAGTATCACTGGAATAGGATTACTTTGATGCACAATCTTACAGCTTATAATTTCTATTTTACACGGTTTGCGAACCGGCTCGCAACGACCGCGGCGGAAACGCATTCGATTCCACATGGCGCGTTCCATGCTTCGGGGAAAATTCCAATTTCGGCTGGAAAACGATCGACAGTCAGGGCGTTAAGTGTTTTAATCTCCAGAAGAATTTCCATCGCCGAGCCGGTTGGCTCACGTTCACGTTGAAAGTGCGGACCTCGCGCTCGTCGATCGTTATTATTTGTTTTGCCGCGTCAGAGAACGTTTTCCTCGATAAAAGCGATGTGCAAAATTCAAATTGCATACAAAAATTGCCGGGGGAAAAAAGGTATCGTTACCGATAACCGTACACATTAATAATCGAACAATTTGAATCTACGAAATTCTCTTGTTACTCTCGCACAATGGACGCTTCCGATGATTTCTCACGACCATTATAAATTGATCCATTAAACTCGCTTATCTTTCAATTCTTTTTACAGTTAACGTTAATTACCGTTCACTTTGAACATTGCTGTCGATTCGTGACTAATGAACACAAATTACGCGTTCGTCGAGCTGATTTAGATAAGCGGCAAGAAAATTAATTAACAGCGAAGATACCGTTAGGGAGAGGAAGTTGCTGTTGAAAGTTTTTCTAATATTTCTAACAACCAGTTCGTCCTATTCTCTCTCTCGTGGACCAGCGATTTGTTCTTTCGCCTTCCCATACTAGGCTAGAGAAATTAAAACGACTCGCATCTTCGAGAAGACTCGACACCATCGGGGGTGGAGAGAGAAGGGCGCGTCTCTTTAAATCTGAATAACTTTTTCAAAATTGAACCACACAACTTGATTTTTCTGGAGCAACTAGCAGCATCGACTTACTAAACAATGTGCAACAATAATTTCGGAAGAATTCTAATTGGTAGAAATTACAGCAGAACATAGAAAAGACATTTTCTAAAACATTTTTATTTCACCTCGAAATGCAAAATTAAAGTATCCATTTTGCAGACCTGTGGCTGCAAAATTTTTATTGTTACATGTGGTTCATTAAAGAAGTATTGGTCAATGGTGGTGCTTCATTTTTCGTCGTTTGTCTGGAGCGTTAAAGTAAAATCGTGAACGGTCGAATATTTTGCGACTTCCTTGTCTTAACACTTTATCGACCGGCGATTATTTCGGAATTTTTGTAAGGCCCATGATCCATGACTGAAAACTTTTTAATGGGTCCTTCAAGGCTGACAGCAATTTCTATTGCGGATCAGCAATGCATCCCCAATAATATTGTCTAATAATGTTGTTACAAATTCGAATGTAAAAATAGAATTTTAAGCTTCATTTTGATACATAATAATAGCCTTCTGGTCGTTAAAGTGTTAACAGCAAAAATTACCGTTAGGGAGAGGAAGTTGCTGTTGAAAGTTTTTCTAATATTTCTAACAATCAGTTCGTCCTATTCTCTCTCTCTCATGGAATAGCAATTTGTTCTTTCTCTTTTCCATACTAGGCTAGAGAAATTAAAACGACTCGCATCTTCGAGAGAACTCGACACCATCGGGGGTGGAGAGAGAAGGGCGCGTCTTCGCAAGGGTGAGAATAGACAGTGTTCGGCAAGAGTGATAAAGTTTAGCCAGTGCAATAGTCATTGTAAAGTAAAAGTCAGAGTGTGATCTGATGTTAGAACGTTTGCGAAGAACCCCGTTACAAGACAAGTCCCAGCGTATTTAAATCTCTCTTTAAATCTAAATAACTTTTTCAAAATTGAACCACACAACTTGATTTTTCTGGAGCAACTAGGAGCATCGACTTACTAAACGATGTGCAACAATAATTTCGGAAGAATTCTAATTGATAGAAATTACAGAAGAATATAGAAAAGACATTTTCTAAAACATTTTTATTTCACCTCGAAATGCAAAATTAACCCTTTGGCGACACTAAAGCTTGCCATACTATTATTTAAACAGCTGTTACATCACTAGGTTTGCAGCGAAAAGATGCATAACAGTTTTAATGTTCTAAGTACAAGCAATAGTAATTAATTTCATATGTATGAAAGGAAATAAATTATGTACAATGGAGCTATTATAGATCAAAATATTGTTTCGATTTTCGGGTGGAATTGCTTCGAGTGTAAAGGGTTAAAGTATCCATTTTGCAGACCTGTGGCTGCAAAATTTTTATTGTTACATGTGGTTCATTAAAGAAGTATTGGCCAATGGTGGTGCTTC
Source organism: Agapostemon virescens (assembly GCA_028453745.1). Lineage (NCBI taxonomy): Eukaryota > Metazoa > Arthropoda > Insecta > Hymenoptera > Halictidae > Agapostemon > Agapostemon virescens. The sequence goes on from CM052099.1 coordinate 17,211,921, forward strand.
ATTTTTCGTTCTTTGTCTGACGCGTTAAGGTAAAATCGTGAACGTTCGAATATTTTGCGACTTCCTTGTCTTAACAAGATTAACGTGAAATTTTTCAAGGAACCGTGAACAATTTCTGTGGCCCCAATTCCGCTTTGTAACAGTCCCGCGAGCCCCGTACCGGAAGTTAAGAAACGTCTTTCGAAGACTCGGCGGAACCGGAAACATCGGAAGGGAGGAAGGTCGGGTAAGAGGGAAAGGAAGTGTAGGAAAGAAATTTCGCAGCGACGGTGACACCGGTGATGGCGGAGGAGCGAAGGAGGACCTCCGTCGACGTCGAGACGGCGACGTTGGCGTGTTAGGTTGCAGCGTCGCTGGCAGCTGGCCGTCGCCCTTGGAATTTTCACGTAAATAAAATCACCGGAAGAGTATAGTGCCTCTCGAGCGCGGCCTGGGCGACGGCAGAAACAAAAAGGGAAAGGAAAAAAGCGGCCGGCAGACGTCGAGGACGAGGCGCGTTCGTTACGCTCGCGTCGCCTCACGCCTCGCCGCTTTCCAGACGCCGACGACGAGATTCACCCGGTCGTTCGTCGTCGTCGTCGTCGACGACGACGAGTAACGACGTGACACCCTGTACGAAGCTGCTGCTGCTGCTTCGACTTCGGCCTCGTGCACGCGCGTTTCCGGTCTGCGTGCGTTCACGCTCGCGAGCAACTCGCGGGATACGCGCGAGTATCGCACGCCGATTCCGTCTGACGCGTTTTAATTGCCGCGAGCGCGTCTAACCCGTCGCATCGTTTCAGAAGATCCTTCGAATCAACCCCTTTCCCCACCGTCGTGTTCCATGGTACTGGGTCGAAAATTTAATGCGATCCCCAGGACGACCCTTCACGCGGATATCGCGCTCGTTAACCCTTTCGCTACGACCGCCTGGATGTATCATACATCCGATGACTTCCGTGTACGAGCTACGGAAAAATTCTACAAAACGGGACCGACCACGGGCTATGTCTGCACTTTCGGAGTATTTTTCTTTGTATAGTGGGGGTGTTATGGCGAATAGAGAGGTTGTATCGAAAGGGTTAAAGAAGTTTCTTTTCTTCAGTAAAGGTCGTCGAAATAACTCCAGTTGACGCTGACGTTAAATCAACTTGCTGATGATCATTCTCAAGCAGTGTGCTCATTATTGGAGCGACTGCTCGTTCAACGGAGGTGTCATGGCGGAGATATTGCGCGGGAAAATTGCGCGGGAATATTGCGCTGGAATATTGCAAGAATTCTGAACGAATGTAGTCTTGTCGTTATTATAAAGCAGGATATATTGAGTTTAGTGCTCGATGGTTCTAATGTTAATCCTCTGCGCTCCAAGCAATTCCAATTCCAAAACCCTTTCGCTACGAGCATCGCCTATAGGCGACATCCGCTTGACGACCTGTGTGTACGAGCGTCGCCTATAGACGGCAGAAAAATCTTCATGCAAAAGAGGACCGATTCCGAGCTATGTGTGCATTTTGCCCAGTATAGCGGGAGTGTCATGGTGGACAGAGCGCTCGTATGGAAAGGGTGAAAGGGAAGTTTCATTTTTTCAATAAACATCGTCAAAACAACTCAAGTTGCAACTGCAGATTTTTCTCGCGACTGCTCCTTCAAAGGGGGTGTCGCGGCAGAAAAGTCGCAGCGGAGAAGTCGCCCGTAGTAAAAGGCTTAAAGAAAAATTTCAATTCTTCAATAAACATCGTGAAAACAACTGGCGGGAATATTGCGCGGGAAAATTGCGCGGGAAAATTGCGCAGGAATATTGCAAGAATTCTGAACGAATGTAGTCTTGTCGTTATTATAAAGCAGGATATATTGAGTTTAGTGCTCGATGGTTCTAATGTTAATCTTTTGCGCTCCAAGCAATTCCAATTCCAAAACCCAGAAATCGTGTTCTGTATCTCATTTTTAACCCTTTCGCTACGAGCGTCGCCTATAGGCGACATCCGCTTGACGACCTGTGTGTACGAGCGTCGCCTATAGACGGCAGAAAAATCTTCATGCAAAAGAGGACCGAGCACCGTGCAGATTTTTCTCGCGGCGGCGTCGTTCAAAGAGGATGTCGCGGCAGAAAAGTCGCAGCGGAGAAGTCGCCCGTAGCGATAGGGTTAAATTCTTCCGCAAAATCTGTAAATATCGGTCGTACGGTACGGAGTCGGGTACGAATTCATGAACTATTTAGCCGTACCAAACACGCGAGCGAAATTCGCATTCTCTTGGGAAATACCCCTCCTGTTTTCTGGATAACGTTTACAGTTCGAAGTTCCTCGGAATGAGGTGAAACCCCGGCGAGAACAGTGTTCCGTCCGCCAACATTTTCCGCGTTTCAAAACGAATCGCTCGCGATGGATAGCGAGAACTTCCGTTTGAACGGGAATAGAAATTTCTTTCGTTAAACGGGAAGCAGGAAGTAAAGTTTTAATTAACGGCCACACGTCCGGGCCAGAACTTTATAGCCGCGAGGGAGTGGTTGGCAATCCCGAAAGCGTCGGCTCGACCTCGCAGCTGCCACGGATTTGCATTCAGATTGAATTTCTTTTTTTATCCTTCTTTTTTTTTTTTTTAAATAGGTAATTACACCGAGCTCGACGCTCGCTCGTTCTACAGAGAGAGAGAGAGAGAGAGGCCACGAGGTCGCTTCATCTGCATCCGACCAGGTTCAGAAGATCCTTCGTTGGACCAGGCAAAAAATTTTTGACCCCTTTCTCCTTCGCGAGACACCCCCAACCCGTTGCCTAATGATTTTTTCATTATTTATGCTATCAGTCCGACCTTCCCCGTTGCACAATCTACGTCCGCACGATTCGTTTGCCGACGATTTAACCCCTTGATGTACAACGAGTCATACTCCTGATCAAGATTTCGAACTGAATCTTCTAAACATATTTTAATCCTTAATTTCCTTTAAACGGATAATAACATTTTATTTAATTATTGATCGTATACTAAATCGTAAATTCATCTCTTCTTTTTGTCGTTCTACAAAGAAAAGAACCCTCACATTTTTGGGACATTCTCTGGTTGCATTATGGCAACTTAGCACTGGTAAAAAAAGCAGGCAAGTTGGTTAATCCATTTTGTTATTACTCTACAATTTATTTGTATTAACACTTTACGGACCGGCAATTGTTTCAGCATTCTTTTTATTCTCTGAGGCACCACTGACAATAGCTGCAGCACTGTGTAAAACAATGTTTACAGCGTTATGCTTATGTCAAAGAAATTTGTAAAAATGTAATCGTTGCAAGGACGGGTAATAGTAAAGAAATTTCGTATGCATAAGATGAAATATATCGAGTAGAATGAAAATATTCTAGGTTAGAGAAAATGCTTTGGGTTTGGAGTTAAAACAGCTTCGAGTGCAAAGGGTTAATAATTATCGCACACACGAAAAAAATTAGTTGCTAAATTGTTATTCTTTTTCGTTTTATATTTTATGTATATTTTATTTAGTAAAGTTCTTCTAAATTAATTCTTCAGAAGTATTGCCAACCCGTAGCAACGTTTGACTGCGAGAACGTACGGCCATTAAGGTGTTAATAGGACTTCCGGTTGGTAAAGTGTTAATACGCGCGTCGAAACAAGCAAGACGAACAGTAGTGTGTGTCGTGCAAGCTATTGAAAATCACATCCGGTACACCATTCGCGTGCGTCGCCCGACAAATCGTACATACTTGAGAAACGTTTGTTTCCGTTGCTACGAGTTCTCGCGTGTTTTCTATTTTCCTTTGATTTTTACCGCTCCAAATGGAAACCGGGAACAAACGGCGTTGAGCATACCCGTTCCCAGCGATAGAAACACACGGAGAAGCTTGAAGGACCTAGCTGGAACAGTCGCGTCCACAAACGTTGTCGATTTCTCCTATCTCGATGTTCCTATCTCGTTCACCGACGCCTATGAAGTTTACAAAACTTTCGCGACGATCGTCAGCTGTGACCCACGTTATGGACTTGCCTAACGCTAAACCTACCATAAGTCGTCTATTGAACTTTTCCAGATTTTCTATTTTACAATATACCGACGTTAGAAAATTGTTTTAGCAGAAATCGATTTAGTGGATTTTTCTATTCTGACACACATTCTAATGAAAATTGCACAAAATTTAAAATAATTAATAATTGTCACTTTTATAGGAAAATATACATTAGGCGAGTTTATTGCTCGGTAGATTTAACGTTAATACTAAAATTACCGAACAATATACATACATACAGACATTCTATTGAAAATTGCACAAAATCCGAATTAATTAATTCTTGTCACTTTTATAGGAAAATATACATTAGGCGAGTTTACTGCTCGGTAGGTTTAGCCTTAAAATTGGAACTACCGAACAATAAATCCAACGAGACTGTATCTATTCAAACTTCCCTCAATTTTTATTGTAACGTGTGGGTCACTAAAGAAGTAAATCGGAAAATTACTAATGTAAATATTTTTATGAATTCGGTAATTGTGAAAGAAATGAATAGGGATCATTTTGACTGGTTTGAGTGTTCTAGTGTTAAAAATTATTGTCACAATATTGTGCGAAGTATTTTTAGGGAATCCCACGACGTTGTTTGCCATCAGTACATATGTAACCCAAATTCTTTGCTTTTCAATCATTCCCAATGGTCAAGTTAAATTGAAAAATTCTAGTCGAAGACGCGTACAAGATCAGGATGTTTGACACAGTGAAACTATTGAATCGAGAGGCAACGTAAAACATCAAGATTATTTATAAAATTTATAGACAACCTGACGGACGTTTTCTGAACATCGTAGAATTTTAAAAACATGCTATTTGAACGTGTCTCGATTTTAGAATTACAATTGTTTGGAATGCAAAGGGTTAAAGTTACTCGCTGTAAGTCGCAGAAAAAGCAAAGAGAATCGAGGGTCAAGTTAAATTGAAAAATTCTAATCGAAGACGCGTACAAGATCAGGATGTTCGATGCAGTTATGTAAAACGTGAAACTATCGAATCGAGAGGCAACGTAAGACATCAAGGTTATTTATAAAATTTATAGACCCCCTGATGGACGTTTTCTGAACACTATAAAATTTTAAAAACATGTTATTTGAACGTGTCTCGATTTTAGAATTAAAATTGTTTGGAATGCAAAGGGTTAAAGTTACTCGCTGTAATTCGCAGAAAAAGCAACGAGAATCGAGGGTCAAGTTAAATTGAAAAATTCTAATCGCAGACGCGTACAAGATCAGGATGTTCGACACAGTTATGTAAAACGTGAAGCTATCGAATCTAAAGACAATTTAAGACATCAAAATTATTTATAAAATTTATAGACCCCCTGATGGACGTTTTCTGAACACCATAAAATTTTAAAAACATGTTATTTAAACGTGTCTCGATTTTAGAATTAAAATTGTTTGGAATGCAAAGGGTTAAAGTTGCTCGCTGTAACTCGCAGAAAAAGCAAAGAGAATCGAGGGTCAAGTTAAATTGAAAAATTCTAATCGAAGACGCGTACAAGATCAGGATGTTCGACGCAGTTATGTAAAACGTGAAACTATCGAATCGAGAGGCAACGTAAAACATCAAGGTTATTTATAAAATTTATAGACAGCCTGACGGACGTTTTCTGAACATCGTAAAATTTAAAAAACATATTATTTGAACGTGTCTCGCTTTTAGAATTAAAATTGTTTGGAATGCAAGGGGTTAAAGGTGAAGTTGACTTGAAAACTTAGGATTTGCGATTAGGTTTTGTGATCTTACCTGCTCTAACTTGAACATCGCGGCTGAGCACTCTGCCGACGGAGTTGCTGCCGACGCATCTGTAGGCCGCGCTGTGCACATCCTGGCGAAACGCAGCGGCCGGAAACGGCAAAAGGACCAAAGTGCCGTTCCTGAGTACCCTTCTGACATTAGGTACATCGTTCACAGGGTGTCCGTCCGCGGTCGACCAATCGATGTTGGGCGGTGGGCTTCCTGTCGCGGTGCAGTCCAACCAGGCGCCGCTCGAATTTGAAAACTCCACTCTGGACGGCGGCTCCATCACGAAACTAGGCCCTCGTAGGTGTGCGTCGAATCCATGACCACCCGCAGACATCGCTGCCGCGGCTGCACCTGCAGAACAAAAGCGTACGAACGGTCATGCGGTGCTCCTATTAATCCCCAGGGGAAAGCGGTCATCGCTCGAAAGCGTTGTACGCCGCGGTACGTTCAGCAACCTGGCTGTTTGGAAAAATAAAACGAGCAAACTTCGAGGTTGCTCGAATTCTTCGTACGTGTATAGTTAATTCCGTTAATGTTCCATGTGCTGTTTGGCAAGAAATATATTGCGAAACGGTGGACATTGTTCTTGGACGTTTTAAACGAACGGGGATTAGCGAAGGCGTTTAATACTGGGTTTAGGAGACACGTTAGTTGGACGGATTTTCGTAGTTGACGAGCAAAATCACATAAACGATTATTATCGATTCTTTTTTACATTTATGCTGGCAATTAGTTATTCGGTGAGACGGATATGTATTCAAATTTGTTTTACTCTCCACCCCTGTAATTTTAACAATTACCATCAATTCTATATTCTAATTACTATCAATTCTTTCTTCAATTTATGCTAAC
>CM052099.1:17238124-17248230 GCA_028453745.1 Agapostemon virescens
GAAAAATCTTTAGGTCTCCGATTCTTTTGTAATTTTGACAACACGTTTCTAGACGCGCCGTCAGAGTGTATGGCAATTTTCAGGTCGATCGGAATCGAATTGCAGCCGTGGCGCGACTTTGAAATCTCGGGGCGATCAATGGTGAAAATGGGAAAAAATAGGGTTGATAAAACGAAGCTCCCTGGATTTCCCTGAAATGCTAACCTAAATTGTGGGAGCTCTTCTTAAAGAGGAAGGTTTGAGGAAGATTTTCCCGTTGGATTCATGTCGATAGCTCTAATAGTTTGGCTGGGGCATGACTTCAAAGATTTGCCAAATATTGCCACAAAATCGCTAAATATTGAAGGTATACCCCTTCTTAAAATCGTGAAAAATCTTTAGGTCTCCGATTCTTTTGTAATTTTGACAACACGTTTCTAGACGCGCGGTCAGAGTGTATGGCAATTTTCAGGTCGATCGGAATCGAATTGCAGCCGTGGCACGACTTTGAAGTCTCGGGGCGACCAATGGTGAAAATGGGAAAAAATGGGGTTGATAAAAGGTAGCTTCCTGAAGTCCCCTGAAACACTACCCTAGATTTTGAGAGTTCTGCTTAATACGTTGAGCGCATTACTTTACTCGACTGTTTATACTCTGATTCGTCTATCGGCCTGACGGCTAACCGTGGCTTGAACGGAACGGCACAGAAATTCGGCGTGGCGCTTAACGTGTTAAGAGATTGTTGAAAATGTTAGCGTTGCAAAGACAGCAATAGTAATTACGAATAGAGTGATAGTATTTAATTTCGTATACAGGGAATGAAATAAAACTGTATACGATGGAAAAATATCGTTTCGACTTAGCAACGGAATTGCTTGGTGTGCGAATGATTAATCCACTGTACATCATCTTTGAAGGGAAATAGTTAATGAGTTGGTATTCAGGGCACCGAAGAGGTCCCGTGTTTCGCGCAAATCCCCCGTTGCAGTTTCATCCAGCGTTATCAATCTATTTTTCAGCGGGTCGGGTGCAATTCCGAAAAGGAAGTCATAATTTGATCCTCTTTCGCATGAAAAGCCTCACTGTGCCGTTGTCCTACCCCATTTTCTACGGCCGTTCACCTGCGGAAGTCTTATCTCGTCGCAGCAGCCGCGCTTCCGTTGCTCCGTTCGCCAGCATCGAATCTTACACTCGCGCGCACGCAATCGCACACTCTCGGAAAATTTCCGGGTCGGCTCTTCGCCCTATTTCACGTCGATCGTTGCCTTTATACTAACTACCCTAACGCAACATTCCCAGAGAAACAGAGCAATGTCCTCTGCTAACACATTATTCAAAAACTCTTTAAGCCAATAACGACTCTACCGAAAGTATCTCATCGAAATTATTAAATTCATTCCTTGCTACAGATTTTCCCCATAACCGTTTTCAGAACACTTCCGGTTGGGCTCGAATTCTGTCAAGATTTTCATTGGAAAAAGTTCATCTTCCGCGGCAAACTAACAGCATTACCATAAATATGTCAATCGTGTACCGTCGACGGTACACGAAGGCAGCCACGTTGAACCTATTCGTGCATCGATCCGAGATTCGATCGGCATCGATCTCTGTCACGGAAACGAATTGAAATGTAACAATGGAAATGTTGCCGCGTCTGTATCCCCTGATCCGCATCGCTCCCCGGCTGTTTCCTGGCGTTTCTTCCGCGCGGCCGCGTGTTTGTATTCAATTACACACGGGACGGGTTAAGCACGTACCCGTAACGCGGTAACTAGAAGCTCGTTCGGTATCAGCCAGCGATCTCGAGTCTATCAAAAGAGCAACACGGTTAACGATCCTCCCCCGGCACGTAACATCGCGTGTTCAATGGCGCCTCGGGGATTCGTGGGTATCGGTGCCGGCGCGGGGGTGGCGCAGCCCGGAGATCAGGATTCGCAATCAAGACGTCCTCGTCCTCGTCCCCGTCTCGAAGCGCCACACCTGCGAACCCATTATACCGTGAATTATGGTCGCGCGGGGCAGTTAAGACCGCGTTCTCGCGTTTCCGTAACCAGAGGCACGGCCGATTGGCTCGCGAATTCGCAATTCTCTCGAACGGGGAGGAGGAGGGGGTTGGCGGCACAGACATGCCTCCATCGAGAGCACGAGAGAGGCGGAAGAGGACGTTAGGCGCGCCTGGAGTCGCGAGATAAGCGACTATGGCAGGTGTTACGACCCCGTCGCAGAAAGGGATGGCTGCCGGAGCAATGGGTTAGGCGAAGGAACCAAAGCGTCCGGCATCCGATATGGCTGAGCTCGCCTTTCGAAAGGAAACGGCACTACTTCGCATTAAGAATTTGTTGTCGGACGGGGATGCTGCTGCTGCTGCTGCTGCTGCAACGGCAACGCGGTTGGAATGGCCTGATAAACGATTTTTCACGGGCACGCGAAAATTGGACTGGGAATACGCGGTAATGCGTTTATGTTTTGCGCATGGGAAATTGTACGGTACTACACGAGAATAATGGTATGGTCGCGCGGTCGCCGAACCTTTATGGGATCGCGTTTGGAAAGTGGTATGGCGGGCGGTTCGTGTGCTGGGCGGATGTGCTCGTCGAGCTGTGTATAATCTTTTGTAATATGTTGGACAGTCGGAAAAGTATTCAGAGATTTTTGTCATTCTTTCGTTAAATGTTTCTTTTATTCTGTGGGAATTCTAGTCAAGCATTTATTGGCCATTATTATCTGTGACCCTTTACCATTTTTCGGGTAGAGCCATAATCTCTTCCCTAGGTATTCTGCAAGGTATTATACTTAGGGGCCTTCGTGATCCCTGGAAAATGACATTTCGGAAAAGGGCAGCCCTCAACGTCCAAACCGACGACAACCGCCGACATCTCTGGGTCCAACATTACGGCAAACATAAAGAGCACCCTTAATGATATCATTTTGAAAAAATTCTCAAGTAAACTATGAGTATCTGGCATGATCATGCCGTTGGCGGAACCGTAAAAATCTCAAAGGGAGCATCACAAGAAAATCGAAGCTCGAACCCACCTCCAAAACTCGGTATCGCCTCCTCGGTCGAGGTGTACTTAGGCATGATGCTGCGACCGCAATTCGATTGCGAATTTGACTTTTGAGACAGAAATCTGTTCCGTAGACATTCTGCAAGGTACTTAGCCCTTCGTGATCCCCGGAAAATGCGATTTTGAAAAAGGGCAGCCCTCAACGTCCAAACCGAGGACAACCCTCGAGATCTCTGGGTCCTACGCTAGTCCAAACTCACTGTGCACCCATTTTGAGTAATAGTAATAAATTTGATTTGCACGAATAAGAATGAACCATGTACAACGAAATTATTCTAGCTCGAAAAAATATTTCGATGTAGGAATTAAAATTGCTTGGTGTGCGAACGGTTAAGTTCGACGAAAAGAAGCAAAATAATGGAGCGCACTCTATTGGTATTTCTGTATTAATTTTACACGACACAAACAGAGCATTAAAAACTGCTTATTTCGCTGTCCGTGGTATGATGAGTTAATATTTAATGAGACCGTTCAGACAAGTTTAACGGTTGTATAAAACTTAATCGTAACTCCACGGTAAATTTCGTGTTCGAAAGTTTGCCGAACTAAGCGATCCGCGAATACACGTCTGAGAGCAAACTTTACCTTACATTAAACATCGTTTCAGAAGTCAACGAACGTTTCACAATGTAGCAGCTACTTCTTCAAATTTTAAAAATCAATTTTCCTACTGCTGCATCAAGCGTAATTTTGGGTAAGTCTTGCGGGAGATGCAAGTAATTCGAAAGTGTAATCATTATCGTTACTAGACACCGCAAATTTATGGAAGATCAAAAATGAAAAGCGTTTCTTCCTTTTCTTCCGACACTAAAAATTGCCATACTATTATTCAAAGCAACTGCTAATAATAAACCTACTAATACAACTAATAATACTATTATTCAAACAATATACATTTTATATGCACAAAAGGAAACCGAATCACGTACAATCTAACAGGTAATAAACTCTCTTGGAATTAAATTTGCTTGGAGTGCAAAGGGTTGATAATTCTAACAAGTCAATAACGTTACATTAATATTCTCAAAGCCTTTCGATCTTTGAATTTGTTTAAATTGCATCTACTCGCCTTCGTCATAAATATACTGATGATTGTTTAGATTGCATGAGAGCTAAGAATGAATGGTATAGATGATAGATTGATTATATTAATTATGTCAGTTGTGCTCACTAAAATGTTTTATGATATATACGAAAGTCTAGCTGCATTGTCTCACTTATCCACCACATATACACCGCAGATTCTATGCATTTATAATGAAAACCAGCAGATGGAATGAAAAACGACGAAGCTGTTCGAAGGACTTAAAGAAGATGTCTTCTTCTTGAAAACTGCCAATGTTTAAGTATCTCTAGTCTATCTGGGAATCGATAGAACACAATCTGTCACTTGTACAAAAGCATTCTAATAATTGTGAATAATGTTTTAATAATTAATAATTAAAAATAAATTCGTTTTATCTACGCAAATGTTTGCGATCGCTGTTCGTCGCCTGGAACGTACCGAAAATCGAGAAAAGGTGGCAGAACGAATCTCACGGTTTAGGTTCCCGAACGACTTCGATATTTCTCGCTGCATCGTTCCATAAAACCGCAAGAAATTTAGCCCATTGTCGTTCGCAAAAAAATTCAATATCATCGACGAATCTTTTACAACGGTCCGAACGAATAGCCGTTGGGCGGGGGGAGGGGGTGGGGGGCAGCAGACAATTTGGTAATAACGATAAAAACTTAGAATAATTTTATAGGAACGGTTTCGAGCAGCCACCTCGAAATCGTCGCTTCGATAAAGAATCGGGGAACCCGAGTCGACTGGCTGTTCAACCGGAAGTTCGCCGATTCTTTTCGCCAAGTGTTTCTGTAAAGTGGCGGCTCGGGGCTGCGGTGTAAGTGATATCGCGGGTCGTAAGCAGGGAAAGTCCGGACAGTTTGCGAAGATCAGGGGGACAATGGGTTCTGGCGATTGCAGCAGCCATATTCCCGGCTCCACGGAAAATCCGTATCTGCGGCCAGGTTTTCCCCGGGAAATCGCCGCTAAACAGAAGCAACAAAATGGGTGTCGTCGCGTACGTCGGTTCACGGGTCGGGCTGATAAACGAAACCGATAAGCGAAACCGATAAGCAGCTGGCCAGGCCATTCTAGTGGTCGCCAGTGTTCTTCGATCTCTTATGGGAATCGGCCGAGAATTGACAATTGTTAAACTTGTTAATATCAACCCTTTGCGCTCCGAGCAATTTTAATTCCTAACTTGACAGTAACTTGACAATTTAACGCTTCTGCAATTTGTTTTTGCGTTTGACATGGATCTTCATCCACCAACGTCTGCAATTCTTCGTCTTCGAATACTCGTGGCCGTCCAGAACGCTCTTTGTCCTCCAACGAAAAATCACCATTTTTAAAACGTCGAAACTACTCTCTACATGTTTTATCGGAAACAGCATTATCGCCATAAACGTCTACAATTATTCGATGAGCTTCAGCTGCCGTTTTCTTCCAATTGAAACAATAGACTAACACTTCGCGCAAATGACGCTTATTCGGCTCAAATTCCGACATCTTCAATGTAGAAAAAAACGAAGTTATCGATGCAAGCGTAAATTGTTGTGTACTGAGTTTTATTAACAGATGTTCAAACTAAAAAGTTAGCCTTACTTTAGAGGTTATAGTTAGCCACAGTTCGAGCTACGGCTACTCGACGCTAGATGGACAGAACTTTCCGATTCATCTAATTGTTATTTGATCGCGATGTGTAGGAGTTTACCGTCGAATAAGACGACGGAACAATGATTGAATCGAGATCTTCTGGCTTTCGTTCCGAGAGAAAGGAAATTCCCGCAGCCGACTGTAAGAGGATGGACTGCTGATCCCGCTGTCCCGCGTCCGCGGTTTGAAATATTAAAATTTGTTGAGACGAGTTGGACTTTACCAGTCTCCTCTCCGGCAGAGAGAAGCTCCGCCAGCATCGGAATAGACAAAATAACGACGTTGCCCGGTATGAGACGGTGAACCGCGTTACGGACAGGCTACAACGACGCGAGGAAGTAGTAGAAAGAGGCGAGCGAAGGAAAATGGGAAGACGGTTTTCCCTCTTGGGAAATCATCAGTGTCCTTACCCATCCTGCCTTCCTCCTTTCTTCCTTATTTCCACTCTTCCTTCCTTCCTTCCTCGCTTCCTTCCTTCTTCCCTTCCTTCCTTCCTTTCTTTCTCCGGTGTTCGCCGTCGTTCAACTGCTGCTCTCAGCCTTTTTCCCCTCGCGCAAAGAAACGTTGCTATAATGCCGGGCGACAAGCATCTCCGGTGGCTTCTGGAATCCGCCGAAAGCGATAAACTTCGGGACGGTGAATGTACTCTCGTTAACTTGTCGACCGAAACCACGCTGTCGCCTTACATTGTCTGCGCAAACACTGACGCGCTACTTCCGAAGATGCCCTTTCAACCTTCTGGCGTTGTGTCGCCGGACGTTTGATTATTAGCTGACTGCGAATCTACGATAACGTCTGCAAGTATCATAAGAGGATCCACTGGAAAATTAATAGCGTTTCAAAACCTTAACGCTCCAAGTGTGCCTCTCAGGCACCATCGATGTGCATTCCAAAGATTGTTTTAAGAAATTCCACACATTACTCAATTATAATTAATATAAATATTATAATGAATATTATATTACTTCTAAGATGTAAGTTAATTTTTATAGGATAGTTGGGTGAGGAATTCACTAGCTTGACACTAGTCGCCATAACTTATTGCTTGCACAATTCGATTTCAAACGGCGAAGAACTTATTCGTACTCCCAATACAAAAATGTCTCGACGACTGGTTTGCCTTAGAAAAGAAAAAAATATATGGCTAGAAAAAATAACAAAAATCTCTGAATACTTTTCCGATTATCAAATATTTTGTATCATCTTCATACAATTAAATTTTCCTATACATTGTAGAAACATTCCGGTTTCATATTTACATGCTTGATAATTAAAAGATCACTTTCTGTATTACAATTTAATACTAAGTATCTTGTAATCGAGACGAAGCAATGTTTATTTTAAATAAAACTGTACAGTCTTACCGTGTTACCTTAAAAATGTTGCAGACAGTTTCGATCGAGAGCAGTCGCAACGCTCGCGAAAGTTAACGATTCAAATATTAATTCTTTGCACTCGAAGCAATTCTACTCCAAAATCGAAACAATATTTTCATCTATAATAACTCCTTATGGATAGTTCTTTTCCTTTTCTTTATACGAAATTAATTACTATGATTCGTATTTACGAATACTGGCTCGAGCACACTCAATTGCATTATTAATTACTAAAAGTAAATTATTACAGTTAAAATATATGCATCATATGTTGAAGAAAAATTCCACAATTTCATTTCAAAAAATTATTAATGTTAAAGTATGTGCATCATATATTTAAGAAGAATTATAATTCAGTTATCAAAAATTTTATTCCAATGTACTCTGTGATTTCAAAAAATTATCAATGTTAAAGTGTATGCATCGTATATTTAAGAAAAATTAGAATTTAGTTATCAAACACTTCGTTCAAAAATTATTAAAGTTAAAGTGTATGCATTATATCTTTAAAAAGAATATTATAATTTAGTTATCAAAAATTTTATTTCAATGTACTCTGTGATTTCAAAAAATTATTAATGTTAAAGTGTATGCATCGCATATTTAAGAAAAATTAGAATTTAGTTATCAAACACTTCGTTCAAAAATTATTAAAGTTAAAGCGTATGCATTATATCTTTAAAAAGAATATTATAATTCAGTTATCAAAAATTTTATTTCAATGTACTCTGTGATTTCAAAAAATTATCAATGTTAAAGTGTATGCATCGCATATTTAAGAAAAATTAGAATTTAGTTGTCAAACACTTCGTTCAAAAATTATTAAAGTTAAAGTGTACGCATTACATCTTTAAAAAGAATATTATAATTCAATTATCAAAATCGTTATTCCAATATACTCTGTGATTTCAAAAAATTATCAATGTTAAAGTGTATGCATTGCATATTTAAGAAAAATTAGAATTTAGTTATCAAACACTTCGTTCAAAAATTATTAAAGTTAAAGTGTATGCATTATATCTTTAAAAAAGAATATTATAATATATATTATATTTAAAAGAATATTATAATTATCAAAATCATTATTCCAATGTACTCTGTCGTTCAGGGAAATAATCCCGCGAAATATTCAACCGTGGTCTAATGTGGTTAAAATCTAATCAACGAAGATAAATAATTTTAGGAATTCTATAGAAAATTCGATGTTAGGTGCGTCCGCGCGCGCTTACGAAAGCTTGCACGGACTAATTGATATTCCGAGATTTTATTAATGAACGGGGATAGATTCCGGAGAACATAGCGGGAAATTGATCAGCCGTTTATTCACGATGCGGATCGAAATTTCGAGGGTGCCGCTGTCTAGAGAGGCTCGGACGAGAGCAATTCACCGGGGTCCAAATGAAATTTCGGATTACGCTGAACGTGTGCGGGATCGAATGGTTGCAACCAGCCACTGCGCGGCCGATTTTAATGACGCGGTATAATAATTACACGCAGTTATCGATTGCTCTCTCGTTCCCGATGGTTTCCGAGTTATACGGTCCCGTTCGATGCGCCCGGCTATCGGTTTACATCTTGTTAACGGCATCCGGCTACGTGCATCTATTAGGGGGAGGAAGAGGAGGAGGAGGAGGAGGAGGGGGTAAACTTTATGAAATGGAAATATCGGATCAAGTGACACGTGAACTAGCACCTGCGAAAAGCACCTTTTCGACGACGCTCGAGTGCCGCCGCGGAAAAGGAAAAATCAACGATCGCTTTTATCCGTTGCTAATGAACGAAACCGAACGATCTCCGACTATTTCCGGATAATTGATGATACATTCTTGCTGGATGTCGACATATCGCCCGGTCAATAACCCCAAAGGTTGTGATCGATCAATGCGACCGTCGCACCCCAGATAGCACCATACGCTCCATAGAAAACCGTCCGTTTCATCTCCAGTTTATGTCCGAACGTCCTACAGATCATTTCGGACACCCCTAGGATATTCAAAGCAATCTTTTTTTCCTCCTCAATCTTATGCACATCCCTTAACACTTTGCTGCCCTGCAATTTTGACACTGAAACTATGCCACGTCACCGGCTATTATTTTATAATTAAATATGGAAGTAAAGTAAAACATTCTAAATAAACTCCAATATATTTTATTTACACTGAATTAAGTGAAATTAAACTTTGGACATAGTTTTCATATAACTTTTAAAATATTGCACAATGCTTTTGCAATATTCAATATTCATATTAAATTTATTAATTTAAATATGTAAATTTAAATATTAGGGAAAGTTATCGTAAATATAAGAAGTTTCTATAATTATAATTATAAATTGTCCCGTTGTAAATAAGGGATGTTCCATGTTAACTCTTAGCACTCGAGTGGTGATTCTGAGTGTACTACGAAAAAATTGATACACTATTATTTAAAAATAATTTTAACATTGCAATTTTTGTATCTAAGAAATTGATAAAAATTTAACGATTGAAAGAACAAGGACTATTTGTGACATAGTCGGTGTTTCCAATAGACTTCGAAACGAAACATTGCATCCCCTTTACACTAATCGAAGCCCGTGGACAAAGCGCCGTGTAGCCAGCAGCAGCCGTTCGATCGGCCTATAAAGACGGGCTAAAAGAACGAAAGACAAAGGACAATATATCCGACGTTCGAGCCACGGAACGATTAACGTTCGATCAATCAGTCGACACAAAGCAGCCGCAACCAGAACCAGGATCATCGCTTTCACCTGGCTCACGTGTTGCGATAATCGATCGTCATATATCCCCTCCACCCTCCACCCTCCACCCTCCATCCTCCTGGCGTCGCATAGTTCCTGTAAGATATGTTCGTGTTATCGTGGTTGCCTGTACAGGGTGATTAAGAAAATATGGGTGTAACTCGAAGGATGAATTAGGGACGCTTAAATAACATGTAGAGCACAAGAAACTGCATCGATTGGTGCAGTCAAAAATATAG
>CM052099.1:17266889-17286091 GCA_028453745.1 Agapostemon virescens
TTATATACGACACCAAACAGCATCCGACGACAAAAATCTCTCAATAATTTTCCGACTCTCCAATATATTCTTGAATAATTCGTTATGTGCGGAGAATAATGTTCTATTGGACTTTCTCTCAAGAGTCTCGAGTTCTGGAAGGGTAAACGCCCTAGATAATCTTCGCTTAACCCCTCTCCTGAAAGACCAGACTGTAGTCTGAATTTCATTAGAAGTTACAAACAATTAGAAATATGACTTTATGCGACCGTAAGCACTCCAGGGCATCCCTTCGCCAATAGCGAGTGTATAATAGACGTTCATTTTCACTTTCTTATCTTCATAATCGTATGGTAGAGTCACGTCGCACTGTGTTTCGCCTGAAACGCCGGCAAAGTAAACTATAATAATATAAAAATTAGTAGTTACTTTTGTGTAATTTAATTTGGAAAAGCCAAATTAAATTTAAGTTGAAACCGAGGAATATTTACCCGACAACTGGTCGAAGCTTGATAAAAATGTTCAGAATCGACGAGATTGATTAAATGAAAAATTAATTAAGCCATTGCACGGCTAAAGCGCAGTTTGCGGTCTGCGAATTTGTCAATTTCGCACGATCGCAAAATCTAAAACAATGAGCAACCGTACGGGGGGGAAAAAAAAAACAGCAGCGGAAACAAAACGGTAGGATATCTAACAGGATATTTCTGCAGCCGAACGCAACCATTTCGGTCGTTCCAGAACTACCCTGACAGCCCTGACTCGAGCAATAACTCAGGCTGCTCTGTAGCTACGTCTCGGACGGTAAAAACTGACACGATACAAATTGTACCTGCACAGTCTACATAAATCATCTCTATCTGCCCCACCACCGACAACCGTATTCCCGTTGGTTCTATCGGTCGTCGTTGGCCGGCGAGTATATGTATGTATTCTCCCAACAGCAGACGCTACCAGTTTCCCTACGTTCATGCGAATTACGATGTTCCTTCTGTATGATCTGGCGCCCTCGACTTTTTCATAATCTCATTATTATCCTCATCACGAATCCCATTACCCGTCCGGAGGATGGCGGCACGCCAAAGAATTAAATGATCGCGGTATCGCGTCTACTGTTTCAACCAATCCTGCCACACTCTTCTCAAATAATGCCATTTCCAAAGAAAAACAGTATTCGCGTCGATTTTGCACCGGGCCGCCGATAATATTCGGACACTGCTCGAAGAATAGAATTCCTCGTTTTTGGAATGACAGAAAAAGACGTTTATTTGAAATCCTAGAAACACACAATTTTTATTTATTTAATTCGTACACTTTTCGCGTTAATCAATGTTACACGAAGCAATGCTGAATTTTCACAGAGCGAAAATATTCGGACACTTTGCGAATTATAATTTTATACAATTATTATATTGTCAAGGCTTTCGGGTGTAAGCCCTGATGAAGTTGGGAAATATCTTCCGTTAGGACACGGCTTTTAATCATTTTTAAACGTTCTCACAACGTTGACAGCCATTTTTATTGCGAATCAACTGGCCATCTTCAGTAACGTTGCCTAATAATTTTATTAAAAATTAAAATGTACAAGCAATTTTCAAGCTTCATTTTGTTACAGTACAACTATTGAAAGTCCTATTAATACACTTCCGGTCGGTAAAGTGTTAACCTCTTAGACACGGTTGAATCTTGCACGGGACTATTTTTCCGTACGGCAGAGCACATTGGAATTATGTTTCTGATAACTAGATTATAATTTTTCTTAAAAATATGATGCATATATTTTAATATTAATAATTTACAGGTAATAATTAATAATAGAATTGAGCGTGCTCGAGCTACTATAGTGACGCATCGTAATATAAGATGACTAAGAGGTTAAGTAGAAACTGACCAAGTATCAAAAATTGCGATCTTCACAATTTTCTTGCATTCAATTGCATTCTTATAACTATCGTCGATCTACAATAATGCGCCTTTAAAATTTTCAGTATGAGGCTGACAGAGAAAGTATTTGTAAAAGAAATGTTTAACATCGTTCTTCCACATACGGCAAGAAAGGCTGGAAAATGTTCGAACGAGATTTTTAATTCGTCTGAGTGACATTAGAGCCATCGATGACATCAGGAAGCGTCTCTGCGATTCGCATTTCAATGCAGCCTGAATCCTGAGAAATTCGCATCTGCATAAACAACCATCTCGCAATTATTACTGGTAGAATGCAACGCAGGTTCCAAATATATATATATACGTATTTACCATATATATATATACTTGGGTGGGGGTGGCGCAGCATTAATGGGAGGGAGAACACACCGTATAATGAACTCGCGGGAGCGTATGCGAATAATTTTTCTGTCTCCGCGCGTTTCGAACGGTGGAAGAAAAATCTGGCGGCCGTCTCGAGGAATTACGTGACTCGAGATACTTCGCTGCTTGAGCGCGTAATGCGATCCCACGATATCCCGTATAGTCTGAACAACCATTAGCGTAAATCCAGAACGGAAAACCGGAGAAAGAACAACGAGACGAAATCGGAGGACCAACGGGGGGCCATGGGGGAATCGATATCGCCCTTACGTACTTGCTTTATCCACGGCCGTCAACTTGCTTGCTTGCTTGCTTCCTTGCTTCACCCTTCCAACCTTTTGTGTTTTCGGTATATGTACTCAACAATTCATCTCTATTTTTCACCATTCCCCGCGCCACTCTCGCTGCATTTTCGCCGGCAGCCGCGCGCGCTCACTTTCACATCGACCTTTTCCGTCGATAATTGTTTCGCTCGTCTCGCCAGGACAATGCACCCGGGAAAAATCAAATCTGATAAACGGAGTTAAATATCTTCACGTATGAGTTGTATCGTGAGACACAGTGTGTTGTAACACAAATACAACGATCCACTGAATTGTTATCTTCAGTCTATAAATAATACTAAAATATTAGGTTAATCGGAAAGTTCTGTCTATCTAGCGTCGAGTAGCCGTAGCTCGAACTGTGGGTAACTATAACCTCTAAAGTAAGACTAACTTTTTAGTTTGAACATCTGTTAATAAAACTCAGTACACAACAATTTACGTTTGCTTCAATAACTTCGTTTTTTTCTACATTGAAGATGTCGGAATTTGAGCCGAATAAGCGTCATTTGCGCGAAGTGTTAGTCTTTTGTTTCAATTGGAAGAAAACGGTAGCTGAAGCTCATCAAATGATTGTAGACGTTTATGGCGATAATGCTGTTTCCGATAAAACATGTAGAGAGTGGTTTCGACGTTTTAAAAATGGTGATTTTTCTTTGGAGGACAAAGAGCGTTCTGGACGGCCACGAGTATTCGAAGACGAAGAATTGCAGACATTGGTGGATGAAGATCCATGTCAAACGCAAAAACAAATTGCAGAAGCGTTAAATTGTGCTCAATATGTCATTTCCGACCGTTTAAAAGCCTTTGGGAAGGTCTACAAGGAAGGAAAGTGGGTCCTATATGAACTCAAGCTAAGAGACATTGAAAGGCGGAAAACCATCTGCGAAATTTTGCTTGCTAGGCAACAAAGAAAGGGGTTTCTCCATCGTCTCATCACTGGGGATGAAAAATGGATTTATTTTGACAATCCTAAACGTCGAAAAACCATTTGTGATCCTGGCCAACCCTCAACATCGACGCCAAAGCGGAATATCCACGGAAAAAAGGCTTTACTCTGCATTTGGTGGGATCAGGAAGGAGTGGTATACTATGAACTGCTAAAAACTGGTCAAACAGTCACAGGAGATCTCTACCGACAACAAATTATCCGTTTGAGTCGAGCATTGCACGAAAAACGACCACAATATGAAACGAGACAGCGTAAGGTGATTTTGCTGCATGACAATGCTCGGCCTCACGTCTCAAAAATTGTCAAGGAAACGATAGAAGCACTTCGCTGGGAAGTGCTACCACATGCAGATTATTCACCAGACTGTGCCCCATCTGACTACCACTTGTTTCGGTCAATGGCACACGCACTTGCTGAAGAACGATTTAATTCGTACGAAGATCTCGAAAAATGGATCTCCGCCTGGATAACCTCCAAAGATGAATCATTCTTTCGACGCGGAATTCGCTTGCTGCCCGAAAGATGGGAAAAAGTCATCGCTAACGATGGACAATATTCTGATTAACGTACTTTTTCATTTTCTTTCATGAATAAAGCTTTACTTTTTGTAAAAAGACGGACGGAACTTTCCGATTTACCTAATACTAATTTTTATATTAGTTTTAAAGTATCTTCCGATCTAGGATATTTTTATACTACATAAATTATTGCCATTACTGTCGTCGAATGCGCAACGATATATCGTCGTTGATACTTTTTGCAATTTTTGCGGCACTAAGAGAGTTAGTAAACGTCCGGACCGTCACGGACCGTGTTAATGAAGTAACGCCTTAACTAAATTCGAGCACAATACAGGAAACCGTCCGTTCGAAAAGATGTTCTTAATGTTCTTAAGAACATTATGCTGTTCTTAATCTCTAAGGCACTACGCGCCACTATAGTGGCTTTCGCGGATGCCATCTTCTTGTATAACGCGCCACTATAGTGGCTTTCGCGGACGCCATCTCTCTGAACGACATACCACACTCAATTGCATTATCAATTATTAAAGTAAATTGTTAAAGTCAACATACGTGTACCATATCTTTAAGAAAAATTATAAATTAATGATCAAACACTTTATTTCAATATACTCGTGTATAGAACAGCTATTATCCGTCACACATTGCAGTGCTGTATCATTTGCAAGTAATTCACAGTTGGATTCTACAATTTCCCAAATCAGTTTCACCGTTCGAATTTCCGAAAGGCCTCGAAGAATCTTTTTTCCATCGCTTCGACGGTTTTATCACTGGGCAACTGGCTTGCTGCGACGACACGCGTACAGTTGGCGTATCGCGATGGAAGGAGAACGGTTATTCCGTCTCAGCCATAAATTTGCTTCTTTTCATCACGCCAATCCTCCTCTATACAGACTAACCTCTCCAGTTCATAGCGGGTAGTTTTCAATCCGGAAGTCGGAGTCCCCGCTATATTATCCTCTGGAAGAGAGAGAGAGAGAGTGAGAGAGAAAAAGTCCGCGGATTACCCGTGAAAGACGGTCGAAGTTCGTACGTTGAATCGTAAAAATTCATTACCATTCGCGAGCACGCCGTGCGCGCACTCGACGTATACAGAGTACCGCGAACGTACGATACTGCGCGAATTCATTTTCTCTGGTTGCTCGTATCTTGGATTCATCCGTGCGGGCACCGTGACGGGAATGCTGAGTTCCTCGGGAATCTCCGGAGTCCACCCACTCATCCTGCGGGACGGGATAGACGGTTTTGGCGCGGAGCCCGTTGTTTAAAGGAGCCGAAGTGGTTGGAACAGGACCCTGCCCGCCGCTCGGACAATATTACTTCCCATCGAGTCGAGCACTTGCTGCAGTAACGTCGCGCTAATTCGCAGACTCGCTCGCAGACCCCGAGGAACACGGGATATTACCGTCTACCAGATCATTCCGGGGATATTTGAATCTCACGGCTCCCTGCCAGTCGTCTATGCACCTGCAACCCCTAATAAAGACGTTCTCCGGAACGGTACCCTGTCAAAAACGCTTTCGCGGTCGAACCAAGTCTTGGTAACGTACTTATTGTTGATAGCAAAACTGAACGCAGTCGTAGTAAAAGATTTCTTCAATAGAATATCTTCATTTCTCATTACAGTATTTTTATATGCAATTTAAGGTACTCTGCAATAATTGACATATTGTGTATGGCATTTTGATTGTCGTTCGACGCGATTTCAGGGCCCGCACATTTTTGGGCGTTCCAGAAATACTTTAGACGATTTTTGTATGTTTTTAATTCGCGTTTGGTACTATATTTGCACAAGGTATTTTTAAGAATTGATAGATATTATTTATACATCTATTTAAATCGTCTAAGCACCTGCAAGCGCTAATAAAGATGTTCTCCGGAACGGTACCCTGTCAAAAACGCTTTCGCGGTCGAACCAAGTCTTGGTAACGTACTTATTGTTGATAGCAAAACTGAACGCAGTCGTAGTAAAAGATTTCTTCAATAGAATATCTTCATTTCTCATTACAGTATTTTTATATGCAATTTAAGGTACTCTGCAATAATTGACATATTGTGTATGGCATTTTGACCGTCGTTCGATGCGATTTTAGGGCTCGCACATTTTTGGACGCTCCAGAAACACTTTATATGATTTTTGTAGTCTTTTTAATTCGCGTTTGGTACTATATTTGCACAAGGTATTTTTAAGAATTGATAGATATTATTTATACATCTATTTAAATCGTCTAAGCACCTGCAACCCCTAATAAAGACTTTTGCGGTCGGACTACGTCTTAGCAGCGTACTTATAGTTGATCGCAAAATTGAACGCAGTCTGGAATAGTTTTGTTTGTTCGATTAAGGGAAAACGAACGATTTTTTCAAAGTTGGAATATTTTTATGTGCAATTTAAGGTCCTCAGCCACCCACGACAATAATCAACACATTGAGTATGACATTTTTTAGACGCTCCAGAAACACTTTATACGATTTATGCAACTTTTTAAATTCGTATAAGGTATTCTTAAATATTACTATATATTTTTTATGCATCTATTTATTATGTACACTTTTTTACATTTTAACTATTATTTATTTTTCACACTTGAATAATGCTTTAGAGTATGATATCTGCTGAAGTATTCTCCTTTGTGCAATGATTTTTGGCACAATTTTCAGCTATATCTAGTTTCGCTCCTTTTTCCACTTGACAAGCAGATTTTACATTTTTTTTTTTTGGGAGGGAATTTCTTTTTGCCTTTGTCTATTATTAGAGACTTCGTTACCCTGGTAACGTAACAAGAAAATCTATTTTTACATCGTTAACCCTTTCAGTGCTGAACAACGACATATAGAAAAACATATCCAATAAGATCTCCCAATCTCAACATTATTAGAAATAATCAGTGAAATCTTGTCTGGGTTATGTGGAAAAATAGCAGACAATTTTAAACTGTAGAATGATTTTAAACAACGCAAAACAAAAAATGTAGAAAAAGTTTATTGAGAAAAGCATTTAAAAAGTGTATAATTTTATACACAACAAAATCACTACTATCATAGAATATTATGCAAAATACAAAATGTCATTAATTTCTTTAATACTAAATCCATCGTAACGGATCAAACGACCCTTTCCAGATTCTCTATTTTACAATTACAGAAGTTATAACATTGTCTTCGCAGAAATCGATCATCTTCTTCCAACATACATTGTAATAAACTTACACAAAATTTTCAAACCCTATATACACTACTTCCAGACAATATATACTACACAATTTTACTTCAGCGTAGATTTAGTATTAAAATTTCAAGTTTCTACACAGGTGTGCTATTACGTCGTCCCACTAAATTTCAATTAAAGCGTTACGCTCGCGAAATAAAATTAAACAGGTCGGCAGAATCCAATATCTTATCGAACGTGTAAACTCCTGTACACTCCGGTTGTAAATTAATATCATATAAATCGTAACCTGTACCACACTTTTCTCTGGCAGTCTAATTTAAAACTTAGTATACAATATTTTCCGAACAAATTCTACGCGTTCCTGCCTTGCGTTCTGCGATTATAAAACAAATATTTAAACTGAAAACCTCGACGCGGACGCACGCAATCGCGAAAGAAAACAGTTCAAGCTTGTCCCAACTTCCTAAGTGGATTCACGATCCCCAAGTTTGCAAAAATACGAGGTTACTTGTTGCTGAAAGTATCGCGGGGCGGTTCTTCCTTGAACACTTACGTTGTCGGATGATCCAGGAAAAGCCGTCGAATGAAAATCGCCGGTGCTGCCGATTATTTGTTATTAGGGGCATTCGAAAATATTCGAAACGAGTGATTCACCAGCCAACGAGAATTCGCGTGGGAATTTGAAACGAGTTTTCTACGGAATATTTGCTCGACAACGTTTCCCGTCATACGCGGAAAATTATTCAAACAGAGCCTCGGTTATTTGAAAGCACGCGTTTCGTTTTCTATACGGGCGCGGCATAAAAATAAATTCGTTTCACATTTTCGAACAAGGATATTCGTAATGAAGAGAATCTCTGGCTCGCGTGAGAACGAATGAAAACTCATCGTTATCGCAGCCGGCTCGAATTTTACATCAACGAACGATACAATCGGAACCATTCAACCTGTGTAACAGACCATATCGGCCGTACCCGCAATGAAATCATCTCGTCGAACCTGCCCGCGCATTGAATCTTTTGCCGCGATAAGAGCTATGAACAGTGAAGCACGAGAGAGAGAAAGAGAGAGAGAGAGTCAGTTCCATCGACTGTAGAGTAGAATTGTGCAACTGGAAATAAAAGTCACTCTAACGGACGCTTTGAATTTCCGGAAGTTATTTTTCAAAGCGCGATAATGAGTCCTCGCTTCGGAACATTTATGTATTTTCACCCGTAGGCTAACCAAGCGAGTTGGTTTCGCCTTCGTGTTAGTTGTGCTCATTCGATTCGACCATAATTTTCTTGCAATTGTTAAACAAGAAAATGTTAGCGTAATGGGTCAACGATTTGCGCGAAGCTTCGCTCCGAACATCCTTTATTGGCTTCGATGTAAATTATGCGCGCTCGTGCAATGAGTTGGTACATTTTTATTAACATTTTAACAGCTGAACGAACAACCTCGAAAATCCTATGAAATCGAAGTAATTTATTTAACGAAGCAATGATTGAAAATTTAAAATGTGTGACAGGAAGTTATTCTTTAACATTCTTCTATTCTTCGGGTCTCAAATAAATTTAGTGCAACGAATATATTAATGTACAAATTTATTTTTAAACGTGGATAAACAATTCTGTTATCCATATATGGGTGATATGGCAGTCGAAGTGTTAATAGGACTTTCAATAATTGTGCTGTAACAAAATGAAGCTTAACAATCGCTTTTAGATTGTAATTGTTAAGGAAATTTTTTTTCTCATTAACACTTTGACTATCATGTCACCCATATATGGGTGACGGAGCAATTTGTCCATATTTAAAAATAAATTGCACTACATTTAGTTGAAATCTGGAGAATACGAGAAGGTAGAAGGTTAACTATGTATCGTGCATTTTAAATTTTAAATTGTTCTTTCATCAAATAAATTACTCTGATTTTGTTGAATTTTTGAGGTTGTTGTTCTGGCGATTATTTCAGAATTTTTCCATGACTGAAAACTTTTTAATGGCTCTTTCAACGTTGACAGCAATTTTTATTGCGAATCAACAATGCATCCCCAATAATATTGTATAATAATGTTGTTACAAATTGGAATGTAAAAATAGAATTTTAAGCTTCATTTTGACACAGCGCGAATATTGAAAAGCCTAATAATAGGCTTCCGGTCGATAAAGTGTTAAAGTGTTAAAAAGTTTTCAGTCATGAACTATGGACCTCGAAAAATTCTAAAATAATGGCTAGTTGGTAAAGTGTTAATATTATAATAACATTTGTTAATACATTTTAACTAAAGGACTTGTGACATGAAAATATATATTGAGAGTACAAATAAGTCTCCGCCGGCTGAAATCAAATAGCGCGACCAGTAAGTTATGGCGGCCATTGTCAGATGTAAGACGTCATATCGAAAGGGTTGCACATATATCTACGACATAACGACGATAGGTACATCATCATTAAGCATAATCATTTTGTGTCGCCTTTTAATCTTATTTTCTCATCTTCCAGATATTTCGATGAAAATTTAAAGTTGATGAAAGTTGCGGATCGTTCGATACCCGGCGGAAAAAGTCGTCGTCAGGAAAGGGTTAAAACCCCTGGTATTTTATTTTCATTAATTAAGTCTGAATAATGCAAATTTGCGTAATAAAAGAATGCTACAAGCGACTAAAGACGCTTCCGCTTCGCCGTTCCTAAGCAAAATGGCGGCGGTTAACGGCGCTTCCGGTGCACCGCGATAAAAACATCGACGCTCAGACAAGATTTCTGATAAAAATTGCGGATTGTTCAATATCCAGTCGAAAAAGTCATCGTCAGCAAAGGGTTACAGTCTCCGGTATTTAATTTTCGTTAATTAAGTCTGAAAACCGCAAATTCGCATAAGAAAGAAATACAACGAGCGATCAAAGACGCTGCTGTTCGTCGTTCCCATTCAAAATGGCGGCGGTCACGGGCGTGTCTGAAGCACCGCGATAGAAACAGCCATAAAAGTCGTCATCCGCGAAGGATTAAAACACCCAGTATTTCATTTTCATTAATTAAGTCTGACAAACGCAAATTCGCGTAGGAAAGGAATACAACAAGCGATAAAAGACGCTTCCACTTCGCCGTTCTCATTCAAAATGGTGGCGGTCTCCGGCGCTTCTGATGCACCGCGATAGAAACAACCATAAAAATCATCATCCCCAAAGACATAAAATATCCCAAAACAATATTCTCGTCTTAGCAACTCCATAGCCCAAAATTCTCCAACCAGAACAATATAACAAAAACGCCAAAAATATTTTAAATATTTTACACAATTTATTAATACTTCTAGTCGCTGAAAGCGTCAAGGGATCGCCCGTAGAGCTTCGAGCCCCATGGACCCTGGTATTCCTCACGAAATAAATGGGGAAGGGTCTAAAAAGCGGAGTTTAGGGTACGAATCGCGACGGGGCCCGCAAGCGATCGGACAATGACATCTTCCAGAACAATTCATTGTTCCAAGAAAGGCTGGTTCGTTTACGAGTAGAGCAGGGCAGATCAGAGCAGTTCAGAGCAGAGGAGACCAGAGGAGAGCAGGACCTAGCCGAGCCGGAGCGAAGGCAATGGCAGCGGCGTCTCTCCTGGTAGTTTCTCTCTGCCCCCTACCCTAGCACCCTCTTGCTGACGGTTAGTTGCCGCGGGCCGTCTCATTGAATACACGCGGGGACAATGTAGTCTGCACAATACCGGTGTCAGCCGGAAATGACGCTACGAAGAGAGGAGAGAGACTCCGGCGTAGTCGGGCTCCACGAATTGGCGGCGTTAAGGCAGCCAGAGCAACCCCTCTACAAACGTCGTCCCGTATCTCTGCTGCGTAACGCACAATTGGCCGTGTTGGTGGGTAGCAATGTGGCACGCTATGGCTGACTAGGCTGACTACCACTCCGACTGCCGACTCTCTCTCTCAGAGACACTGATACTGTCATTAACGGGAGCGCTGGAGCCTGGCGCCGCTGTTCTGTTCCGCACGGTGCCGAGCCGAGCGGAGCAGAGTGCGGAGCGGAGTGCGGAGCGGAGTAGTAGGTTGGCGCGATGGAACGAAGCGTATCAGCGAGCAAGTTTTTCGACTCACCGCGTTTCGATAAGCGAGAGAACCCACCGCCCCGCTAACGGGATTCATTAATGTCGTCTGAACAATTGATTGTGAGAGCTGGGTCAGGGGATAGCGGGGGGAGGGTCGGAGACGCGCACCGTCGCCGCTGCCGTCGTCGTCGTCGTCGTCGTCGTCGTCGTCGTCGACGGACGGAATAATGGTATCGATGAGACGAGTTAGATGAGAGAGAATCGTTTTAAGTATCTTCGCGGGACGGCTATTGAATCGGCCTCCTCTGCCGGATGAAATGACTGATCGGGGAGAATGGGGCTAGTGATTGCGGGGGGTTACTTTAAATTGGAAGGTAAGCCGGGAACTTCGATCCGAGAGATAATAGGTGATTCGACGTGGTGACATTGTCAATTTTCGTACGACATTTTGTTTAATTTATGCTGACGGTGGAAACGATGGTGTACGATTGTCGGCTGGGATCTGCGTAGACCTGGGAACGGGATTTATCATTAACCCTTTGGAGATCGTTTTGGGGTTATAGTTGGGTGTCGTGATGGTTGGAGGTAATTTTCAATGAGGGGATGGTTATATAGAATGAAGGAGATTATAAGGGAAAAAGAAAATTTAGGAATTGTTGCTTTAGATATATGTAACAATACGTTTTAAGTTTGTTTGAAAATTATTGTTTTATAGTTCTTAATTGTGTGGTATCTTTCTAAGGCAGTTTCCAATGTGAAGTTCTGGTTTTTGAGAACACATGTCGAGATAGGATAATTAGTTCGATGTCTTTCGCAATTAATTTTTCTTTTTTAACGGGAAGAATAATTTTTAAGTTTTTATTTTTTTACAGTGTCGTAATGTATGTAGTTTTTGACAGTAACAATTTTTTTTATAGAAGTTTGACATACTAGCAGTGTATACTAAGGTATCATGGTGGATATACCTTCCTCTCAGTGTGTGTAGAATAATAATGAGCACCTGGATCGCGTAACTATTATACGAAATTGTTTTGTGTATATTTTATTATACTATTTATAATATTGACGGTTTATAAAGGATTATATGTTCGTGTTACAGTAGGATAGAGTACGCCATTTTTGTATATGTTTGAATTCTGGTTGTTCGAGATTTCTGTATAAACTTGAATTATGGTTGTTCGCGAATTCAGTGTATGTTTGAATTCTGGTTGTTCGCAATTTCTGAATATGTTTGAATTCTAGTTGTTCGCAATTTCTGTATATTGTATGTTTGAATTGTGGTTATTCGCAATTTCTGTATATTGTATGTTTGAATTCTGGTTATTCGCAAATTCTATATATTCTATGTTTGAATTCTTGTTGTTCGCGATTTCTGTATATATTTGAATTCAGCTTGTTCGCTATTTCTGAATATGTTTGAATTCTAGTTGTTCGCAATTTCTGTATATTTTATGTTTGAATTCTGGTTGTTCGAGATTTCTGTATAAACTTGAATTCTAGTTGTTCACAATTTCTGTATATTGTATGTTTGAATTCTGGTTATTCGCAATTTCTGTATATTGTATGTTTGAATTCTGGTTATTCGCAAATTCTATATATTCTATGTTTGAATTCTGGTTGTTCGCGATTTCTGTATATATTTGAATTCAGCTTGTTCGCGATTTCTGAATATGTTTGAATTCTAGTTGTTCGTAATTTCTGTATATTGTATGTTTGAATTCTGGTTATTCGCAAATTCTATATATTATATGTTTGAATTTTGGTTGTTTGCGATTTTTGTATATTGTATGTTTGAATTCTGGTTGTTCGAGATCTCTGTATAAATTTGAATTCTGGTTGTTCGCGATTTCTAAATATGTTTGAATTCTACTTGTTCACAATTTCTGTATATTGTATGTTCGAATTCTGGTTGTTCGCAATTTCTGTCTGTTGTATGTTTAAATTCTGGTTGTTCGCGATTTCTATATATTGTATGTTTGAATTCTGGTTATTCGCAAATTCTATATATTATATGTTTGAATTCTGGTTGTTTGCGATTTTTGTATATTGTATGTTCAAATTCTGGTTGTTCGCGATTTCTGTCTATTGTATATTTAAATTTTGGTTGTTCACGATTTCTATGTATTGTATGTTTGAATTCTGGTTATTCGCAAATTCTATATATTGCATGTTTGAATTCTGGTTGTTTGAGATACCTGTATATGTTTGAATTGTGGTTGTTCGATATTTCTGCGTATGTTCGAATTCTAGTTGTTCGCGATTTCTATATATTGTATATTTGAATTCAGCTTGTTCGCGATCTGAATCTTCGTTTGTTCCATTTGCCTATCCATCCAGCCGTATTAACATTTTATTTTCCAGCCTGTACACAAATCGAAAAATCGTAACATCGCATCGGCAGCTGCTGGGAACGCCACCTGACCATATAGCCATGACAAAACAGAAGAAAGAGAAAATTAAAATTACGTGGTCAACGATCGGTGTAATTCATCGTTGGAGGTTTAATGATTTTCCGATACGATGGCTAAGAAAAATATGAATTTAAAATAAAGTTGCAATTAATCAATTGCTGCGAGAACCATTCATTAACTTCTGCACCGAACACATATTTTTCAACCCCATTTATCTCAACACCAACCGTCAACTTCTCCAACATAATATAGAAACCTAATAATTCAAATTAATTGTTGGAATTTATTTCGTAAATTTATTACAAAATAAATCTACTATTTCTAACCTAGGAAGGATCTTCAACTGTTTATATTCGACCGTTCCTTCTGAGTATCGATCTCTTGTGTGTCTGTCTGTAGTAACGTTTCTTTCGTAGAGTAAAGACGTGTCTCACAACATGCTTCTAGAGTAGCTATTAAAGTATATAAATTATATTTCATATTTTACAATATAGTGTAATTTTATTTTATACCCATATTCCAATATTAATGAATTCCAATCAAGCTAAACCATAGAATATCGAACAGAACCTTTCCAATTCTCGATCGAAATCGAATCACAAACGCCACGAAAAGATTGTCGAGTAAATAAAATTTCAATTACATCCGCAATACGTTAGCCTGGAATGTCGAAGCGCGATGCCATCGAAATAAGATGGGCGAATTAGAAAAGTTTTAATTAGTTCTTGCCCGGAGTCTAGTCTTCGAATAGAATTTATCGATAGAATTCGGTGCGGATAGGTCGTTCGAGTGCCTCACGGGGAAATATTTGACAGGGTGCTATATTAATTCCCCTGCTCGGGTATCTGCGACTACATTTTGTTTGCGTCGAAACTTTTCTGGCCGAAGATTGAAATACACGTTCTCCTTAAAGTACAGACCATAACCGGGAGGGACGGTTAATTATGGCTACAGGCGGGCCTCTTTTGTCGAGTCATTCGGCTCGTTTGCACTTGATAATACCGTGACAGTGATATTGGCGTAACGAGTTCCGGAAGTTCGTAAAAGTTTTTTAATTAGCACATTAGACGGCCACACTTTACACCGCAAATTCATTTATCACAAGCGGGGAAGTTTCGTTGGGAAAAAGGTGCAAGTTTCAGCCGCTCCAGGAGAAACTTTATCGGACTGCATAAAACAACAATTGCTCTGCGTGGATCCCCGCCGTCGTGGTTGGAACTAACAACACATTTGGAAGCATACATTTCGTCCAGAAAGACTCGTAATACTTTTTCATGTCAAGCGTATTGCACCACTCTTCAGCTCAAAACTTTACGCGCACATTTTCAAACAACCGTTGTTCTTCAAAAAGTTCACGAGGCAACCGTCTTTCCTTTACGTTTTTTTTATGCAGAATACTGCGAGAGCGCTGTCCTGAAACTTGCTTTAAAAATTATGCGAACGACTGTTATATCGTAGCACATTTTTTTTAGTTAGCTTGCATTGCCACCGCGGCTTTACAGAGGTTCGTTCAAGTTGTTAATTCTGTGCCGATTTACAGAGCGTTCCTGTCCAGTCTGGTAAGTGTAGTTCAGTCTACAAGTAATTATGTAGACTATTCACTCTTTGAACTCCCAATTTCTACATCACTATACTTATATCTAAAGATTTGTAAAAATTTAATTATTGCAAGGACGGGTAATATTACAAAACTCTATATGCATAAAATTAAGTAAATCGTATACAATGAAAATGATCTTAGTCTAAAGAAACGCCTTGGTTTTCGAATTAACCCTATGCACTCGAAACTATTTCAACTCGAAAATCATGGCATTTCTTCTCATCTGGGACATTTTTATTCTACATGATTTATTTCGTCTTCTGCATGCGTGACTTTTTATTATTACTCGTTTTTACAATCGTTATATTTTTAACAATTCCTTGGATGCAAGATTGTCAATGTTAAAATTCTTTTTAATTATAGTGTGGCCATTTTCTGTGGTGTCTTGGAGCCACCACTCGAGTGTTCAGGGTTAATACTAAACCTGTTGAACATTCAAATTGGCTAGGATATGTTGTCTTATAAAAATGACAAAAAGTCGTTTATTTAGATTTTGTGCAATTTTTATTAGAATATATGATTCAAGAAAGTAGTCCAATCAATTATAATTCCAACAATTGCAAAATAAATGATCTGAAAGGGGTTGTTTGACACACTGTGGTACATTTAGTGTTAAATAACGTTGTACTAGACTAAGATTTATAATTGCAACAATCATTCTAATTCTAGATTAATTTTGAACGCTTCGGTTGTTTAATAGAAATCACCTAAATTCGTGCAAGGTGGCTCTAATAATTTAATTATCCCCTGTAATTTTATTAGGATGCTGCGTATGAAATATTAGACTTTGAACAGTGATGTTAATGCAAACGACCCTTTTTAGATTTTTTATTTTATTATTACTGATGTTTATTGCTGTCTGTGATGGATTTTTCAATCCTTCAAACTTGGCCAGTTTGCACGTGGCACTAATTTATTAAATTTGACTAGGTTCTCGATGACCCAGCTTCCCTTGTTCATAAAGGACAATATATAAAAAGGTTCACGAAGATTGAATTCCTAACTCAGTGGGAAAAAGTAACCGTTTGAAGAAAAGGGGTAGCAGATCCTGTTTTAGACGCTGGATATTGTAAGCCAGTTAACCCTTTGCACTCGGAGCTGTTTTAAATTGATGCCAAAGCATTTATTCTAGGATAATTTCATTTTGCACGATTTATTTCGTCTCATGCATGTGGGATTTGTTTAGTATTATACTCGTCCTTAAAACAATTGAATTTTTATCAATTTCAAAGATGTTAAAATTCCTTCGAATAATAATCTGACAATTTTTAGTGGTGCTTCAGACTCACCATTCGAGTGCAAAGGGTTAATACTAAGGGTTAATTGCTTTATAATAATAACAAGACTGTATCTATTAACATGTTGAATGCAAAGCCATTTTGCTCAGCTTTCGTGTCACATTTTATTTACCTTTAAACAAAAATAATGCAACTGTGCATAAGCAAAAGACTCGCTTAGCTCATGTGTGCTTTTCTGTTTCAATCAAATCTATCAAAATAGTGCGAATATTTCTGAATATTATATGAATTATTTGTAACATATTAATTTGTAAATTTGATACTGCCAGTCTCCAGGAACTGACATAGCATTCAACCTGTTAAAACTTCATACAATACTTATTGCAAGGTATACGTCATTAAAGAAGTACATCCGAAAATTTCTGATAAAAACATTCTTGTAACTTGACTGGTAACATTCTTGACTGGTTTGGTAATTCTAGTGTTAAAAACGATAAATATAGAAATCGGTGATGGATCAGGTAGCAGCGAGAAAGGGCGATCAATTATCTGTTCATCCATCTGTTGGTGAGCATAAGAAGCTGAGCCGCCACGTTGCTACGATATCAATGATATCTATACTCGTGTCGTTTTCCATAATAATCCACTTCAAAATTCCAGAGCAACGATGGAATTAATTTTCCACATTAATAATTAACAACATTAATTATGGTATATGCACAGCGGCGCGACGTGCCTAACACGTGTTAATGCACAGTTTAAAAAAGAATCTTCATACGTGTCACCATGAACAATCTCGAAACAAGAGATTACAGATTGAATCTGCACAAAAATTTCGAGATCACCAGGAAAGCGGTTCCCTCGCAAGACCAAAAACCGGTTCCGACCGATCTCTATATTTCCCTCCTCGACAACAGGTGCCGGTTACGTCAACGGTTCCTTTCTCGCTCATTCCTTCGACAAGAAGAACCCGTAAGGATTTCCTAATCGGCCAACTGGCGGAAGCACGCGTAACAAATGTTGAATGTCGTAGAAAGACGTGCGTGGCAACGAGATGCACCGTCGTCGCGTGCTTGCTTGTCCTTAATTCGCGTTCCCGTTCGCGATGCAGTTTCATCGACTGTGCACTTTCACTAGCGGTCAGACTGGAATCGAGATCAATGTCCCACGTGAAGGTTCCCGTCGCGTCGTATTGACCTCGGGCCAAGAAAGATGCAACCGATCCGACACAGCTCCGAGGGAGAGAACGCGCGTCTCCGCGTGGCAGCAGCCTGAGCAACTAAGTGGGCCAGGCATCGCGGATCGTGGCAATGGGATCCGCGACTCGGCGTGTCCTGGCTGCCTGTTGCTGCCACGTTCCTGGCAACGAGAGGATCCTACGTGCACCCGTTTTATCTACGCCGGTCACAGACAACCAAGTCTAAACACACGTCCGTAAGCGTGTCACGGAGACACAGGGGTGGTAGTGGCGGCAGCACCACCACCACCAGCAGACCTTCCTGCAGGCCAAGGGGGATGATGTTGTTGCGACTCGTGCACACAGAGGCAGAAACGAACGGAGCGACCCTAACCCGTGATCCGGAAGCTAGTTTGCAGTCCGAGGATCCTCTCCCTCGGAAGAGAAAAATAAACGTTCGGGAAAGAAGAGCAAGAGAGAGTGAGGAAGAGATATTGAGAGAGAGGGAGAGAGAGAGGGAGAGAGGACACCCTGCAGGGCAGGGAAAGGGATAAACAGAGATCGTCGGAGAGAAACCCGAGGTCCCTCGGAGATGAGTGCGGCCGCCCGAAGGAGAACGATATTACTCCTTGGTGGCGTGCACGATGGCTGCTTGCTCTCCATTCTCATCCTTCTACTCGTCCTTCCCTTCCTTCGTTCCCTGCTTCTCTTGCTTCTTCTGCTCCTCCACTACTCCCCTTTTTATCCCGCAGAGCATGAACACGGAGAAAAGGATAAAAAGATTACAGGAGCAAATACCCCGGCGAGGCGCATCCGTCGTCGAATAGACCAACGCGGATAGATAGGAATCTTTCACCTCCCTTTCGGATGGCAAACAGGAAGCACAATCCCCTATCCCCAGGGATAACCGATCCGCTAATTCCTTTTTTTTCCCTGGGAAATCACTTTTCGCCCCTCGCTACGACCGTAAAGGGAAAAATCATTTCTCCGATTACGTGATACGCTTGCTATTGATCAAACGTCGCTTCACCGGCTGTAACAATTAGAGCTTCTTCAGCGATTTCGTTAGTCTCGTTCTCGAGTGTTCCGGAGATAATAGTCACGAAGTCTTGTGATGTGTAGGTTATGTTTGGGTGAAGGTATTTTTGCGTGGTGTAACAAGTGGGGGAGTTTGTTGTTGCTGATTCAAACAATTTAGAAAATTGTAAAGAACGTTCTGGAAAATGATGCCATATTTGAATATTACAGCCTCCTTTTTGCAACAAGTTTTGAAAAATTGTTGAATCATTTTGTTTGTCTGTTAGAATTATCGATAGATAGCATTGAATAATGATAGAATTTGTCCATTTCTAATCAATATTTAACACTTTAACTGCCAGAACAACAACCTTAAAAATTCCACAAAATCAAAGTAATTTATTTGATGAAACAACAATTTAAAATTTTAAATGTACGACACTTATATTTGTACATATATTTGTACATATTAATG
>CM052099.1:17342883-17355820 GCA_028453745.1 Agapostemon virescens
GGATTACTCGTGAAGTCGACGTGCTTCATCCCCCTGATATGCGTCGAATATAGGACGATAAAGGGACGTAACTGGATAGGGCAGGTCAGAATCGGCCAGCTTTAACCCGTTCTCTGTTAGTTTCTGTTTCTCTTCCGAGATCTGAATGGATGCAATTTTGTCATTATTACAAAGCAATATATTGGATAGTCAGGAAAGTATTGGGAGATTTTTGTCGCGCATGTGAGAGATGACGTTTCAGTCTACAATTTTCATGCAGACAGTTTTGTATTTCGTCGATCGTGTTAAAAGTAATGTTAGTGTGAAATTGATCATTAATTGATCATTAATATTATGACTCGAGGTCATAATATAGTGGGTCGATGAATTTGTTTCAGCACCGTCTACAACAAATTTATTAAACTACAACTACAACTAAAAATTAAATTGGCTGAGATGTTTCGACGGGCTGCTATACCGGGTGTTTGCGAAATCGTGGATAAAATATTATAGCTATCTGAAGAAACATAAAATATTGAAGAATCCACATACGGCGTTCGACGTGTCAACGTGGCTCGTTGACATTTAGCATTTTAAACGCGTCGACACTGGAATGCATCTTAAAAAAACAGAAATATTGTATCTCGCGAAATACATCGGTAGTTCGCACGCGATGGCTCGATTAAAAATTCGTTTGAAATTCGGTATTTCGAAATCTCATCTGTCCCTTCCGTCAATTTGATGCGTTTATCTCGTACACGCGGCACGCTGCGATAAAAAAAAAAAGAATACTGTGTGCGCCATACACGTCGTGTCGATGTTTGCGAACGACACGAGCAATCTTATGCCTGGATGAACAGAAATGTCGTTTTTTTTTTTTGTTTTATGCAAACTGCTTTTATATTGATTGTTAGCATCGCAGCGAATTGACAGACAGAGGGAACGTAGTTTAGAAAAGCAAAGAAACGAGCAATGAGAATTGAACACGAAGGGAAGTGAATACTGTACATAGAGGAAGCTTTAGAATCTACATTCACACAATAATCCCAAACAAAATTATTACGTTACTATCCCTGTTTGAAATTACTATCGCTGTTACAAATATCATCTTCCAGTACGATCTCCAAAAGGAAAACTCAGCGACAACAAGATATACTAGGGCTACCCATAACTAATAAGCTACTTTGAAAACTAAAACAAATTTTTCCAGTAAAATCAAGTTTTATTTATAATCTATTATCTCTGTTACTATGAAGGCGAGAATATCAACGCTATCGACACCATTCCAACGCTAAAACCTGCGTACATTCTTCCTTAAAAAGACAAGCACTCGGCCAACAGGCTAGCACTTTAGGGAAATTCAGAATAAATTATAATTGTAAGGTAGTTTTGCCCATTTTCGCGATTTTGACCACGCGAAAGTTTAAATTCGCACCACGGCCGCAATTCTAATCCGATCGACCTGGGCGTTGGCATGCACACTTCCCAAGTATCTAGGTACCGGTAGAAAGAGTTACAAACAAATCAGCGACATAGTCGTTTTTGCCCATTTCTTGGACCCCCTTCAGGGGTTCCCCTTTAAAAATTGCCAATTTTCACGGAACTGCCACGGCGAGAATATCAACGCTATCGACACCATTCTAACGCTAAAACCTGCGTTCATCCTTCCTTAAAAAGACAAGCACTCGGCCAATAGGCTAGCACTTTAGGGGAATTCAGAATAAATTATAATTGTAAGGTAGTTTTGCCCATTTTCGCGATTTTGACCACGCGAAAGTTTAAAGTCGCGCCACGGCCGCAATTCTAATCCGATCGACCTGGGAGTTGGCATGCACACTGACCACGCATCCAGGTACCGGTAGAATCGGAGGCGGATCAGGTAGCAGCGAGAAAGTCGTTCTTTCGTCCCTCTGTCGGTGAGCGCAGGACGTAGAGCCGCCATGAACCGTCCAGTACTAATTTGGCCGATGGCATTTGTGTCAAACATCTATTCTTTCGTGCAATTTTTACCAGTTAGAATGATTTCGAAATTATGTTTGCACGCCATTTAGTAAATCAATGCTTCTAGCTGCTCCAGAAAAGTGAAGTCGTTTGATTGAATTTGTAGAAAGCTATTTAAATTTAAAAAGTGTCCGAATACATTGGTGAGCCACGAAATTATGTTTGCACGCCATTTAGTAAATCAATGCTTCTAGTTGCTCCAGAAAGGTGAAGTCGTTTGATTGAATTTTTAGAAAGTTATTTAGACTTGAAAAGTGTCCGAATACATTGGTGAGCCACTGTAAACGTAGTAGACTGTAGTAGAATTAAAAAATTGTTAACTGAGGCGTCACTAAAAATTGCCATACTAATATTCAAAACAACTATCACACGACCATAATTACATTTAATAAATCGTGAAAAATTCACCTGCTTCACGTACGAATAACAGTAACAAATTCGACATACAAGAAAGCAAATGAACCACGTAGAACGTAACTATTCCACCTGGAAGAAACGTCTCGATTTTGGAATTAAAATTGCTCGGTGTGCTAAAGGGTTAAGAATCGTTGAAGAAGAATATTGCATCACTCCCATCGCTGATAGATTTACTTCTAGTACCGGATGGGTGATCATTACTTTTCTTACGGTCTATACTTCGTCCCGCGAGGGTGTTGTTTTGAAACTTTCGGACTTCGCGCTGAGAAAAAGTGGGCTCCGTTGGCGGGGCCTCTCTTTCTCGCCAGTCTGCGCAAAAGGCTGGATGGTTGTCGGTGAATGAAAAATTACATGGGTAGGAAGCACGACGTCGCCAGGACATGGAATAATGATGGAAGGAAGAAGAACTGACGAGTCGTTCCCTGGCTTTACTGCAAGGAAACCGCCCTACCCTTCCTTCCAATTCACCTAAATGGGAATGAAACGCCTCGAAATGGCTCCGACAATCTGATCGGGAGACCTCGACAGGAGGGGCCGATTAGTCGGGGATTTATGAGTTTATTCAATATGTATAAAATTCATCAGCGGCGAATCCGATCGAGTTAACCGACCCTCCCGGAGAAATTCGATGAATTTTGTAATATAACGTCTACCTTGGACTGCGTCGATTTCGCGTATTATGATTCAATCGTGATAATTACAAAGGAAACATTAATCAATCGTTAGCCAGGAATAACGAGTATTGCTGGAATTATTAATTTACGAATCATTTCGAATTGCCATGATATTTTCCGCGATCTCTGAGAACAGTAGGCTGTCGTTCTTTCTGCACATATTCATTTTCATAGGTTTCGAAACATTGCGAATCTGGAGAAATATTATTTTGTTACGAATTTTATTATGTCCGTGACGTAAACATTATTTGTCTGGTTTTTATTGCTAAAAAACAAATAGTTTAAATTACGAATTCCTTTGACACAAGCACAGCGATGTTTTTATTGTAAATTAACATCCTCAGTAATGTTATCTAATAATTTGGTTACAAATTACAATGTAGAAGCAGTTTTCTAGGCTTCATTTTGTTACGGTGCAACTATTTAAAGTCCTAGTAATAGGCTTCCTAGTAAAGTGTCAAAATTGTTTAAAATAATAGTGTGCCAATTTTTCACTCGAGTGCAAAGGGTTAATAAATGAACGAAGGGCAACAAACTTTCGTAAATAACAATCTTTCCAAGCTCCACATATTCTTATGGCTCTACCCCAAAAATGGCAAAAGGTCATAGATAATAATGGTCACTATATACTCGAATAAAATTCATTTTGAATAAAAGAAACATTTCATCAAAAAATGACGAAAATCTCTCAATAGTTTTCGGATTATCAATATTTAATTTGATGAAGAAATTAAAAACTACTTTCGAGTTAAAATTGCTTAAATATGTGATAAACTTGAGTCTTAGAGGGTTAAAAACAATGTTCCTCTGTTAACAATGTTCGCATACTGAACGAAGACGGTTAATTAATTAGCAACGATAAGTTTGTTTCGAACGTTGCACTCGGTAAGGGAAACAAGTCAGCCATGAGTCAGACTACGACGGAACAGAACTTCAAGCTGCATCGGAGAATTAGACTTGCGTTGAAATAATGTTAACAGAACAAAATCGAAATAATTATATCTTTCCTCGTCTGCAACCTGTACCACATAAATAAAATGTTATTTGCAATAAATACAGTTGCCTAGTATCCAGTGTAAAATTAAATATAATTCAACTTTGTAAATTGTATTATAATTATAATGTAATATATTAATTATGTGTACGATACTCTGTTCAAAATACGTTACTTTTATCAGATGGAAAATGATTCATCAGTTTTCAATACTCGCTGCATAATTGACAGTATTAGGATATGTCAAGATAATTGTTTTACGAATGTTTTCGTTGATCTTTTAATATTATATATCTAGAAATTTAAATTAATTATCTGAAAACGAAAATAAGAAAGAAGTACTAAGGGGCAAAGTAACTTTCAACGCTTGTCAGAGATAAATTAAGAATACAGGTACGTAAGTAACAAACCGGAATTTCTGTCTAGAAAATCACGTTGTTATCGTACGAAAAATATACGAAATATTTCATTCAAAGTATGGCCCTTCGGTTGCTATAAACTTTCCGATATTAGTACCATAATAACAGTTTATTGTTAACGGATCTTAACATGATTATTGTTATCGTTAACATGATCGTTATTGTTAATATAATCGAAATATACTGCATCGAGAGAAGCTTTGTAAGAAATCAAATAAATTCTGGCCGGCAAAATAGGTTCTATTGCAAGCTATAAAATACATATTACGGAGTCGATATAATGCTGGTACGTCTTTAATTCTCCGATGAAATTACAGTTTCCAAGCACGCGAGGCGAAGCTGTCGTCGAACCGAATCCGAGTGTCCCCGAATTACACTTCGTCACGCGATCCTGGGATTCGGAACGATGTCTGTCGAGGATTAGAAAAAGGCAAGCATTCGGGCACTCTAAGCAGAAATTTCACAGTGCCATGAAATTTTACGTACGCGGGACGTCGCGCCCCGACTTTGGCTTATCCTCCGCGAGGCGGAGGTTATTCCTCTCTTCCGCCATTACGACTTTTACCAGTGCAGCATCAAGCGTGTATAACTTCGATCTGATTATGGTTCTGCGATTTCCTTTTGCAAGGGCCTCGGCGTGCTCGCAAGATTCCGCGAAACTAGTAATCGATGCCATAACCATCGAGAAAATGTCCCGGGGCCGCAATCCGCTTTCCCACCTGGAAGCGCTCCTCGGAATCGCAATGATCCCGTTCGACCGGAACTACGAATTTACTTCCGTAAGCATGTTCAGAAGTCGACTCGTTAGAGGTATGCTGGAGTTACGTAAAGTACACCCACCTGGAGTCCGAAACATTCTACTTATCATATACAGTGGCCGACGTTAATACTCGGACACACTGATACTCGAGAAATTCATGCTACACTGGCTCGCAGAAGTATTCGGACACTCTTCAATTCTAAATAACTTTTTCAAGATTGAACCTAACGACTTGACTTTTACTGGAGCGACTAGAAGCATCGATTTACTAAATTTTGAAATAATTCTAATTGTTAGAAATTACGTGCGAAAGTAGAAATGACATTTTTTAAAACATTTTTATTTCAACTCGTAATGAACATTTAAAATATGCATTTTTCAGAATGGTGTTAGTTATACGTGTGCTGAAAATTTCACTGAAATCGATCGACGCGGGAAGAAATAAAACGCGTAGAAAGATGTAAGAATTTCTGGAGTTTTAACCTCTTCGGCACTATGCGCCGCTATAGTGTCTTTCGCGGATGCCATCACTCTGAGACGTACCATACTCAATTGTATTATTAATTATCAAGGTAAATTGTTGAAGTCAACATTCGTGTACCATATCTTTAAGAAAAATTATAATAAATACAAATTTTCACCATTTTATAATATATAGTACGTTTAAATTTTTTAGTATGTGGCTCAAATAAAAAGTATTTAAAAAGTTCATGCCAATTACAATATGTACAAAATTCATTTCGCATATCGTTTATTAAATCAATGCAACTAATTGCTCGAGAAATGTCAAGACGATTGGTCCGATCTTAAAAGAGTTATTTAGATTTGAAGAGTGTTCGAATACTTTTGTGAGACACTGTATATTGGATAGTCGTAAAAGTATTGAGAGATTTCTGTAATTTTCTTTAAACAAAAATAAGAAAGACGAAAATGAGTAAGAACATCTTGTTTAAGTGGCTTGAGCACACTCAATTCTATTATTAATTATTACAGTAAATTATTCAAGATACATTTTCTTGCTGAATAATGTTACGAATCGAACAATTTTCAAAAACGTCGTGCAGCGTCTCGAATTTTCATCTGAGTTTACTTGCATCTTTCTCTCGATACTTTTCCGACTATCCAATTGTAATTTATTAATTTTAACAATTCCTAAGTTTTAATTAATTCCGAGAATACGTAGAAAATGGTTTAATGGTACATGTCTGTTGTTCGCAATAATTTATAAAATTTTTCGGATCTTGTATGTGTTTGCACATAGTGCGACGATTAAGTAACTAATGCTCCAAGGGCCAGGTTCAGTAAACTGTATCTAAACCGCTTCTGCAACCAACAATAATGTAACAAACTACGTATAACCAACCTAAGATGCCATCGGAGCAATGTATATTGAAAATTCAATGTTTAATAAGTACTACCGCCCTAGGTGGCGATACCGAGTTTTGAAGGTGGGTTCAACCTTCGATTTTTTTGTGATGCTCCCTTTGAGATTTTTAAGGTTCCGCCAACGGCATGATCAAGCCACATATTCATAGTTTACTTGAGAATTTTTGCAAAATGGTATCATTAAGGGTGCTCTTTAAGTTTGCCCTAATGTTGGACCCAGAGATCTCGGGGGTTGTCGTCGGTTTGGACGTTGAGGGCTGCCCTTTTCCGAAATGGCATTTTCCGGG
This sequence comes from Agapostemon virescens, assembly GCA_028453745.1. Taxonomy (NCBI): domain Eukaryota; kingdom Metazoa; phylum Arthropoda; class Insecta; order Hymenoptera; family Halictidae; genus Agapostemon; species Agapostemon virescens. Next base: position 17,349,801 of record CM052099.1, read on the forward strand.
GATCACGAAGGGCTGAATACCTTGCAGAATACCTAGAGAAGAGATTTCTATCTCAAAAATGACATTCGCAATCGAATTGCGAAAATGGCACCTCGAAGCATTTCGACCTCTGGTTTCCGAGATATCTGAAAAATACCCCAACTTTGAGGGCTGTCTTCATCCCTTCAAAGTGGACGGTTGCCGATAAAGAAATACACGTGTCAAATATTTTTCAATGCAGAGGAGAGGGAGGGAGAGATGGGCGAGGTCTGTTCGAACGTGCATACGATTACGCAATCCATGACTCGAATCCTGAAACGTTCCGCAAAGATAATCTTTGTCTTGTTTCCACTTAGCGATGTGAATTCCCGGCTGCGCATGGGGTAGTTGGTTGCGGTAACTCGTATCCCATCACGTATTTGGCTTGCAACGATTACGAGAGGATCATAGCGGGCTCGTTCAATCAATCAGCTGTTGAGGTATTAGCGTTTCCTGGCACGTAGCAATGTAGCGATGCGTTCACCGCTATCTCTCTCTCTTCCGTTCGCGGTACTTCACGGCTGAGTCTCGTCTTCGTTACATTCGTGAGACCGTGTAGCAACCTAGACATAGAGACTAAACGCAGTGCTAGGAACGACAAGTGAATACGCAAGAATATTGAAGGTGGGTGACGTGGCAGCCAAAATGTTAAGAAAAATTCTAATTCAGTTATATGCTCTGCCATACAGAGAAACAGCCCCGCACAAAATTCAGCCGCATACTTAACACTTTGCTGACTGGCAATTTCACACAGAAACTATGCCATTTCACCGGCTATTATTTTGTAACTGAATATAGAAATAAAGTAAAACATTCTAAATAAACTCCAATAAATTTTATTCATACTGAATGAAATGATATTAAACTGTGGACATATTTTTTATATAACTTTCAAAATATCGCGCAAAGCTTTTGCAATATTCTATTGTGGCGACGTACTTCGAGTGTCGCAGAGAAGAGAGGGTGTCCAGTTGCGCCAGCACGACGGGCCGATTCCGTGGGGCCCGAAACGAAAACGATGCTGGGCCGTCTGGCTTTTCTCTGCGGCACATAGCACTCGAAGAAAATACAAACATTGGCGATATCGAGGAAATGGTCCTCGCCTCGAAATGCGTTCGAGGGGAGACGACAGGCAGAATGTCTCGAACAGTCGTCTAATGAAGACGCAATCCTACTACGTTGCAGAGTGAATAAAATACATAGAACGACAACGTGTTGTTTCTTTATTTTCCACGTACTTCACCACACTATATCGCCTTGGGTTTCATAAATTGAAATAGATAATGCAAGTGCATTGTCGATATCAGTTAATAATGATGCTTCTTCTCGGTTCGCCGCAAATTCGGACGCATTCCGAGATAGCCTCGATACACAAATTCATCGTCACGAAAAAAGAAAAGAAAAGAAAAAGAAAAATCCGTGCTCTCCGAGTTAGGTACCATTCTCTAATCGTCGAGCCGGAGTTAAACAGGCAAGCTAGATCCGGAGGCCCGTCGAGAGCGGCTCTTGATGTCCATAGAAAGCTCGGCGGATCCTCGCTCGGCGGGGAATAATAAATCAACGGACGGCATAAAAGTCGCCGAGCCGTTCCGAGCATACTTGGCCGGACGTCTGTTGGTCGGTCGGTCGGTCGGCTCGAGGATGTTTCGTTTCTTGCCGCCGTGGTACCCTTAAATCGCCGAACGGATTCTCCCTCATCCCCTGTACAGGCCTTTGCAACACCATCGTTCCTCTCTTTCACCCTTTCTTCTCCCTTCCTCCCATTCTCTTCGTACTTTTCGCGTTCGTCCTACGCGGCTCTCCGGACGTTTCGGTCGATCGATTTCGCCGTGGATACGCAGAGGCAGAGTCGGAACCCGAGCGAAAGAGACGCTCGAACTGGGGAAAAAGGGGGTGGGCGATGGGGTTGTGGCGGTAGGGGGATGGCGCGGTGTTAGGGGTTGGAAGGAGCAGAGAGAAAAAAACTGCGGGGGCGGGAGAGGAGTCAAAGCCGAGCGACCGAGAGAGAGAGAGAGAAAGAGAGAGGGTGAAATCGGTGGTCGACGAGGCGGAGGAGGGTGCAAGAGGCAGAAAGGGGTGTGGGAGGAAAAGAGAAGAAAATGAGAGAGAGAAAGAGAGAGTGGGAGAGAAAATGAGAGATGGTGCGGCGGAGGACGAGTAGAGGAGGATGAAAAGAGAGAAAAAAAGGAACGCCGCCGCGGAAACGAGATCGCGAAATAAAAGGTTGCGAAAGAGCTGGGCCCGGACGAACGGAAGGTGGAAAAGAGAGAAAAGCGAACGAGACGGAGGAGAGAAGGAGAGCGGGTGGACGCGGAGGAGGAAGAGGAGAGATAGAGGAGAAGAGACGCAGACGCGTTGTGCCCGGTTTCCAACCACCCGCCTACAGGGGAAAGGACGGGACGGTTCGGCTCGGCTCGGCTCGGCTCCTCTCTCCCTCTCGTCCTCTTTCTATTCCGTTACCTCTCCTCCTCTGTTTTTCATCTTTTCTCTTTCCTCTCTTCTCTCTCTCTCTCTCTCTCGCTCTTGCTCTCTCTGTTTCTCTGTCAGCCTCCTCTCCTTCCCCCCTTTCTCTCCGTTCATCGTTCTTTCTCTGTTCGCGGCAGGAAAACAAATTTTAGTTCTCTCCGGCCAGAGGCTCTCTACCTGTGCGCATCCCACGAGCAGCAGCAGCATCCTCGTCGTCGTTGCTTTCCACGGGCGCATCGGGTCCACCTCTACTATTTTCTGGTAGCATCATCGACGGGAGCCACCACCAATCCCCTGGAGTCACCACCACCGTCACCTAGCCGGTTGCTGGCTCTCTCTCTCTCTCTCTCTCTCTTTCTCTCTCGCTTTCTCTTTTTCTCTCTTTCTCTCTCCCTGGCATAGCCGCTCTCTGCCATCTCCATCGCCTACCCTGCCAGGGTAGCGGCAGCAACACCGGCAGCAACGGCGACTGCAGCATTCGTTCAATCCCTCTCGACGGTGGTGCGCGCCGCGGCGCTTTGAATGTAACTAATTAGTAACTACGTTCATCGTGACGTAATAAGCAGCAGACGGTTTCTAGCAGCGGCCTCGGTTCGGCGCACCGTGCACGCCCGCCGCTCTCGTTATCGTTTTATTTCAAAATTTTCATCCCCTTGACTCGACCGCCCCTTTGCACCGACAACGAGCACCGCTGCTTCTTGCTTTTTCACATCGGATTCCCCGTTACCACCGTCGCCCTCTCTCTCTCTCTCTTTCTCTTTCTTTTTATTTTTTCTTTCTCTCTCCCCTCTTCGACCCTCTGCACTCCGCGGATGCCGGAGGAAATGCATGTGACATCCTGTAGAACAGGATGACGCTGCATCCGAAAACCTCGGGTCACGAAAGAACGTTCAAGATAATGTTCTACGTGCAAGCGATTCATTATTCCACAGTTGACCATAGTTGAATCTCCAGGTGAGATTCTCGAATCTTACCCCTATCCGATTAATACTTTAACCACTGCGCACTTCAAGCAATTTGAATCCCTAACTTCGAGGCATTCTTCTGTCCCAGAAAAATTCTATTGTACGCGGTTCATTTCCTATATCAAATTTGTTACTATTAACACACAGTAGGCTTTTCAATATTTGCGCTGTATCAAAATGAAGCTTAAAATTCTAGTTTTACATTCCAATTTTTAACAACATTATAAGACAATATTATTGGGGATGCATTGCTGATAAATAAAAATTGCTGTCAGCGTTGAAAGACCCATTAAAAAGTTTTCAGTCATGGATCATGAACCTTACAAAAATTCTGAAATAATCGCCGGTCGATAAAGTGTTAACACTTTCACTGCCATGTCATCCATATATGGATGACAGAATTATTTGGCCAAGTTTAAAAATAAATTTGTACATTCATATATTTGTTGCACTAAATTCTAGTATACTAAAGATACTAATACTAAAGATTGATTTTAAGTTTTCAATTGTTGCTTCGTTAAATAAATTACTTTGATTGTGTGGAATTTTTGAGGTCGTCAGTTGGCCAGTTAAAGTATTGAAACAAGAAATAGCAATTCTTTACGGGAAGAGGACCCGTGTTATTTTCTACGATTTCAATTAATTTAACTCTAGCGAGAGAACGAGTGAAATCGTTCACCAAATGGGTACACAAGAACAATTTCGAAACAATTCCAATTGCTAGAAATTACAGGAAAAAGTAAAAAAGACATTTTTCAAAACATTTTTATTTCGACTCGTAATGAAAATTTCAAATACGCGTCTTGCAGACCTGTGTTAGTTGTAGGCATGCTGAAAATTTCATCGGAATCGATTGGCTCGGAAAATTAAAAATGACACGCGCAGAAAGATGTAAGAATTGCGTGGAGTTTAAGCAGAAATTCGGCGAGAAAAAATGGCAAAAGCGTCACAAATAATAATGGCCGATATATACTCGAATAAAAGAAACATTTAATTAAAACATGACAAAACTCTGTCAATACTTTATTGTAGTGCAACGATTGTATTAATGTACAAATTTATTTTTCAAAATCGACAAATTACCCTGTCACCCATACGTGGGTGACGCTTAACCAAATTCCATTCTATTTTCTTTGATTTCGCGATTTCAGTTTCTCCGGACTCTGTAAAAATGTAAAATTCCGAAAAGTTCTGCAGTTTAATCAGGATCCATATATGGGTCACGGAACCGTGAACGTGTTAATCCGTGAGGTAATGAATACTGTCCTTTATGATCATCTTCCAACTTTTCAGCCTTTGTAAATGCAAAAGTTCTCCGTTTTGTAATTAAAACGTGGACGAAAACGCAAGGGAGCTTCTTCCTGCGTTTAAAGATTCGCTATTTCGTCGAAAATAATTCGAGCATCGTTACAATTACAATACGGATCTTTTATAATTTGTAAGAAACGCGAACTGGTTGAATTGTATGCTAATGTAAATTTCTATGCTAATATAATTGCTGCACTCAATTCTTTTTATATCTGGAGACTACAAGAAGGTTAAAGGATAACTATCTGTCAGACAGTTGAAGTTTTCAATTGTTGCTTCGTTAAATAAATTACTTTAATTTTGTGGAATTTTCGAGGTTGTCGATTGGTCAGTTAAAGTGTTAAACAGTGCTGCAGCTATGTTCAGTGGTGCCCGAGAGTCACCGTTCCACTGCAAACGGTTAAATCTTTGATTTTGCAACTGGGAGACATCGAAAGAATTTGTTCGAACCGATTCGACAGCCCCCGGTGAATATTCCCCGGCAAAGAAACGATAATTTTGCGGAGGGCGGAGCGCATTATAACGAGGATCGTTCAATGAATTAAAGTATATCCATCTGCGCGAGACGGTCTGAATTTGGTATTCAACGAGGACTGAAGGACTCCGACGGAAGTGTATTTAACAAAAAATCAGTGAATGCCGAAAGAATTAAAGGCCCTGCGATTTTTCTAGACGCGAGAGGCAACTACGCGATGAAACCAAGGAACGGAAGTCGGGGCACTAGACGATGAAATCGGGAAGCGGTCGTCTCTCTAATTAAAATCCACCGCGATCCGCTTACACAGTCTGTTCGCGAGTGACTATCTACCGTCGGGGATTAACAACGATCTCGCGACTATTACGCAGTGGCGGCTAAGTCGACGACCAACCCGCTCCGTGGAGCACGATTTTCCGAGATTTTCTATCGAGATGTTCCATCGACACGCAATGGGACGACCGATCCTGCCGAAATGCTTTGGAAACGTTTCTAAGAGGACAATCGCATGTGAAGGTTTTGAATATTTCAAAATTTTCATTCGTGGTATAATTTTATCATGAAACAATTATTTTTGATTTTAAGAAATATTGGATTATCGGAAAAGTATTCAGAGATTTTTGTCATTTTTAAATGTTTCTTTTATTCAAGTATATATTGGCTATTATTATTATAATGAAACAATTATTTTTTATTTTAAGAAATATTGGATTATCGGAAAAGTATTCAGAGATTTTTGTCATTTTTAAATGTTTCTTTTATTCAAGTATATATTGGCTATTATTATT
>CM052099.1:17377029-17390308 GCA_028453745.1 Agapostemon virescens
TTATATATTGCATAACATATTAATAGAGGAAATACATGTCTACCTTAGTTCTACATCTTATTCTAAGATCTGATTCCTTGATAAGACTCCTGACAGTTAAAATCGAGGAAGAACAATTTTATGTTGCACAAAATAAAGATTGTAAGGATAAATCCTTCAGAAATAATTCAACAAAATATCTTCTAGCATATTAAACAAGTAGTTCAAAATTAAAATAGCCACAGTTATTTTCATAAAGCAATGGGAAATAGTTATTCGTAGCGTAAACCCAGTGATAATACCGCAAAACTAAAAACGTCTGCCGTTAAGTAAACTATCGCTATCGATCAACATCCTCGGAACACCATTATCTCATTACACCTATGCTCCGAGGATTCCCTCAACTGTGGGAAGCCAAAGTGAATTACAGCCACAAGCGGTCTAAGATTAACATTCTTCGACTCCTCCTATTCTTGCAACACGATACTAAACAATCTACTGAGCGTTTAGAATCATCGTTTTCTCGTGCCTCTCGATAGCAATCTTCTTGATCCTCTCCCACAGCATGGGATAAGGATGTATGGTCCTAGCGAAGTCTGCCCTGTTCAGCCGATAGAGCTCGCACACTTCGACAGCGACGACACTAGCGACCCTAAGTTCGTTCGGCATTACCAGAGCAACTTCGCCGAAGTGTGCGCCATCCTCTAAATGACAGACTTCTTTCCCCGAATTCGTATAAATAGCAACGGTTCCGGTAGCGATGAAGTACATACAGTCGCCAGGCTGATTGGCTCTGACTATCACATCGTTCGTAAGAAAAATCTCAGACTTCAACAATCCGACGATCCTGCCGAGCAACGACAGAGGAAGATTGTTGAAGAACGTGACATTCTCCACAAGCTTGCGACAGGAGTGCATGTTGATCTCGTGCTTCATCTGCGAGGACAACGTGTGCATGATCTCGGACTCCCTGAAGAACCTGCGTTGGAAGTGGAACTCGTAGTACTCGGTGACCCTGGTCTGGGTGTGGTACGGCAGATGCATATGTCTCATGTACTGCCTCAGCTGAGCCATGGTAGCCTGGTACTTCAGACGAGAGCTGTTCGTCCCCTTGAAGAACTGCATCACTCGGCCCACCAAGATCCAAGGCGCTAAGATCCCAATGATTTGCAGAACGATGATCAGATACAGGTCCGACATGTCCGAGACGTTCGACTGGAGCAGCCCGGACTTGGTGAAGGTGGTGATGGCTCGTAGCATGGAGCCGAAGTACTGATCCTGCTTAGGCTTGTCCCATAGGTCCTGCTCCATCACCCAGGATGTGTTGCTGGGCCTTCTAGGCTGTCCCATCGACATCATCGCCAATGGCACCAAGAAGAACCCGCAGGCTTGCCAATGCAGGCAGACCAACAGCCAGAAAATCACTATGCAGAACTCGTACAGAGCCAACGGGATGTCCAGAGCGTGGACCACTCGCTCTAGGTGCGAGGTTAGAGAGGCTACGCGGAACACGCAGATCAATGATGCGATTTTACGGGTCAATCGCCACTCGTGCCACGTCGTTAGGAAGATCACGTCCGTGGGAAACGAGCCGATCACGTCGGGGAAAAATGTGCCTGTTTTGATGTATCTGCTTGCGATCCTCCTCTTCTCCAGCACCACCGTGTGAGACTCCTCGTCCATGTAGCTGAAACGATGGAGGAACGTTAGAGTCATTCCGCACAGAAGACAGGATATGTCTGTACGGGACTTCTTTGTGGGGCCTAATTAACCCTCTGCACTCGAATGGCGCCTCTAAGGCGACACTAAAACTTGCCATACTATTATTTAAACAATTTTTAAATGGATAAGTTTGCAGTTGAGACATTGATGAAAATGTTAAAATTCTAAATACGAGTCATTGTAATTAATTTCGTATGAACGAAAGGAAATGAACTATCTACAGTGGAGCTTTTATAGATAAAAATATTTTTATTTATTTATTATTTATATATTTTTATTTATATATTTATTTGTTTCGATTTTCGAGTGGAATTGCTTCGAGTGCAAAGGGTTAACATGTACAGAACGCAACGAGGACTTGACTAGGATAGAACCTAACTAGACTTAGGAACGTCATCTGGGCATTCCCAGGATATACAAAATGTCCGCAGAGGATGTACACAGGAAGTTTGTGAGATAACTTAGTGCTATTTGCCTCTAACTGTCAGGTAGCTAAGATGATTATATTTCTAGGCAGCAATGCACAGATTATTATAGATTTTTATGCGTTTTTACCCAGTCTTGAACTTCACCACTATGTCCATGGCGCACAACAGCAGGAAACAGTTCTTCATGATGCTCCAGGACAGTGGTATCGGCAGAATCACGAACGCGGATTGATACGGGATTAATATCAACATGGCCGTCATCACGGCGATCATCAAGAAGTCCCAATAGTAGCTGAAATCACGTGACAAGTTAGGCGATTACGAAATTGTACGAAAGTATACGAGAATGGTAACGAGAGAAGCTTGCAAAACCCTAAATTCCAAAAATTCTAAAACTTGATAAGCTAGTTCTCAGATTAAACTGTTTTTAAAGAACTTCAATATTTTCTTACTCGATACTACTACTCTCCTTTAATTTTCTCCGAATATTGCGGGACACCCTGTATAATATATATTGTTTAAAACTTCTCACAGCTTTAATTATTAACTTTTTAAAATATATTTTTAAAAACATTTTTAGAAACGTTAGTCCTTCTCATATCTTTAATGCAACAGTTCTTTATTTGGGATTGATTTTTATACACCGGGTCAAACTAGACCCAGACACCGCAGGCGGAGGCTTAATTGCAAGATTCAACAGCTGCGTAGACATTTGATTCTCTTCTAAAAAATTTCCATCAGTTGGAACCTACACAACAGTCTTTTTTAATTCTCTGTGTTTTTTCAAATTTTTCAAGCAAATTAGTTGAAGGATTGAAATTAAAATTTATAAATGAGAAGTGATAAAGCATGGATTTTATAAAGATTTCCCTCGGTGAAAAAGAAAATACTGAAATTTTGCAAGGGCTGGTTTCACCTTTTTAATCTGATAAATAATCTAGAAAAAATGTAGCTGTATTAAGCATAAGTTACTATACTTTTTGTGATAAGTTTTATAATTGTTGGAATTTACAGGTTTGCAAACTTTTGTTGTGAATTTTATTTTTTATTTTGTTTGTAAATTTTATGTCTAATACATAATAATAATTTTTAATATTTCTAATAAATATTACTAATAATTAACGAGTTAAGGACATGGTTAAAGGGGACGATGGCTACCTGAAGATACTGAAAGGATGGATGATGTGCATATAATTTTTTAGTTGCCGGCGTTTTTCAGAGACTATGAAGGCAGTGCTCCCCAAATATTTTCGAGCAGCTGGATTTTTATGGGAAGCCATGATTGCCATGCGGAGATAATCGTACAGTTTCATCAAAGGCCCCCGGCCAGGCAGGAACAATATGTCCTCTTCCTTCGGAATTTCGCAAGCGTGCTCCACGTGCAGCATGATCGGACAATTAATCTGCAAATTGATAATTCAATAACTGAAATTCCTCTTCGGGCTTACGCTATCGAAAAATTAGTATTGTACGATTACATTGAGAGCTGCAACTTCGTGTAATTATATATATCGTGAAGGGTAACTACACAGAATGACCCAAAGAACGCTCGAGTTCCATCAAAAGAGTGATTCTTCCATTTTACCCTTTTTCCTTTTTTTCCTTCTTCCTTTTACGCTTTATTTTCGAGTTACCAACGAAAAGCGCGAATCAATAAGCTTCCTTTTCAAGAAATTTGAACATTGTTACAACACCCTGTGTATTGTCTATGAATACAAAAAGTAGAAATATTTTGTTAGTGTAAATGCGTGCTTAATAGATAATTGCAAGATGTTAGTATGTTATTGATGAGTTAATATACAATTAACTCAGTAGCAGTAGAGGACAGTACAGTTCAATCTTTGGACAAGTGCAGGAACGATTTCAACATTTTGTCAAATGTTCATAAGAGAGGTATCTAGTAACTTATTCTCTTGAGCAATTTTAATAAATTTCATATCCAAAGATTGATAATTGTAATGAAGTAATTTCTAAGTGAAAAAAACTTATTTTTCTGAAGAATAGTTAGAATTCGAACTGGAAGTGCCATCAGTGCCAAACCAGTCGAACTAGACAGTAGATGTTACCACGACTCAGTCAATAAATTTCCCTTTTTGTTCAAATGCAATTATAGTTTAATGGTTTTATTACAGGAAATAATTGTTACCTACGTATAATAACAAGCTTCTGACATCGGTTACTATCACGAAAAATCAAATATCAATATTAGGTTAGACATAGAAATAGATGTAAGTCGAAACGCAATTACTAAAGGTGGAACGAAATTGCAATAATAGCTGTAATAGGAAATTTGCCAGAAAATATTTATTATAAAAATGTGTATCATAATTAGACTGTGAAATAATGTGATATCTAGTGAGTATTGGTACCTGAATAGGATAATAATATACTATACCTGTCAAGTAATATATCTAGTCAGTATTGGTACTTGAATAGCACAATAATTCAGAATTCTTGCAATATTCCCGCGCAATTTTCCCGCGCAATTTTCCCGCGCAATTGTCCCGCGCAATATTCCCAATTTATTAATTTAATATTTCCCAATTTTCACAAACATAATTGTCTTCTCCTTATACCATACTACTCGAATATTACCTACCCATTTCCAACATGTATATTACGTCACATACACCTTACACGAAGACTTTTTACCGTAGGAGAGAGAAAAGTATAACGGGTGGCAAACATCTTCTGTGCCAGCATATTCTACCGTAAAGGACGCCACCGATCTGTGCCAATTCAAATCGTTCAACAGGTGAATAAAATATTCCAACAAACAATTATCATCACACGATATCCGCAAGTAGAACTTTTCAAATAAATATGTAGTTACACATACTTCTTTCGCTTTAGCGTTCCATTCAATTTCCAACAAACTAAGAAATGTACGTACGAATCCCACAACACGAATTCTCGTTACTCTTCACCAGCCTTTACTTGTCTACTTATCAAATTTTTTATACGTACACATGTTTAAAAAGTTATAAACAATTTTTGTTACTACTAAGATTATTCTAAAGATATTTTACAGGTGTTGTATTGAACAAATTATTTACCGGCGTGGTACACTGCGCAACCGGCAAAGGAAGACGACGATGTTATCGACAGCTTCATCGAAAAGATGCGGCATTTTCTGAGGCTACGTTTGCGGGAGTTTCTTCACGATCGCTTCTTCCAAAAATGCGTTTGAACAGTCTTCCTAACGATCAACGGGATAACATTCGTAAGTACTTTTGCGCCAGTTAATTGAATTGTTAATTTTAACCCTTTGATGCACGGAATTATAGAAAATAAAATTGCACGTAGCAATTGCGAAATTTCTAGGTGCGTCGAAAAATATCTCACCGTGCATATTAAAAAGGTGGGACATTTTTAATACCACCGTGGTATTAAATCTTATAAATAATTTGTTTATAAGTGCCTTCGTGACATTCTTCATGACAAACAATTAAATTGAAAAATTAATGAATGCACTTGTTTTACATACGTTGACTTCTCACAGTTTATATCTTTACTAATGATGACAAACTGCTTTGGCATTGTGTTGAAATTGTATAATATAAATACTTAATTAAAATAAGTAAATTTATAATATTTATACATGTTTGCACGTGAGATAAAAATGTTTCAATGATATACGTATTTCGGTTCAGAATTCAAATTATGAGTAATATAATTAAACCATGTACATATATTTTTAACTGTACTTTACTATTCTGCAATTATTATACCTTGTAAAACAGATTATGATTAGGAATTTGTTGCACTTCTGCGATTGTATCAGAAGTTGCGTATTACGCGCAATTGGAGGTTATTTGCTTTTCAAATGAGGAACGCTTAAAATCGTATTCCTCACAGGTAGCTAAAAATATTTCTATGATAGTACTTTCTTAACACGTAGGAATTACATAATTCTACAATTCTTAAAATATCCTAATTTTTTCTGTATTATTCTATGATCTTAAAATATATATGCATTAAAAAAAATGTTCTACAATGAGATGTACAGAATTGAATTTATAGAGGTGCTCAATATTTATACAATAATCTCTTTTCAATAATTTAAAAATATAGTAGGATATTTGTGAAAATAGAGAGGCAATATCATTTTTTTTGTGTTTGCTTTATTTATTTAATAAAATTCAAAGACTTTCATAAAGGGAGGAAATCCAATTGAAAGCTACATTTTTGGAATTTGTTAGTATCTATATTAAGGGACAAAAACATATTTTTTAAATCTATAATGATTTAAAATAGGTGTTTTATTGATACACCATATTCCAATAGATCCACAGGGAGGGGAAAATCGGCGTGACATGTAGCGCTTGTTATATCCTTCTGAAATATTAGAAACAGAAATAACATTACTTATTATGCCCAGTTTCTAATTATACCTAGATACAAATTGAAAATTGGAAGATTTATGAGTTTAGAGAAAGTTATTTTTTAAAGGTTTTCTTGTGTGCCTTTTATATACTTTCTGTAATAAGAAAGTACTTTTTACAAAAAGAATAAGGTATAGCGTTAAGCATTGTAAAGTTGTGATAAAACTTACTTGTCTGCCAATTGCACCAGCTCTTTTCGCCCGGCGGACAGTAATAATATTGTGGATTTTGATTTGTGAGGCGTGTCATGCTTTGAAGCTATAGCTTCAAAAGTACTCCGAATTTTGTTTTTTCAAATTTTGGGATTATATTCTCGACATATTAAAATAACAATTTATGTAAAAAGAAATGTGTATTTTTTGAAAATTGAAATTGGATTTCCCTCCGATTAATTAATATAGTCTTTGAGGAGGTCCCATAGAAGATTTTATGTGAAGAGAACGAACATTTTGCCAATGTTTCTTCAATAATGAAACTAAGAAGTTAATTGAAAGATGCACATTTTGCACCAGTTCATCTGGTGTCATTCCCACGTGTCCTACAGCAACCGACAAACACAACACCTGTAAAAGTAACAAAAATTGTTTATAACTATTTAAACACATGTTCGTATAAAATAGAGTATCTTTACATTTAAATTACAAATTATACCTTTTTCATTTGGAACTTGATTGTAGCTTTAACTTCGTCAATTTTTCCCACCATTGATTCTTGATGAGAAAGTAGACCAGGGAATTTACCAGCTTTGTTAAGACCCGGGCCAAGAATACGAGGAATTTGTTTAATTAAGGATTCACTGGCCAGAAAGGCATCATATTTCTTAGCTGCAATAAAAGTAGAACAAATTTAATAAATGTCAATATATAATGAATATAAGTGTTCACTGAATTTAAACTTGAATTTGTATCAACACGGATTGAGGTACGTAGCAACGGTACACAACGCCCTCACCTAGTGAAGAATTTACTCTTCTTCCAATAGACGACCACAGCCATAAAATTATGAATTGACTATGGTGCTTTTAGGAAGATATTAACGAATTATATGATCATATATACAATCATCATTCAGTAGAAAATTTTAATTTATTTTGGATCATTCAATACCCAATGAACATAACTATAAGTATTGAAATTACCTAGTTTCTTTACAAGCTTCTTGTTTTTGTTCAATTTCTTTAATGCTTCAGCATCCATGTATGGAATGTTGTTAGCTTTAGCTTCGTCGCAATGTTGTTGGTCACCTAACATGCAAACTTGCATTTTTGGTCTTGGGATATTCTTCAACCTTTAACAAAAAAATTGAAAGGTTTTACATACTTAGATACTTTTAAATAATAAGATTTAACACATTGTTCTTTCAAAATTAAGAATGTTAAATATGGAGGTACTTATGAAAGTCAATGTTCTCAGTTAAATTTAAGTGATCCACATAACTAATTCAGATAATACATGCAACATGAATTAGCATCATTGAACATTGATTTTGCATACTATAATCAGTAAAATACCACTACATTATGTATTAACTTACCAGCAGGATCATGGATCATGATCCTGTAAATAAAGTAGCGGTAAAAAAAACCTCCCCAATTTGTTTAAGACCCTGGGTAAAGGTCCGCCAGGTAAAACCCAGCTCCCTGACTATACATGAGGTAGTCTTTTCAGATATTAAATTGTTTTTAAAAAGTGATTTACTAATTGTTGTAAAACGAAAAGAATCCTCAATGTCAGGTAGAAACATACTTGACTGTGCCTGAGAAACGCTTGTCCTTTTGTGGATCATAATTCTTCAAACCAATTTGGAGTTCAACAGTTTCCAAAAATTTCCTCTTTTTATCTTGTGAAGTTTGAATTACTGTATTCACACACTCATAAAGAGTATCACGCGATACTTTGGACCTAGAAATTAGAAGACATGTGGTTAAACAAAATTATAATATGAATATTATGCTATTTATATAGATTTAATTTAATAATAAAATAAAATTAAGTAAAGAAATATATAGAATAAAAAATTAACAATACGATAATTATGTGAAAATAAGATGAATAAAACTGAATAAAGAGAATGCAAAGTAACAAGACAACAAATGGAGGTGGAGAAATTTTAAAAGAAGATGATGCACAAATCAGGATAATTTATAAATATTCTGAAGAAAAGAAAGAACAAAATGAGAAACTGAAAACCTTTTTAAGTTTCCTTTACAATAAATTATAAGAAAATATTGATATAAAAGTAGATAGAGAACACGTGATTGAAAAATGTTACAAAATCGAAGAACACGTTGTTACAGATCAAAAAATTAAAAATCACATTTATTTCGAATAAATATTAATGATTATATTTACAATATAGATTAAAGTATATTTTCTACATTACGAAAATTTATTATACTATTAGATTGTTAGGATATAGAACGATTTAATACTCACGACATTTTTACTGCGCTCACACCGGTGTCTGCAGAACAGAACCTACTCACTGTACGAATGAATGCAGAAAGGAAGATTTAACGTTGCCACTAACTAGTTGATAAAAAGTATGTATATATGAAGATAGAAAAACGCATTCCTAGTTTGAAGTAGCCAATCATATTTCAAGCTGCCATTAGAGCGAAGATCAACCAATGAATCAACGCCCAGATGGAAGATGTTACTTTTCCATTGGTTCAGAAGACAAGCGAGAAACAGAATCGAAGGAGCAAAGTTAAAAAAAAATATCCAAAAGCTGAACTTTGCATAAAAGCTAAAATACTTTTTGCCAATTCATTAGAATATAAAGGGCAATCTGCAAATTCTATTAGATTTATACTATCAATTAATAAAAATTAAGCGATGTCGGTATTTCAGAACGTGCGACATGAACGTCCACAAAATGGCGGCTTACTACCATATTTTGTCTGCGATACGATACCTGCGGAATGTGCAATAATACTTTTATATATATCTACAGCACTTGACACATACTATATTTCGAGAATACGGGCTAGATTAAGCCTAGAGTCCATTTATTAATAATAAACAAATAACATAGTATAACAGTCATCTGCCTTATCTGCTTTCCTGGAAAATATTGGCAAACAGTTTGAACCTTTTGCTGCTATGTGGTGCGACGGTAGTTTCAGATTTGATAAACCAAATAAATCTTGTCGGTATATATTGGGTTGTTCAGAAAGTAATTTCGTTTGTTTTTGTGAAAATGAAAGACAATTTTCGTATAATGAACAAATATTTTATTGAATTATATATTGGCCATTCTGGTCCAATAGCTTTTGCCATCTTTCTGGTAGTAGCATGATTCCACGCTCATAAAATTGTTGGTCCTTGCTGGCAAAAAACTGATTGAGGTGGTTTGTGACCTCCTCATTTGAAGTGAAGGTTTTACTGTCTACAAAATTTTGCAGTGACCGGAACAAATAATAATCCAAAGGTGCCAGATCTGGGGAATATGGTGGGTGAGGCATTGTATCCCATTCAAGCTGTAAAACCTTTTGGCGAGTGACCAAACTTGTATGAGGTCTCACATTATCTTGGTGGAACACTACACCTTTTCTGTTGATTAATTCTGACCTTTTCTGTTGAAGTGCATCATGCAGTTTGTCCAGCCGATGACAGTAGACAGACTGGTGTACTGTCAACACATCTTCTCCATACACATCGGTTAATTTCTTTCTGGCTTGAACAGCATTTTTACCTTTTCTACAGTTTCTTTCTTATTGCTCTCCATATTTAAAAGGGCACCAACCAAAAACTACTGTGTAGAATCAATTGGACATTTTCACACACAAGCCTTGCTATATCAGCTCTTAAAACATATAATGATTATGCGGCTTAAGTGTGAAGTTGGGTGCAGAAAAATACAATTAAATCCTCTGTTGGGAAAAAACGAAATTACTTTTCGAACAACCCAATACATGTATTTTATCAGGGACAAATAATTATTCACTGTTCTAAAGAAAATAATATCTCAATGACTACTCGATGGGGATATTCATATTTATAGAAGAAAAATTTACCAAATGGTTGAACTTTAATTTCTCCTTCAAATAAAAATTTATCATGCATTTAAAAATGCTAAATAACATTCCTTCATGAAAATTACAACATTTAGCTTGAGCAGTTTAAAAGAGTGTAGTAATATAGTATTTTGTTTGATACGAAAGTATAGTTGAAATTATGCCTGTTATTTTCATGAAACCTCTATGGGCTGAATTTTTTTCTTAAATATAAAAAATGTATGTCCCATAAAGGGTTGAACAAATGAGTAGTAACATAGTCAAGGGGCAGACTAGCATCACTGGCAGATGTATTTATATGTATTGCGTTTATTAGATTTTATTTATATATATACACAATGATTTGCATCAATTGTATGAAATAGGAGCTAAATAAGATTGTCATATTTTCTTTAACAATTTCGATACAATGAAAACTATCGATATTCTTTAATTCTATCGATTCCTTTACCATTTTTAATTCCAACTAGTTTCTGCCATAAAAGAAGGACCTCTGCACAGTCTAATTATCGTTTAGCTGTAGTTAGTCCAGATTATTTTAGAATTCTGAATTTTAGGTATTTAAAACCGTTGCAGCTCGCGCTTTTCAGAAAGATTTCATGCGAGTTTCAGAATATTATTCTTTTGAAGATAAAAATTCTTATAAACAAGTAATTGAATTACTTTCTTCTTTCTAGCATTTCAGACTGGCAAATTACAAATGTGTCTACACAACGTCCACCCCATTCCCAGTATCGGGTATCCGAAATTTTGCGGGTCCTCGCACATTATTATGAACGCCACGTCGGCATTTATTATGCGTAACACTTCGAACGCATTCAAGCTGGTCGATGTTGACCTGCCCTATCCAGTTAGGTCCCTTTATCGTTCCATATTCGACGCGTATCATGGGGATGAGCACGTCGACTTGACGAGTAATCCTGGAAGGTCCGTGAAGAAGGGTGAAAGAGGGAGTCAGGAAAGGCATGGAGCATATCGAAACACAACTGGAAAAGCCAATCTGCCTTGCGCGTCGGTATGCAATTAAAGGGTCGAGAGAGTTTACTATCGATATTT
The DNA here is from genome assembly GCA_028453745.1 of Agapostemon virescens. Classification (NCBI taxonomy): domain Eukaryota; kingdom Metazoa; phylum Arthropoda; class Insecta; order Hymenoptera; family Halictidae; genus Agapostemon; species Agapostemon virescens. The sequence continues at coordinate 17,388,618 of CM052099.1, forward strand.
TTCAGCCGGCAATTATTGGAATCTTTTCGTTGCCCCTCTCTCCCTTTTCGTTGATACCGCGAGGGTATAACCGGATCGGGGCTCACTGGCCACGATAGGCCTGCAGGACTCTTCTGCATGGAGAACCCTTCAGGAGCGGACAAATGCGGCCACTATATGCACTTATGGTTCTTTCCACGCTTTCATTAAAAATTGGACTCCGCTCTCTAAAGCACCTCCTCTGCCTCCCCCTCTCTCTCTGTCTCTCTCGTTCGTCGTTTCTATCTCAGTTTGTCTCTCTCTCTCTCTCTTTACCTCCCCATCGCTCTACCTACTATTCTTTCATCCGTCCGCCGGTCTAGCCTCTTTTCTATCCTCGCGGTGATTCCTTTTTTATATTTTTTGCCACTTTTCGTTCATGTAGATCGTCCAGGATATAGCTCGATGTCAGTGATATTCGGGTGGGGGCCCTGGATATTCATCTTTGTTCGTCTAGCAGAGCCGCAGTCGCAACGCGGCCGCGCACGCTCGCGTCCATCGCAAAATGATTTCCTCCGGTATTCCGCGCGGGCATTTCGGCCTCTTCAACCATAATTCGGATACCGGATACCTGGGCTGAATTGCAAATAACCACCGTGTCCCCGACCGTCCCCCGACCGCCGCGAAACGTTTGTCTCACGTCAAATTGTCCGCGACCAGCACGGGTCTATAGGCGCCGCAATCCACGGAACAATCGGCAATGGATTTGATTTATTTGATCACCCCTCTACCCGCCGCTCCGACGTTTTAAGTGTCGCTTTTACCTCGTCTAGAATTTTCAAATATCTCACATTGCTCACGGGAACGTTCGGAGATTCCTGTTGTGCGATCGACTTGCATTTTAAGAAAATTTTCCGGAAAATTTGCAACTGTTGTATCGTAGACGGTGTGCTTGGAATACTCGAGTGACTGAGAGAGTAGGAACGAAAAGTATTGAGACATTTTTGATATTTTTTTATTAACACTTTGACTGGTATGTTACCCATATATGGGTGACGGAATTATTTGCACAGTTTCTAAATAAATTTTTACGTTAATATATTCGTTTGTACCATAGTTGATGATTATACAGAAAGTGCAAGAAGATGGGAGAGCACGTTACGGCATACATTTTATTTCAGTCAATAACCCATTCCGATTTTATAGAAATTTTGTGGCTGCTAGTTTGGCAGTTAAAGTGTTAACACGTTGAATGCCATGGTGGTCACTGGTGACCGGCGCCATTGCGTTGATTAAGAATGATTATCATAAAATTAATAGCAAAGAACGTCGACCTATTACTGCAGAAATTAATCAGATTGTATTGCGAGGTAACAACTTCATTATTGAGTAACTAATAATTGTTTGTAATAACTAATGGTTTTTTACCAATGGAACAAATTAAACTCGTGAGAAGCGAACGATATTCGCCCGGTAGTCAACATTTCTTTCATTCGAAATGAATTTTATTCAAGTATATATTGTGGCCATTATTATCTATGATCATTTGCCATTTTTCGTTAACATCAACAATTTTTTCCTGGGATTGTGCAACGTTTTTGCCATTTTCGTAGTAAAATTGCAAAAGATAGCGAATTTATTGAGAAATTTCACTAATTTTCACAGTGATATTACAGGATCGACGAAATACAAAATTGTAGACTGAAATGTCACGTCTGAAATGCGCGTCAGTA
>CM052099.1:17390808-17401483 GCA_028453745.1 Agapostemon virescens
AAAATGGGATTCCAATGAATCCTGAACCTCAAAATGATAACATTGATCAGCTAAACCAGAAAATCTCTCCCACCCATCATCTGAAGAATCCTCATCAAAGGATAGATCCTAAAACCCCACATTTAGGTATTCTTTCGCGACTCTAAATGCCAGGGACGACTGGAAATCGCTATCATTGTCATCGTAGCGAAGGAAGAACTAACGACCGATGATTCCGAGGATGGTTCACGTGTCGGTGCACGTCCGCGCGCACGCCGGCACCTGATGATATCGACGGTTTGACCGTAATTGCCGACCCTGCTCGCCCATCTACCTGCTGGGTCCGCGGCGATGGGGCCCGGCGACGGTCCCCGCATTCCCGGAACTCGCGGCGCGGACCGAAGCGGATCGACGCGTTCCCCGGAGAACAATCACCGCGCTCCGGGACCGATCGGGCCAGTTCGCGTCACGGTAACTCGGGGCCCGCACGCTTTGCATCCGGCCCCGGACCGTACTTTCTGTCCGCAATTGGACAGATTCGTTCGTCGTGAAAGAATCCCGTGTTCCCGGCGAGAAGACAGGAACGTTTACCCGGATGGACGGGCTACGATGGCGTGTGGTAGCATAATTGCGTTGTCCCGGGATTGTTCGGCTTACCGTCAGCCGGAGAATGCTGCATAATTTGGAAAGGACGCTTGCGAATTTGCGGATTAAACTTTCTGACAGCTCGACACTCTCGCTCTCTCTCTGTCTCTCTCCATTTGCTACAATTTCATCCCCGAATTATACTCTTTCCGGAGTCCTTTCCCTTTTGAAAGCTACCGTTCAATCTCTGGGACAATGCCGAGAGCCGTTTGTTGCAGAATTCACTGTAAATTGTCTCCTCGGACAATGAGGATACGCATTTGTTAAAGGGCCCCTGTAGATTGTCTTCTTTGACGTTACCTGTTGATCCTCTTTGGTACAATGATAGGCATTTGCCGCGCGTTCGCTTCTTTTATGTCATCTGTTGATCCTCTTCGGGACAACGATGATCGACATTTGTAACGAGCTGGTAAATCGTCTTTCTGTTATGTTACCTGGCGATCTTCTGTTGGGGCAATGATTATGGATGCTCGTTACATTGTTTCTGGAGAATTGTCTTCTGGGAAGCTACCTGTTTATTATGTCTTCCAATGCTCTTTTAGACTATGATGATCTGACTGTATTTGCTACAGTCTTTTTGGAAGGTAGTTTCAACCCTCTTTTAGACAATGATGATGTACATGTAATTACTACAGAGTTCCTATTGCAATCTTTCATGCAATTCTCTATTAGACTATGATACTAGACTTGTATTTATTACAGTCATCATCAGAGGATACTTTTCAACCCTCTTGTAGACCATGATGAAGTACATGTATGTATTACAGACTTCATTCTTTAAATTGTCTTCCAAATCTCTATTAGACTACGATGCTCGTGTAAACAAGCTTACAATGATTCGCAGGAGTCTCTCTTCGAGAGGCTTCCAGAGTGGAAGGCACATTCGAAAGCACCCTCTCTAGGCAATAAAGGTCGGAGTACATTTATTAACCTCTTTCTGGCTAACAATCTTCTCGGAAGGTACCTTTCAACCCTCTTCTAGCCCATAATGATCGGTACCGCATTTATTACACAGTATCTGATGAACCGGAACATTTGCTCGGATGATCGGCTACGGTAGCGTGTGGTAGCATAATTATGCTCTCTCACTCTCTCATTCTCTGAATTGTTCGTAAGATTTTTAAACTGACCTCTGTAATTTGAACGAGCATTGCAAATGAATTCGGTGCCTCTTTCAAAAGAAATTCACGTTTCAGTGGTACCGTGAATACAGGGTGTCTCTTAACGTTCGATGAAGACATTGAGAAATTTTCGAAGGGATTCTGAAAACCTTTTTCCTTTGCTGATTCGCGATACGACATTGTTCAAACGGAAAAATCTTCCCCAAACTTTCGCTTTTAAGCATGCGACTCCCGGTGAGGCTAGCATTTCAGGGAAATCCAGGAGGATTCGTTTTATCAACCCCATTTTATCCAGTTTCGTGATTTAGACGCCCCGACATTTCAAAGTCGCGCCACGGCTGCAATTCGATTCTGATCGACCTGAAAATTGGCATACACTCTCACCGCGCGTCTAGAAACGTGCAGCCAAAATTGCAAAAGAATCGGAGACCTAAAGATTTTTCGCGATTTTAAGAAGGGGTATACCTTCAATATTTAGCGATTTCGTGGCAATATTTGGCAAATCTTTGAAGTCGTGCCCCGGCCAAACTATTAGAGCTATCGACATAAATCAAACGCGAAAATCTTCCTCAAACCTTCCTCTTTAAGAAGAGCCCTCAAAATTTAGGCTAGCATATCAGGGAAATCCAGGGGGCTTCGTTTTATCAACCCTAATTTTTCCCATTTTCACCATTGATCGTACCGAAAGTTCAAAGTCGCGCCACGGCTGCAATTCGATTCCGATCGACCTAAAAATTGACATACACTCTGACCGAGCGTCTAGAAACGTGTAAGCAAAATTACAAAAGAATCGGAGACCTAAAGATTTTTCACGATTTTAAGAAGGGGTATACCTTCAATATTTAGCGATTTCGTGGCAATATTTGGCAAATCTTTGAAGTCGTGCCCCGACGAAACTATTAGAGCTATCGACATGAATCAAACGCGAAAATCTTCCTCAAACCTTCCTCTTTAAATATGTTACTCAATATCGAGGCCAGAATTTCAGGGAAATCCAGGGGGCCTCGTTTTATCAACCCCAATTTTTCCCATTTTCGCCATTGATCGCCACTACATTTCAAAGTCGTGCCACGGCTGCAATTGGATTCCAATGAACCCGGAAATTGAAAGACACGCTTCCTATGCGTCCAGTCACTTGTAGCCAGACTTAGAAAAGAATCTGGGAAACTAAATTTTTTTACCGAAATATTTGCCTGAGTGACAGAGAAAAGTCAGCAGAGAACAAGCGAGGAAGAAACAGCAAGAGGTAGAGAGACCAAGAAAGAGATGGAGCGAAAAATAGGGACAGAGAGGGAGGTAGAAAGAGATAAGCAGAGAGCAAGGGAGAGCGAGAGAGAGTTGTGGCACAGAGCAGGTGGCACGTGAAGTGAATGACTGGAGGAACGATGGTGGTGGTGGCTTGGCAGACGGAGAAGGGGAGAAGGTTTAGCGAGTAGCGTGAGTGAGGTGTGTAACTCGAGTGAGCGGATAACGCGAGTTTGGTGAATGAGGCGAATGAAGTGAAACGCTCGAAGTCGACGGCGCGTGCAACGAGTGGGTGATACGCTTTCTAATTATCGAGATTAATCCGACGGGAAATAGAGGCGGTCGTGTGCCAGCTTGACGCGCTTTGCCAGCCGCGCCTCTTTTTTTAGCGATCTTTCTCTCTCTCTCTCTCTCTCGCTCTCTCTTTCTCTGTCGCCCTCGGTATCTCTCCTCCCTTCGACGCACACTAGACTTGACACCGGTTCCGTTATTTTTCCCGCATGCCTGCAACCCTAGGCCGCACAACATGACCCGCATTCTGACTTGTTTACGCAGACGGAGGCGATGCCTTTCCGGTAAAATGGCGAGCGAGCCAGTCCAACGCTTTCGATCGACCCCCGACGCTATTCAACCCCGGCCGTCTGCCTCGCGATGCACCCGCACATCGATCCGTGGAATCAGCAATATTGTTGGGAACTTTCGGAACAATGATCCGAGCTGGTCCGAGGATGTTTGTGCGGGATGGAAATTGTCGAGATCGAACGTCGATGGTACTCGGCCTTCCGGATGTCCGCGATGCTGATGAACATCGATCCGCCGGATGAGCACTTTCGCTTGAATTTGGAACAATGCTGGCTACTGGTTTGTACTGGTAGCTTTGTGGAATGTTAGTATGGTAAATGCTACGGCAGTAGCAAATTTATGCAACAATGTATTATTTATAATTCATAGAATGTTAAGAAATATTGTTACAATAGTGGTTCATTGAAAGGGAAGAATGCAAATGGGGTGAGCAAGCATTGTTGCAACTTTCTGTTTAAGATTTAATATAAAGTGACACGAAAAGCTAAACAAAATTACTTTTTTAATTGATTAACGCAATTGCGGATCAACCGCATTGGAAGGATTCAATGAGTGATAAGGATCTTTATCGAGGACTGTAAAATTTAAAATAATGTTCAAACATTGTAGACATTTTTATTATTGCACTTGGATGCACCTTGACATTGTACTTGACATTTTAAGACTCTTTAGTCTTGTTCATGTAAAAGTCCTGTATTTTAAAAATTGTTCGTGTGTCTAGATCCAGACAGGACATCTAAGGATTTCAAATGTGGTTCCTTAATTTGTTTGAACAAGTAGGAAATTGAGGACAGACACTTTAATCTAGTTCCTCTAAAAATCTTGCATTTGCAAAGCTGCTCGTCTACTCGGACAAGACATCTGGGAATCTTAAATAAGGTTCCCCAATCTTTTTGAACAAGTGGAACATTGGTAACAGCATTAAAAAATTGTTAAAAAATTGTTGTTAGTCCCAACAATATATTACCAACAAAAAGTAGTGGCCATCGATGCACAATACTCTGAATGCAACACAAGGTAACCACTCCCTCTCAATAAATACCCAATTTAACACGTCGAATGCGACGCCATTTTGCTTAGCTTTCGCGTCACATTTTCTTTACCTTTAAACAGAAATAATGTGCATAAGCAAGAGACTATTGAAATAGAGCAAACATTTCTTAATATTATATGAATTATCTATAACATATTAATTTCTAAATTTGACACCGTCAATCCCCAGAGATTCACATAGCATTTAAAGTGTTAAGAAAAATGGCGGAGACTTATTGGTACTGCCGCTAACTCCAACTTAAATTAAATTCCTCTGCGAAACGGTGAATTGTGACCGTAAAATTTCCTCGTGATCGCATCTTTCGAAATTCGTCCGGCGAGGTAGGCGAACGGGGGTCTGTTAGCCGCGGTCGAAAAGAACGGTTGCTCGGTGCATTAGCATTAAACGACATTAGCATCGTTTGTAGCTCGTCGGGCCTCTTACAAATTTCCGAAGAAGGAATGTTGGCCTCGCGCGGCGCGAGCCGGAGCGCGCTCGTGGGTAGCTCGCCGGGGAGCCCAGCCCGGAATCAGGGCATACTTGTTCGCCGAAGGCGGGGTAAGGAAGTGCACCGGCAACAATAATCAATGGAGTTGCTGCATTGGGGTGTGGCGCGCAGTGCCGGCGCCTCCTTGCTGTCCGACGTACTTCGATCGTAGCCCCCTTGCAACCCCCGACCCGTCCCGCCCCCGCCGCGGGCCAACCCCGCAAACCCCCGCGAACGTCGCCTAGGTTCCTTTTCTCTTTCTCCGTCTGTTCTTAGGACTCCTGTCCCCCTCTTTCGCGGATATCGACGACCCACCCTTGGTGCCCTTCCGCCTTCCACTTAGACGCCGCGACCCCGAAAGCCAGCAAGACGCTGCTGCTACGTCGAGAAGACGTTGTCCGAGGGAACCGATCCTCTGGCTCGCGGAATAATCGAGTCGATCGAGGGACATTGGTCGACACTCGGTTATTAGGTAAATCGGAAAGTTCCGTCCGTTTTTTTACAAAAAGTAAAGCTTTATTCATGAAAGAAAATGAAAAAGTACGTTAATCAAAATATTGTCCATCGTTAGCGATGACTTTTTCCCATCTTTCGGGCAGCAAGCGAATTCCGCATCGAAAGAATGATTCATCTTTGAAGGTTATCCAGGCGGAGATCCATTTTTCGAGATCTTCGTACGAATTAAATCGTTCTTCAGCAAGTGCGTGTGCCATTGACCGAAACAAGTGGTAGTCAGATGGGGCACAGTCTGGTGAATAAGCCGCATGTGGTAGCACTTCCCAGCGAAGTGCTTCTATTGTTTCCTTGACAATTTTTGAGACGTGAGGCCGAGCATTGTCATGCAGCGAAATCACCTTACGCTGTCTCGTTTCATATTGTGGTCGTTTTTCGTGCAATGCTCGACTCAAACGGATAATTTGTTGTCGGTAGAGATCTCCTGTGACTGTTTGACCAGTTTTTAGCAGTTCATAGTATACCACACCTTCCTGATCCCACCAAATGCAGAGTAAAGCCTTTTTTCCGTGGATATTCCGCTTTGGCGTCGATGTTGAGGGTTGGCCAGGATCACAAATGGTTTTTCGACGTTTAGGATTGTCAAAATAAATCCATTTTTCATCCCCAGTGATGAGACGATGGCGAAACCCCTTTCTTTGTTGCCTAGCAAGCAAAATTTCGCAGATGGTTTTCTGCCTTTCAATGTCTCTTGGCTTGAGTTCATATGGGACCCACTTTCCTTCCTTGTAGACCTTCCCTAAGGCTTTTAAACGGTCGGAAATGACAGATTGCGGCAGTTTACATTAATTCGCACAATGTGCTTAATGAACAATTTAACCTGTCAATTGTTTCTCGACGTTTCGCACCCTTTCGGATTCGTTTCATTTCTTCTGCAAAGCGTTTCACAATTTTATAAACAACTCAAATAAATGCAACGGTTATTCTTCGCAATATGAAACTATCAATTACAAAACTAGAATGTAAGACGTCTATTATAACAATAAGCGTAAATTATTATCGGAGATTCTCATGGTATAATAAACGATATCGACAATCATTAATTTTCTAACTGAACTATGGAATAATAATATTGTTGCATCGCATTGCATAAACTGTTACGAAACGAATGTTATTTATGGCCCCGCACAAAAGGTAAAATAGGTTAAATAAAAGTGATTATTAAGATCGTTTTTCTTCGGAAAAAAGAATGCTACAGGTCTATGGTGGTAATGGAAGGAAGATCATTATCTACATCATCGGGCGTTAAAGTGTTAGAGCGTGCATCGCACTGTTCGGAGTTTCACAGTGTCATTATGATCGTCGAGGTTAAAAGCTTGAGAGATTTCAAGCCTGAAAGCCTTAATTGTACATTCATTCGGAGATTACAGGCTAGCATTTATTTTTTAATAACAGTCCTCCTTAATTACTACACTTCTTAACCCCTGTTTCCATCATTCTTTGTCGACGTTTTCGTGTCAGGCGTCTAGAATATTAACGATCGATTTATAATGCAAACCGTGCGAAATGTACGCTGGCTGGTCTGGGAATGTTTAAACATAACTGCAAATTCTGCAAATCTATCCAGCATAAAAACATGTATAATTTTAAACAACACAGAAGTTGTGTAATTCAGAACAAACAAACGGTAAAACATAAAATGAAGAAGACTATACAACGTGTACAAAGAAACTGTACAATTTTAAACAAAAGAACCTGTACAATTTAGGACAAACAGAATTGTACAACAGGAACGAAAAAATTGTACAACATATACAGAAAAAATTGTACAATTTTAAACAACAATAACTGCATAATTTAGGACAAAATGAACTATATAACAGACATGAAAGAACTGTACAACATATACAAAAACCTGTACAATTTTAAACAAAAGAACCTGTACAATTTTAAACAAAAGAACCTGTACAATTTAGAATAAACAAAATTGTACAACAGGAACGGAAAAATGATACAACATATACAAAAAAATAATGTACAATTTTAAACAAATAGGAGACTGTAATTTAAAACAAAAACAGCTGTAAAATGTACAAACATGTACAAATGTAAAAAGAATTGTACAGTGTATACAAAAGAGTGTACAATACATGAAATAAATGTTCAGATTGAAACAAGAAAGTTGTTGAAATATGTAAAAGAAATGTGTACAACATAAAACCAGAAGACTATCAAAATCTCTATGCCATACAATGAACTACAAAACATAAAACAGGTATTTGAAAAACATAACCATAGCGAACCGTATAAAGCAAGAGAAGCTGTGAAATATGAAACGAAGAACAATCTGTACAATGTAAAAGGGAGAAGCTTGAGGGAGAGCAGGTCATTTTAAGAAACAAAAGCGAGCAAGAGAGAGAGAGAGAGAGAGTTAGAGAGAAAGTGAGAAAGAGAGAGAGTTAGTGGGAGAGAGAAAGAGAGGAAAAGATTGTAGAATAAAGAAGAGACACGGAGAGAAAGAGAAAAAGATTGTAGAATAAAGAAGAGAGAGAGAAAGAGGAAAAGAGTGTAGAAGAAAGAAGAGAGAAAAAGGAAAAGAGCGTAGAAGAAAGAAAATGGAAAAGAGTGTAGAAGAAAGAAAATGCAGAGGAAGAGAGAGGAAAAGATTGTAGAATAAAGAAGAGGGAGAGAAATAAAGAGGAAAAGAGTGTAGAAAAAAGAAGTGAGAGAAAGTAAAAGAGTGAAGAAGAAAGAAGCGGGAGAGAAAGAGAGAGGAAAAGAGTGTAGAAGAAAGAATAGGGGGAGAAAGAGAGAGGAAAAGAGTGTAGGAGCAAGAAAAGCGAGAAGAAGAGAGAGAGGAAGAGAGAGAAAAATGGTAAAAGAAAGAAGAGAGAAAGAAATAAGGCGCGGGAGGCGAGGCAGGTAAAACTGCAGGTTTCAGATTGCTTTGGGACTGGTTCCTCGTCGAGAGAGCACGCGTGGGTGGAAGGCCAATCACGGTAGCGGTGTGCCCGGTGCCGAGTGCAATGCAGAGTGCAGGCAGTGCAGGTGCAGCGCAACGGAACAGTGGCAAAAGAAGCGGCGTTGCGCTGGTCAGCGCTGACACGCCCGGTTGCTCGCGCTTCCGGCGCCACCGTCGAACGTCAAGTCTCACATCCCGGCTGGCGCCTACGAATTCGCAATTGCCGTTCCGTTACGCTCCGTTCCGTCGCCGCGGAATCACCAAGTCATGCTCCGCCTTGATTAATGACGGCACCGTCGTCGTCGACGCCGAGAAAGAAAGAGAGAGAGAGAGAGAGAGAGAGACAGAACCTCCTTAACGGCGATCGACGAAAAACCAACGCCTCGTGCACATCAAATGGACGATGACCTAACCGCCGTCTTTAAACAAATCATCCATTTTAGATTTCGTTCTTTTTAATCGCTCAGCTTCGCAGATCGCAAAGCTTTTTATTTTAGACGGCGCAGAGGAATGTGTAAAGAGATTCATTTCCTTGGCTGCTTGCGAAAAAGGAACAGCTAATTTACATAATTATGTTCTTCTTAGTTTTGTTTAATACTGCGACATTTTTGCTTTTTATTGTAGAGATAGTGTAATACTACTGGACCAACGTTATCCAATATGGACGTTCGGGCAGCCATTATTTAATGTAAACAGTGTGATTTGTAAATTTGTAATAGTAGATTTTATAATAGTACATGTTTATATTATTTTGCATCTACATATTTTATTATCTGAAGACTTCCATGTGGAGCACAATTCAATGAAGATTTAATCAAACACTGAAATCAAGAAGCTATTAAGTTTTGAAGCTAGAAGTTTAAATCTAAACCTGTATCAATTACTGTAAAATAATTTTTTTGGAACCTTTGAAACTCGATTATCCGCAGTATCGATACCGTAAGTCTCGATTATCCAGTTTAGATTTAATATTAAGCGACTGTTCTATTACTGGAAGAATAGTGATTTTTTGTTTAATCTTCGAAATCGTTTAACCTTTTTGAAATTCCCTCGGCGGGTATATTTATCGCCGTTACGCCGGTGGAAGAATAATTTCGCCCGATCGCTGCGGTGATTCGTGAAAAATGGAAGTTCGCATTTACGCGATGGTGAAAAAACGTTTTCATTAACGATAATGGCAAATACTTAGCGCAAAGGCGCAGAGTAAACCCGGCCAAGATCCGAAGAAGAGTAGAGTTGATCGAATTAATGATGCTTATATCGCAGTAATTAATCATGTATTGCAGGCAGAAAATATTTTCATTAATAGTAAAAGTAATTACCCGGAGCTAATCTAAGTTTAATCTAGACTTTAGTCGAACCTGACAAGTACTATTTGATCAAACTAAGCACGCAATCATTATAGTAATTACCAGTCGGTCGATCGTCATACATAGTAACAATTTTCTGCATCGATTACAAGAAACGGGAGCTAAATAGAAATTCCATTCTTCTTTTAATCGATTTTCCAAACTGAAAGTAAATTGTTCTTCAATTCATCGCATTTCGAGGGGCAACTGATGAACATTACTTCGGGCATAATTGCTATACTTTCTAGACCATGCGGGACATCTGAGAATTATAAATAAGCATCCTTTGATTTAGGAATTGGAAAGTTTAAAAGAATTTTAAACAACTGGGAAAATCTTTTGGAAGATTTTCTTGGCCAGCTAATAATTAGGTACTTTTTAAACTGCTAAATATACTTTCAGACACAATTATTAGCTTGCTAGACCCGTGAAGGATATCTGGGGATCCTGAACAAACATACCTAACTTCTTTGAAGAATTGTAAAATAGAAAACAATGTTTAAAAATTGTGGAGCTTTTATTATTCTACTTGGAGACACTTTGGACTAGTCCATTTGACACTCAGGTATCTTTTAGACTGCTGAACTTAAATTCCAACATAATTAATAACTTGCTAGAAACTTGTAGGACATCTGAAGATATTAAATAAGCTTCCCCAAATTGTTTCAAGAACTGCAAAATTGAAAATAATGTTTAAAAATTTTGGAACATTTATTATTCTACTTAGAGACACTTTGGACTAGTCCATTTGACACTCAGGTATCTTTTAGACTGCTGAACTTAAATTCCAGCATAATTAATAGCTTGCTAGATTCTCGC
>CM052099.1:17530794-17543612 GCA_028453745.1 Agapostemon virescens
TATGGATTGTCTGGGTTAGGTCTGGGTTAGGTTTCAAAGCAAGATCGTTTATAATTTTTCTATGTTTACACACAGTTCCAGACATTGTTCCAAAATTTTGTTAGATTTTTCGGCGAGTCGCTACATGGTTAAAAAAAAATAAAAATCGTGATATCAAATACAACCGAGGTAGCAGGAAGATTCCTCGAGGATGACTATGGATTGTCTGGGTTAGGTCTGGGTTAGGTTTCAAAGCAAGATCGCTTATAATTTTTCTACGTTTGCACACAGTTCCAGACATTGTTCCAGAATTTTTTCAGATTTTTCGGCGAGTCTCTATATGGTTAAAAAAAATAAAAATCGTGATATCAAATGCAACCGAGGTAGCAGGAAGATTCCTCCAGCATGACCATGAATGCATGGTCATGGCAGTCCACGGGAATGTTTATAAAAATCCAGCGTAATTTCCATGGAAACGGCTGGCCAAAATGTTTGTCAAAAGTCGTTTGTCACGAGGTTTATCCGGCTCGGTACCCAATTGGTCACGCAGCGTCTCGACGAGTAACCGATGGTATTCTCGAACCTCATTACACTCGCCGACGCATAACCTCGTCGAACATGTAGACGCGATGCGCAACGGCATTTTGAATAGGCGCGCGTTTACGTTGCAATCAAGAAAGACCAGCTCTCATCAGACCAGATAAAAACGTTGGATTTATTCCGTGGAGTTTGAAGCTGCCCATTAATTCGCAGAAGATCCAGGACTTATAGGCTGCGGACTATAGTTACGAGCGTGGAGGGTCCTCCGATTGAAAGTCCCGCTGCGTAGGTGTGCGAGAGGGGGTGGCAAGAGGGTACGTTGCTTTACGATGACATTATTTGCGCTAACTCATGGCAGAGCGTATAATAAAGTGCACGGGGTCAGCGGATAGGCTAGCCAGGCTGCCGGTTTTCCTCTTCACCGGTCCTCCGAGTCCTTTTACCAGTTCGCGCCTCCTTATTTTTTCCATTCGAACGGATTCAATGAAAGAATTTTTAGCAAAAAGCGGTTCTTAATATGTCTGAATTACGTTTACGACTGGGCGCAGGCTTTGATGCAATTATTTGCGAGAAATCGGTTTTAATAGACGATGCCTTGCGATCGTGGTGGGTTTTGGCGGTTTCTTTGGCGCAAGTGGATGATTACTATGCAATGTTTATTAATAGACTGAGAACTTTAAGAAACTGTGTAGAACATATGGATATTATTATGTAGACAATATTCCTTGACTATAATGTGGAATTTATGCGTTTATTTATGATGAATGGTTGTTATTATGTAGATAATGCGTATGGATGGCAGTGTCGATTTTAGGAGTCTTTTTGGGACAAATGGATGATTATTATGCAGACAATGTTTATTAATAGACTGAGAACTTTAAGAAACTGTGTAGAACATATGGATATTATTATGTAGACAATGTTCCTTGACTATAAAGTGGAATTTATGCATTTATTTGTAACAAATGGCTGTTATTATGCAGATAATGCGTATAAATGGCAGTGTCGATTTTAGGTGTCTCTTTGGGACAAATGGATAGTTACTATGCAGACAATGTTTATTAATAGACTGCGAACTTTGAGAGATTGTTTAGAACATATGGAAGTTATTATGTAGACAATGTTCCTTGACTATAATATGGAATTTATGCATTTATTTGTAACAAATGGCTGTTATTACGTACATAATGCTTATGGATAGCAGTGTCGATTTTAGGAGTCTCTTTGGGACAAATGGATGATTACTATGCAGACAGTGTTTATTAATAGACTGAGAATTTTAAGAAACTGTGTGGCATATATGGATATTATTATGTAGACAATGTTCCTTGACTATAAAGTGGAATTTATGCGTTTATTTGTCACAATTTACTGTTAATATGAGGACAAAATTTACCAATGTGTATTTTCGAAGTCTGTTTAAGGCGAGTGGTTGTTTGTGCATACACAAAATTTATAAATACACTGCACACTTTCTATATTTGCAACAAATTATTGTTATCGTACAAGCAAAGTTGATGTGGAAATTTGTGGGTTTTATAAAGTGGATTTTGTAATGTGGATGTTAATGTAAGTTGGATTTCATAATGTGGATGAATATTTTATGATTTTATGAATATAATGGGAATCTCGAACCGCTAAAAATCCCAAGATACCGCAACTCGCCATCTTGCCGGTCAGCCACGAGCACCGCGTATGATTTTTCAAGAAGTCCTTAAACAATTCCTAATCCCGGTGAATCCTGATTTGGGACCGTCGAGGTCCTCGACGTCCATCGTCCATCGTCGCCCATCGCGCAGAGACGGCTTGTTCGCCGTCTTGGAAAGCGGGCACAGGATATTCAGGCGTGTTGCGCACGTAGGTAAATCCTCCACTCAGCCGGACACACTTGATGCACAAATTAAAGCATAAAAAAGCCCCTTGGCATAGAGCACCGGTGGTCCCGAAGAGGCAGAAAAGCGACGCGGTTTATAGAAAGAGACAGGGACGCCGGGGAGATGAGTAACGGGGGCTAAATGGGGTTCAGGCCGACGACTGAAAGAGGAGGTCGCGTGTTGGTTGGTTGGCTCCGAACGAAGGGCGGGAGGGGGTTCGGCCGGTCGGTCGGATAGGTTATACCATCTTTCATGTAATTACTGACATAAAATGCCAGATTTTCGCCCTCTCCGCCCCACCCGTACAACCCTGGTCTTTCGATCACTTTCTACCCTCTCTCTCTCTCTCTCTCTCTTCCACCATCTGAATTTCTTCGTTCGCCTTTTTTCTCCCTGGCCAGTCTCTCTCTCTTTTCGCGTCGTTCCCTCTCCTTCCTCCCACCGCACACCCTGTCTCTCTCTCTCTCTCTCTCTCTCTCTTCGTTTCTCGCGCTCCTTCGTGTCTTTTTTCTCCTCCGCGAAGTAGAAAATTTTCAATTCCATTCATGTAAATTATTGTAGCGCACCGACTCTCGACATGTGCAACTTGTATTAATGACGCAGTAAAGGAGCAGACGGGCGGAGAGCTGCCCATTAGCGGATGAAAGCGGAGGGCTCTCAGCGCATAGCCCGATAATAGCCCGACTTATACCCACCGAGGCTGTGTAGTTTAGCCCACGTTACGAGTCTGCCGTGCCTCTGCCCTGCCTCTCTGCCTCTGCCTGACTGCCGACCTGCCTCTGCCCTCTCTCTACCGTTTCCTATCCCTGGCCGTTTGCTCGCCCGCGCCTCCTCTGCCGCGATAGCCCTCCTTTTCTTATCCTCCTCGCACCTACCCGCCACCCTGCACGGGATCCTCTTCCCTCGACCCGGTACCGATCCCCTAACCCTCCTCCTCCTCTATCTATCAACCCGGACTACGTTCTCTGCCCACCCCGAGATATCCCCTCCTCACCCCCTTGCTGCCGACGACCGGGTCGTTTTGCTCCTGCGAACCATTCAAATTCGGACGATTCGAGTCCTGATTTGTCACGGGAGAATCCCTTTCTTCCCGGGCCGCTCGTTAACCCGCCGGATAGACAACTCCTCTCTATTAGGGTTAAACGATACCGGTCCTCCTTCCCTTCTTCTTCTTCGTCTTCTTCTTCTTCTTCTTCGGTCGGTGGTTTTCTTTCTTCGTTCCGCGTTCTCTTTGGATGGGTCTTCTGTCCTCGTTTGTTTTCAGAGTCCTCCGAATCCTACGGCGGAGAGCCTTTACCGCGGTCACCGTCGTCGCCGAGGTGCGACCTTTATCTCCGGCGACGAACCTTGTCGCTGTGACATTACGATTTATCGATGAAAGGAGCACCGATCCTTCGATAAGGTCCTGTTAGCACGCGTACGCTCTCTCGATCTGGGCACCGTGCCGGGGAGGTCATCATTAGAGACGTTTCCGCGGGTAACTATGATGGCGGCAGTGCGGTCAATCGCTGACGCTGATTCGAAGCGAATCGTGCGTTGTTGGTTGAGAGATGAATGTGTGGAATTTTAGGGTTTGGAATTGTCTGCGTGTGGTTTAGATTGCTGTATTTAATTCCCAGTGAGACTAGTTACGAGGAAAGTGAAAATTGTAACTTTCACATTGTTGCTGCAATGATTTGAGACCGAGGATATTTTGGTCATTTTTTGGAAATTTCTTTTTGTAGTTGACGAACATTTGAGAATAGCCAGTCCAAAAATTGAGGATGTTAACGAACTCATTATAATACTGAAATTCTCCAAACGTAGAATATGTTGAAGACTTCTTTTTATAGTTGACAAACATGGGCGAAGATTAGCCTAAATATTCAAAATGTTAAGACACTTAATATAATACTAAAATTTCCCAAAAGTAAAATATGTTGGAGACTACTTTCTATAGTTGACAAACATTCGGTAATAGCTAGTCCAGAAATCAAAATGTTGACAGACTTAATATAATACTATCATTCCCCAAACCTAAAATATGCTGGAAACTTCTGTTTATAGTTGACAAACATGGGCGAAGACTAGCCTAAATATTCAAAATGTTAAAACACTTAATATAATACTATAATTCCCCAAACCTAAAATATGCTGGAAACTTATTTTTATTGTTGACAAACATGGGCGAAGACTAGCTTAAATATTCAAAATGTTAAGACACTTAATATAATACTAAAATTTCCCAGAAGTAAAATATGTTGGAGAATTCTTTTTATAGTTGTCAAACATTCGGAAAAAGCTAGTCCAAAAATTCAAAATGTTGACATACTTAACATTTTAGCGACCGTAAGCCTATTAATACGTCTTTTAATAATTGTACCATAACAAAATGAGGCTTAAAGAACTGCTTTTACATTGTAATTTGTAACGAAATTGTTAGATAACGTTACTTAGGAGGCCTTGTTGATTCGTAATTAAAATTGCTGTCAGCGTTGAGGGATCCATTAAAAAGTTATCAGTGATGGATTATGAACTTAAATGATTTCAAATAACGCGAAGATAAATCTATTGAAGTTGAAAATCTATTAAAAAAGTTATTCCAAATGTAGACACTTAATATAATAGTAAAATTCCCCAAACCTAAAATATGTTGGATATTTCTTTTAATAGTTGACAAATATTTGGAACTGATTTACAGTCGCACCGATGCTAACTTCGCCTACGGCGACTTTTACAATGCTAATGCTTAGACAAGGTCTTTGCTAGCATGCGCACGCTTTCGTCTATTGATCTGTAGACAGTGAACGGGAAAGATCATCATTACCAACGTTTCTGCGGTTGGATACAATATCGAAGTTCTGATGTTTCTTTGTGAGGTCGTGGAAGATTTGCAATTGCGTTTCAATGAACGGTAGCTTACTCGATTACTTGGACATTGTAGCCATTCGGAGCGACCTTCTCCCGCGACATTACGATTTGTTAAATTAATAGTGATCGCTTTTTCCATTATGCTTTTTCGGTGAGATTCTCATGGGAGATATCAAACTGGATTTAGGGTGGATCATTTAGGGTGACAAAGCTTAAATTCTCCGTCGATTCTTAAGATTGCCCAAGTAATGTCCGTTTCAAGGATACCAAACCATGAATTATCTTCAATCTCAGTATCATAATTTATGTTCTTGAAGAACTGACTGTGTTAAAGCACTCTCTTTCAATTTCTAATTCTCAATATGCAAGAATCTACAATACGAGGAACTGAATACTTAACATATGCCCAGAATTTAACGTTGTCGATTACCCTGGATCGCAGTGTCGTTCCCGGGGTTGGCATTTTTCGAGAAACGCGCGGGTACCGAATCGGATGCCACTTAGGGTGGCGGAGCCTAAATTCTGCGCGAAGCGGACGCGTCGACTCTTGAGATTGCCGATACAATGCCCGCCAAATGAATATTGGCGATTGGATCGCGTGGTAGAACCGAATGGCGCGTGTTTCTTCGCGTTGAGTTTGTCGAGTCGGTTTTTATAAGACTTGTGCGAACGCGTTCGAGCAATGTACAAGGTAGCAGCGTTCGATCGGTTGATAAGAAAACTTATTAATGCTCGAGAGATAGTTTTTTCCGCCTTCGTCGGCTTCGGTCCCCGCTCTCGGCGAATTTGTCGCGCGTTTCCCAAGAGGAGGCCCCGCAGAGCGGTTCCTAATTTTCCACCGCTCCGGAAATTTGACCAACCCCGGCGTCGCTTCTCTTTCCAACGCGTCCTAAACGCGTTGGGCCTTGGCGAGGTCGCTGTCGAGGCTGGCAGTCGACGAAGGATGTTTGTCAACATCGCGGAAATTCCGGCAGGTCGGACCCGTTGGCAGGAACCGCGGCTAAAAACCTGAGCGACCCTTCGCCCTTAGAACTTCGCGGCACGGTGCTCGGCACTGCGAGGCTCAGGCAAATCACTAATAAGATCCCGAACCTTCTAATTGACTTTATTACTAAGCGCCACGCGTTGGCCGCAGACCGGTTCGCCGAAGAAGGACAATGGCTCGACTTTACAAAGAAACTGGCGGATCGGGAAAACGCGAACTCGCGGATGGTTGTCCTTGCCGCAAAATTATTCCCGATGCGCTTGTTCCGAAAACGTTGTTGCTCTCCGACGGGACGGACGCGAGTAAGACATCCGCGCGCAATATGGAACGGGGCTATCCGGGGACATTGGTAACGGTAGCTTAGCCATTTCGCATTGATTTCGAAACGGTAGAAACTTCGGAATGAAATTGTAAAGCGAGCGGTTAAAGTAAACACAGATATCCAATAGGTGAAGTTTTATTTCCGTTCAAAGAAGTTATCAAACCGTTCTTGGTTTTCTAGGGACACAAGGATTGAGGTGGATCGAGAAGATGCAAATTCCGCAGATGGTTGTCCGTGTCACAAAGTTATTTCCGATGTGTTCGTTCGGGAACGTTATTGTTCTGCGATGCGGCGCTACTCTTTACACGGGGGAAAGAGTATTGTTAACAACGTAGCGTTTCTGCATTTGCATAGAACATCGAGCATACGTTGGGATTTTGATATTCGCTTTTGGAGTCCGCGAAGATTTAGGACAACTTCTTAGTCACTGACACAGAGTGCAACAGCTACACTGCTACCTCCTGATTACTGATCCGCAGATAAGAGTTTCTGTTAGCCGGCGTACACTTTCATGCACGTGGTTCTCGAGCCAGCAGACGGAGAAAAGCGTCATTAGAAACCTAACATTATTGCAGACGGATGTAATAATGTACGCCAAAATTTCTTACCGCGATCCTCGCTGGTGTAGAATCATTTTTTAGATACTGATTGCGGAATCAACTGCAAGCTTGTGTTACCAGCTGTGAACATTCACGGGAGACCTTACAATCTATCAACGAAAGGATTACCGATCCTCCTGCAGGATCCTCCGAACCCACCGTTCACTCGCTTTCGAAACGTTGCAGGAAAAATCGCTCGTTATAAAATACCGCGGATGATGCAGTTTTGCGAATGGTCTCTACCGGTGGGTGACTGGCGAAATGCCTTCTGCAAGGAATCTTATCGTCGTACGAAAGACATCAGAATCTTCGTTTTCAAATGCCATTAGCCGTATAAATTTTTATAACATAAAATAAAAAACCCGTTAGAAAGGGCATCGTTATTATTTACGTTTATTTTATATTCTACATTATAAAATAAAAATAGACATAGTTTTCAAAGGAAGCAGGACTCATTTTACTCGAAGAAGCAAACACTTCGTTGGTAACACAATTTTTCTCAAAGCCATACATTCGAGATACCAAGGCGATCGAAACTACTTCAAATAGAATTATTTCAGCACTATTTTCATCATTGCAACAGAAGACGGCAACAAAGTTCCCAACTTCGCTATTTCAAATACAATTACATATTTTCATAATTGCAACAAAAGACGGCAACAGCGCTCCTGTACAGTTCTCCCACCCCTAATGAAAACTACCCTTAAGCCCAAGCGTAGAAACCAAGAACCTTCCAGCTTCGTCGCATTCGAGCACATCGAACACATAATTCAGATATGATGTACCTTTTCTCGAGGACGAAAAGTAGTGATCATCCACCAACGGTCCCATGCTTCCCCGGGATACCACGATCCCACGAAGAAACCGCCCCAATTTCCAGCGCAAAAGGGGTGGCACACTCTCTCGCGAATTGCTTGTCTCGAAATTCCGGCGATCTCCGCAACTCCTCGCATTCTCCGAGCGGATTCAACGACGTCTTCGACAAGCCTGGATTTTATTAAAACAGCCCGCTTGGGGCCCGGCCTCGGCGCACGGTCGCCCGTTTAATACGCCTCGGCCAGCCGCTGAAAGAACGCGTTGGAGCGATTTATTAACTGGCGTCGATACTCAATTATCCGGCTGCGGATAAACGAGCGAGCCTGGAACGCAAGTGGGAGTACGTCGCGAAGACAAATTGTAACATTACATCGCGGAGGAGACGAGGCGCGATAACGGGGCCCATATTCCCGAGGAAAAAGGCCCGCTCGCATGCTCGGACACTCGCTCTCGCTCGGGAACGACCCCGCGGAGAAACGGCAGAGGAGAGAGCGACAGAGAGAAAAAGAAAGACAGAGAGACTGAGAGAGAGGGAGGTAAGAGCGAGAATGAGAGACTCAGGGAGAGAAAGAAAGACGCAGAATGTGGTTTCAGTAGCAACGACTATATCGCCGGCGCGGTAGCAGTAACGGTATCCGTGCATCGGTTTAAATTTACCCGATCGAGCCGCTGCACCGATCGCTGCACCGGACCGGCTGCGTTTCTGCACCTTCGCGCACCTTCGCCTCGTGAAAATCGAGACGAGCCTGTCCCCAGATACGGCCCGGACATGGGATCGTCGCGTTATCTCTTCCCCCTCTACGACGACCGCCGGAAAAATGCACGCCCACACACGGAGCTGCGCTCGGGGCGGGGCCAAACGGGCCCCCCTGAACCTTGGTATTGCTCCAATTTCGTTTACGAACTCGTGAAATTTAAGGTGCAAGGTGAGAAGTTTTATTGTGAGAAGTAGTGGGGAGTGGGGATGGAAATGCGGGGGAATTTTGGAATTTGATGCTGTACAGAGTGTCTGAATGGATTTTTGGTAATTTGGTTTGTCTTTTTGAGACGCGTTTCGGAAGGAATTTGGAGGGTATCAAATGAGGGATTGTTTGGGGGGATTTGTTTTGTCGGCGATGGACAAGGTCACGTGAAGGTCAACTCTGTTAATTTTTATATTGCAGAGATAGACATGTTTATATCATAATTTCTATCGACAGTGGACAAGATTGTGTATTCATTTTGTTTTCATGGACCAATGGATCCTTTTGTGTTATTATTTTTATCGCCAGTGGAGAAGGTCACGTGAAGGTCAAACCTTTCTTTTTTAATGGGACGATGGACTTTTTGATATATCATTGGATGCAATGTCGAGATTAGTTACAATAAAGTATTCAAACGAATTTAGTTCAGTTCTGCATTTGCAGAAATTAGTGTGGATAAAGAAATGTTGTAAATAGATGGCAATTTTTAATCATTCTGTGTAAATGTACTAATTTACAATTGACGAACCCAATTCGGTTAAATACATAAATGTTTATCAACGTTTATAGTTCCAACTTGTGCTTGAACATAATCTCCTGTCCAGTTATAGTAATGTACAAATTGTCGCAGGCACTTCGTTCACAGATCTTCACCGATCCGAGGACGTAAACCACATCCGAGACGATTCTCTGCAAGTGAAACGGAAGGGCCTGCTCGAACGGGCTGACGGTTTATCGGAACCGCGTCCCCCGCTCCGGCAGCCCCGGAAAAATGCACGCCCACGCGCGGGCTTCGATAACAGGCCGGTGGGCGGGGCCAATCGGCTCCCGGGCGCAGAATTTCACGCGCCACCGTGCGCCCTCGACTTTGCAACCGTGAAACGACTACCTACATTCCTCGCGGACGTGTTTACCTGGCTGCGGGACGCGTAACGCCGTAACACTCTGTTTGCAGACGGACGTTAAACGCCGATCCGAATCGCCGATGCCGCGGCAGGTAACCTACGAGCTACGTGTCTCGATCGGGGCATCGTCGAAGAGAGGCTCTGCACCAGCTGGCAGAAGCCCCCTTGCAGTAAAGAGAACGAGTTCACGGGATTTCCGGAATTTGTTGAAAATTTTGTGATCGCCGACGGGCCATCTTTTCGGATGTTGATGGGCCTGCAGCGATCGTTGAACAGGTAGCTCGAGATTTTTCGGGGATTCTACCTTGTTCGGTATATTGGTCTCGTATTGCTTATTTGCGGTACGGTGATCACCAGCTGGAATTCGGTTTTGCTTGTTTCGGGCCCCCTTCGACTTGTAACCAGATTATTCTTAATTACTCGGTCGCCCTGCCTTGTGCACTGTTAGCAGCTTCTGGTAAATATATTATCCTTCATCGAAGCATGTTTGTATAAATTAATTAGTGATTGTAGTCTTGGAAATTGTTTTTCACTGTCCTGTAGATGCATTATATGACTTTTGAAATTTTTACTTTTACATTAGAACAATTTTTTCGTCGTTCAGCCTTGTATACTTTTAGTAGTATCTGGTAAATAAATGATTCTTAATTGGAGCTGCATTTATATGAATTAATTAATAGTTGTAGTCTTCGAAATTGTTTTTCACTGGTCTGTAGATGCATTAGATAACGTTTGCGTTTTGCAGATTTTCATGAGAACAATTTTTCAATATTTTTGTCGCCAAGCCTTCCATAATTCTAGTAATATTTGATATATAAATTGATTATAATTGAAACTGTATTTATATAAATTAATTAATAATTGTAGTCTTAGAAATCATTTTTCACTATGCTGTAAATATATTAGATGACGCTTGAATTTTTTTGTGGTCCAGCCTTCCATAATTCTAGTAATATTTGATAAAAATGAATGTGCAGTAATCGATACTGTATTTGTATAAATTATCAGTTCTGAACTAGTAATTGTAGTCTTGGCAACAATTTTTCATTAAAAACATAAGATGATCTTTGAATTTTTTAATTCTTGGAGAAATTATGTATTTTAAATTTTCAAGTGTAAGACTGATTTTGTCAATTGTTAGTCTGTTTTCTGTTCGAAAATATGAGAACAATTTTTACAATTTTTTAGCTGCTCAGTCTTCCATAATTGCAATAATATTTGGTAGACAGATTGCACAAATTAATGCATTTTAATAGAAACATTTAGCTTCTAGATAAACTATCAGTTCTTAATTAATAATTGCATTCAAGGAAACAATTTTTCACTGTATTGAAGAAACATTAGAATACGTTTCAATTTGTTAAATTTTCAATACAAAAAAACCACTAATTCTCTATTTCCAATATTTTGTATAAATTGAGGAATCTTGATTCAAATATGCAGCTTCTACATAAATAATATGTTCTTAATTAACAATTATATTCAATGAAACAATTTTTCTACTGCCTTGTAGAAACAGTTTAAATTTTTCACACTCTCGAAAACACATCAAAGAACGTTTAAATCTGTGAAATTTCGAGACCTAAATTTCCTAAATCCGAAATTTCCCAACGTTTCGCCGAAGCCAGGCGTCTCTATTTAAAATAACCCCGAATTGACTCTTTTGTGATTTGTTATTCCACTTTGTTGTTCCAAGACATAAGGAATTCTGACCTAGTCGGATAATTTTAGCTTCTCTTTTGCAGATGTGTCTAGGAAACGTGTCTGTGACGTTCGAGGCAACACACTTTGATTATATGGTTTTTCTGCAGCGGCGCGCACCGGTTCCAAAAACTGGGCTTCGGGGAAAAACCGCTTGAACATGGTACTAAACTTAATAACTATAAAATTTAAATTTAGTCATTAAACCTATGAATTGGAAAATTATGCTATTCAGACGTTGCTAATTAAGATGTTGCCCTAAACGGTACTACGCTCGTAAAAGAAATTATATCCTGAAAGAAATTACACAGTTGTTTCATTGCTTTTTATTGCGGCGCGGCGGCGTACGCTCGTCCTTGCCATAACTCCTTTAATACTGAGAATTTTTATCAACCACTTCGCTCAGGATATTACGCGCTGACCGCAACGAATATAAATTGCTGAAAAACAGAAATTAATTCTTTTTATCCATAAAACATAAAGCGTATTAGAGGCATCGAATTATTAAACCTAATAAACGTCGGCAACACTTTACAAAAATTACGAGGCCGGCGTTTATTCAAAATTTTTATTACATTGCGCCAATGTCCGTCATTATAATAATGCAGTAAACGAAGAGAAAATTGGATAATACCTCGCGTGTCGACGTTATTGTCCACGTTTACCGTTTCCAGTTCCGTTTCACCGCGCTCTCTTCCTCGACAATCTTTTTAAACATTGTATTCTCAACAAATTCTGCCTCGTGCGATATTATTTTTATTGTTTCCACAGATGTATAATGTACTTTGAACGAGGTAGTTACAGCTACACGATATAGATGATTAAATAAAATTTATAGGAAATCAAAAACTATAAATTTGCAGCACATAAAACTTGTTAATTGATCAATTTTGTTTATTGACTTGTTCGGTTGATTGTTGATGGTGTGTGACAATTGTGACCGTATCTAAATTGACTACAAAATAGTCGAAGATCAAACTGAATTAAAATGATTGAAGATCGACCAGAATTAAAATGATTTTAATACGTACGATTATAATTCCAGTATCAGTGAAATAATTTATCTGGAACGGTTTGTGTCATTGCTGAAATTAATCTAGCACACTAACCTCTTTCAGACGATAGTAAATTGCTGCGACCATAAGTGGACCAACTATAAAACGATTGAAAACCAACCAGAATTAAAACGACCTTAACACATGTATTTATAATTCCAGTATCAGTAAAATAATTTATATGGAACGTTTGTGTCATTGCTGAAATTAATCTAGCACACTAACCTCTT
>CM052099.1:17554527-17567776 GCA_028453745.1 Agapostemon virescens
ATTGAAGAGCATCGTAGAGCACCCATAAACATCCAAGAGCAACGATAAACATCAAGGAACAATGAAGAGTATTGAAAAGCATTGAAGAGCATCATTGAGCAACCATAAATATTCTAGAGCAACGAACAGCAATGATAACCATGAGGAGCAACGATAAACATCGAAGAGCAACAAAGAGAATTGAACATCATTGAAGATCGTCGTAGAGCAATCATAAAAATTCAAAAGCAACTATAAACCGTCGAAAAGCATCGAAGAGCTACAAAGAGCAACAAATTTTAACGAAAATACACTAAGGTCAATGATAAACATCGAAAATGGCTCGACGACTGGTTTGCCTCGAGAAAGATACAGTTTCTTGTCGTAGTATCCAGAAATTGTCACAGAGATGGGAAAAAGTCTACAGCTATGATACTTCGAATAAATTATTGTATATCAATTCACATACAACAGGCGTGTAATTTCTATAGAAATTTTCCGTTTTCATATTTACATGCCTATATTATTTCTACAAATATTATATATTATCTATAAATATATATTTCTATAATTATTATATATTATTTATAAATATACATTTCTATAAATATTATATATAATCTATAAATATATATTTCTACAAATATTATATATTATCTATAAATATATATTTCTATAAATATTATATATTATCTATGAATATATATTTCTATAAGTATTTCTATAAATGTCAGTATTTTTCTATAAGTATCAGAACACCCCAGAGAAAATTAGAAGAGAAGTGTGTAGGTCCCCTATGGATTATCGCGCGATAGTCGTTGCAATCATCAAGTCCCAGATTCGATGCCCTCTTTCATTCCAAGTTTCTACAATATCTCTACCTGTTCAGCATTCCTTTTCGGCCACGAACGCATAAAATCCGCGGCCCACTCGTTCTACATCGAAATCTCCATTAGTCTGTCGCCGTGCTCTCCGATTCGTCACACCGCGCGACTACCGATCTCTCTACGAGCGCCGTTTACAACCACGTAACGAATGCTGCCGATCGTTTCCGGGTGGGTAAGTCAGCGGAACGAACGCGTCGTTACAACGAAATTACGCCTCGTTGCTACCGGCCAATCTCGTCGTCCTGTCGCGTAATTCTACGCGTTAATGAAACGATCCCGGCGATCGCGCCGTCGCCATTGTAATTTAAATACTTTATTTCGCGCGGTTTTCCCCGTCGCTTAATTAGTTCGCCGGGCTCGAATTTTTTAACTGCCTCTCTCCTCTCTTCTCTCTCACTCTTCTTTCTATTTCCTCCTCTTTTTTGGTCCCCGCTAATTGGCCGACGCGAGTCCAGGAAACGCGTTCCAAGCGGAAAACGCCTAGCCCCGATTGTGTCCTATAAACGCGGAATATCTGCGGCCGCGATAACAGTTTCGCGAGGCCCGCGCGTTTCGCTTCGCGAATATTTCCGCCGATCTGATATCTCGTCCCCGAGCCGGCCATTTATTGCCAGCGTTGCTACCGTTTGATGTTTCCGGTGAAAATGGCCAGACTGGGAAACGTTTATTACGCTTTACGCCGCCATTAAATTCCTCGGCGTCCTTGCTCGACAACTTTTCATTCGATCGCCGCCGCCGCCGCCGCCACCGCCGCGCCGATTTACATTTGATATCCGTGTAAGAAGCTCTCTCGCTCGAGGGGAGGGCAGAAGGACGAGGAGGGGAGGTGGAAACGAGAGTGGGGAAAAAAACGCGATTCCAACCGTATCCGTAATGTCATTTGTCTACAGTGTTGCTGATCGCAGAGCGTCTCGCCGGATCGTTTTTATTCCACTCGCCGGAGTTTTCTGCAAGAGAAAATCGTCTCGGGAAATCGAGGAAAATTCCGCGCCGAGAATCGCCTGGATTAATTTCAAAGGGGTGGAGCGGAAATTGTTTGCGATTCCGGATTCCCGCAGCCTCTAGCTGGACCCTCTGGAATTTCGTTGAGAAATTCTTTGATCGTCTCTTGTAAAATCTAAGCAAATCTGAGCAACAATCGTTGAATTGTTGTTAAAATTATCCGGGAATGTTTGAAATTGTTTGTTTCAAATTTGACAAATTTTACGAAATTCTATAAATATTGTCGATAAACACTTTCCTATAAAGTGCTTCGTTTATTAAAAATTGTAGGAAACCTGAAATTTCTGTAGGACGCGAACCAGGTGAAATTGTTGGCGCGCATTTCTGGGACCAAAATGGCGTCCGCCTGCTCCTCGACGCGCAGACTTACGGTCTGTGTATTGTGAAATGTTTATTGAAATGATATATCGTTACGGTATTATTGAAAACCCCGTTAGCGCTAATATAAACTGTTTTATTTTAGGAGGAAAGAAACACGGAGCAATCAGTGTGGAAGGGTGGTGCACACATTATATCCCCCGTTTGTGCTTTTCTGTTATAATTCGGAAACGAAGCGTCGAATAGCGAATTGGCAAAGGAAACGATTTCAAAGACACACCTGTCCCTCCCTTCAAAGAACTCGGACAATTTTGTGTGCAATAATTATTCCACAAAATTCTGAGCCATCTACGAAGCTCTGAGAAGTTCGAAGCAAATTCCACGGATACTTCTTGGCGAAGAGGATCGCGGTAGAATTCGAATAATCGTCGCAACCTGTGGAGAGCGCCGCGAAAGGAACGGAGCTCTCAGGAAAGCCGCAAGTAACAGGTTACAGTGTTTCCCTCAGCCAGAAGAGCAACGCTAAAGAAAACATCCCGCGAGTGGTGCCAAATGTCGAGGATCGGAGAAGTATCCTCTTCTCGGTGCCGTTTTCCAGCTGCTCGCCAGCTGTCCGAACGCAATCAGCGTCCCCGAAGCCCAATTATTCCGGATCGATGACACCTGTGGTCCACGCGACGCGGAAGAAGAAGAAGAAGAAGAAGAACCGTCCACCTTACTCTGCTCCCATTGTTCCTCCTCGGGGAGAAGCCGAGCAAGTGCAACCAACGCGACGGTAATCACCGATACAACCGATGCGCATCTGCATACAAACGGGGACGGACCGCTGACAATTATGGGAGTCGTTCCTAAAACGTGGAATAAACTGGCCGGAAGCCGCGCGAATCCCACGGATCGGAACCGTTTCAATGGTAGTATTTTTTTTATAGTTTTTAAATTTGTTCGTCTATTTCTTGGAGCAGCGTGTACGTTGCTCTGGGCTGGTTGACACCTGTTAGCGAGATTGATTCCTGTTCGTCGTTACGAGTGGAATTCTGTTTGAGAGGCGATGCGATTAGGCGTCGACGATTCTGGAGGATGGCAGACGTTTGAGTAGGTGTAATGGGAATTTAGTAGAACGAGGAGGAGGAACGAATGGCATCGCCGAAGAGATGCGCTTGGAATACGAACATTGCTGCGACGAGGAATTGCATATCTGCGTTTACTTTAACCGCTCGCCTTACAATTTCTTCAATGGCGATTGAAGATATTCATTATAATTTCTTAAAGTATACTTCAACTGTAATAATTCACTTCAACAATTAACAATATAATTATATTAATTAATAATAATTATTTATAAATGCTTATGCTGAAGCCACCACAGTGGCGCATCGCGATACAATACGACATCCTCGAAAGCCACTATACTATCGCGTCTAAGAGCTGAAAAAAATCATTCTCCAATAAGGAACAAAGATGTCTTCGTTAAAATCGTCATTTTGCGTCGGTGGTCAGTAAGGAAGCGAATTCCGAGGCGAGCCGAGGAGGAGTCTCGTTGTTTCACGATTGCACGCGCGCGTTCAACAATAGCGATCGCCGATAGCGATTTCTATCATCCCGTTCCTCGTCTCATTTCGTCGCGTTTAATTACGATCCGGCGATGATAAGGCGATTTCCTCGGGCCAGTCGATGCAGCAACCAACGTTGCAATTTATTAATTAGGGGAACCGAGCGCGCGGCTAAGCGGAATCAATTTCACGGACGTCGATCGTTTCCTTACCGCGGCGACGAATTTCTCATGTTGCGGCGCCGTCACGCATTGTTTCCGTTGTTTTACTGTCACGGATCGCAAGTCTCGCCGGTTTTTATTCAAAGAACTGGTAACGCAGCCTCCAGCGCCATTTCGTGTACTCTAATTTAACGCCAAACACATCGGCGGTCGTTGTTTTCCCACGCGCATGCGAGCCTGTCGACTTTACAGATGGTAAAACATTTAAAGAATTTTTAAAAATCAACTCTTCCACTCTGCACTGTAAAAAGTAAACGTAAACGTTTGAATAAAATATATTCCACTTTGAACCGAGTCCAGTTAAACTAAACACCGAGGAGAAAGTATTTGAACAGGGGACTTCAGGAAGGTACCTTTTATCAACCCCATTTTTTCCCATTTCGCCATTGAACGCCCCGAGATTTCAAAGTCGCGCCACGGCTGCAATTCGATTCCGATCGACCTGAAAATTGCCATACACTCTGACCGCGCGTCTAGAAACGTGTTCCCAAAATTACAAAAGAATCCGAGACCTAAAGATTTTTCGCGATTTTAAGAAGGGATATACCTTCAATATTTAGCGATTTTATGGCAATATTTGGCAAATCTTTGAAGTCGTGCCCCGGCCAAACTATTAGAGCTATCGACATAAATCAAACGCGAAAATCTTCCTCAAACCTTCCTCTTTAAGAAAAGCTCCCACAATTTAGGTTAGCATTTCAGGGAAATCCAGGGAGCTTCGTTTTATCAACCCCATTTTTTCCCATTTTCATCATTGATCGCCCCGAGATTTCCAAGTCGCGCCACGGCTGCAATTCGATTCCGATCGACCTAAAATTTGGCATACACTCTGACGGAGCGTCTAGAAACGTGTAGCCAAAATTACAAAAGAATCGGAGACCTAAAGATTTTTCGTGATTTTAAGAAGGGGGTTACCTTCAATATTTAGCGATTTTATGGCAATATTTGGCAAATCTTTGAAGTCGTGCCCCGGCCAAACTATTAGAGCTATCGACATGAATCAAACGCGAAAATCTTCCTCAAACCTTCCTCTTTAAGAAGAGCTGCCACAATTTAGGTTAGCATTTCAGGGGACTTCGGGAAGTTATCTTTTATCAACCCCAATTTTTCCCATTTTCGCCATTGATCGCCCCGAGATTTCAAAGTCGCGCCACGGCTGCAGTTCGATTCCGATCGACCTGAAAATTGCCATACACTCTGACGGAGCGTCTAGAAACGTGTAGCCAAAATTACAAAAGAATCGGAGACCTAAAGATTTTTCGCGATTTTAAGAAGGGGTATACCTTCAATATTTAGCGATTTTATGGCAATATTTGGCAAATCTTTGAAGTCGTGCCCCGGCCAAACTATTAGAGCTATCGACATGAATCAAACGCGAAAATCTTCCTCAAACCTTCCCCTTTAAGAAGAGCCCTCAAAATCTAGGCTAGCATATCACGGGACTTCGGGAAGTTATCTTTTATCAACCCCAATTTTTCCCATTTTCGCCATTGATCGCCCCGACATTTCAAAGTCGCGCCACGGCTGCAAGAGCTACAGGGGGTGTCTGCAGATGTGCGGTTGCGGTTTGTCTTTCAACCCCTAGCACTCGAAGCAATTTTAATTCCAAAATCGAAAGATTTTTGTCTAGTAAAATGATTCCATGGTACATGGTTCATTTCCTTCCATGAACATAAAGTCTATTACTGTGTTAGGGTATTTTGAATGTTGAACATTTAGAACGTTAGATCCTTTTGAAATTTGAACACTTTAACCTAACCCATATATGGCTGACAAAATTGTTTGTCCATGTTTAAAAATAAATTTCTACATAAATATGTTCGTTGCACTAAATCTAGTTTCGGTCTGGAGAATAGAAGAAGATTAAAGGACAACTTTGTGTCACAGATTTGAAGTCTTCAATTATTGATTCATTAAATAAATTACTTTGATTTTGTAGGATTTTCGAGGTTGTTGGTTTGGCAGTCAAAGTGTTAAACCCTTACAAACAATGTGTATTTGCGAATGCAAACTACCGTAATCTATTGTCCTAAATTAGTAACTACCTCGAACCAACAGAATTCCCATCGCAACGCAGAAATAAAGAAATCGATCCGAAAGTAATTCTCCAACATTCAGCGATTCCGAAAGAAGAATTCTGAAAAATCCATCCTCTTGCGGCAGATTCAATGCAAATCAGTCGGACGTTCCCCGAATCGCGGCTAACGGAATCCGCGCGCGTTCACCGCCATTTTGGTATCACTCCGGATTACGTTCGTTCGACGCGGCTCGCATAAACACCGGGGGCCGTATTATCGGCGGCTGTTATCACCCCGGCGAAACATTCCCAAAGCTTCGAGCCTCGCGAGGCGGCTTCATCCGCGCATTTTTCACGTATCGACGTTTCAACGGCCACGCCCGACGGCAGATTCCACGGTCGACGGCTCGGCGCGTCTTAATTTCAATCGACCATAACGTTCTAGCGTTTATCAAGCCGGCTGGATCGTTCCGACTTCGAATGGCATATCTAATGGACGTATCTACGAAATACGCGACGACTTTTATCGGCCATTAATAAAAGAAAAAGAGAGGGAGAGAGAGAGAGACACAGAAAGAGAGAAAGAAGAGACACACAGGAGGAGGAAGAAGAAGGAAGAGGTCGAAGCAGCCGAAGGAAAAAAGGAGGAAAGAGCGGCAGAAGGAAGGTGGACACCCGGGGGCCGAGGAAGAAATCCGGTCGAAGCCAGCAGGTGCCGTTGAATTAGTATAGATCAAGGTCCTCGGCGAGGCTTGTCCATTACATAATCAACGAACGATATCGAGGATGATAGTGCATAACGAGTGGAGCATCAGCGGGGCCTCTGCCACGCTCTCTGCTGCCACGCTCGCTGGCAGGCCCTCCTCGCGTACTCTCTGCCATGCTCGCTGCCATACTCTCTGCCTCGAAACTGGTCCCCCTTCTTTTTCATCCTGCCGGGGCTGCCGTCGCGTTCGCTGCCACGAGCAGCTCTCTCGCAGCAGCGGAAGGAAATAAAAGTGCGCGCCGGAGCCGAGTCAACTTGTCGAACGGGCTCTCTTTATTTACTTTATTGTAGGCCCCGGTAACGGTATCGGTCGCATCTCCGTTCTCTCTCTCTCTCTCTTACTCTCTCGCGGCTTCTCTCTGCCCTTCTCAGCCGTCCCCCTTTTCCCTAACCGTTCGACGGTTCGTTTTCCACCGGGCCGTCTCCCATTCGCGAATTCTTCTATCAATACCGACGTCGAGGACGAGGAGGAAACCAGCCCGGTAATTGCGTATCTTACGTGGGTCGCGATGCCACCCCCCAACCCCCTGGCGAACCCCTTATTACCATCCGCGGATCCTTCGTTTATTAGATAAACATTAATATGTAACGGCGGACGAGCGCAAATTAAAAATGCTGGCGCGACCTGATCGATTTATTCGTAGCTTCTACGGGGACTGAGGAGGAATTTGTTGAGTGGATAATCGGGGGAGGTTTGTGGCTTCGTGATAGGGCTGTTGGGATATTTGGGAAATTTTTTTGGAATTTTTTTAGAGGCCGAAGTGGGGGAATTTTTGTTTGAACAGGGTGCTCGAGGGAATCGTGTCGGTTTCGCAGTGGCCGTTGTGTTTGCGATTTTAGTGGAGGAACGGTGTTGAAAAGGGTGTGGAATTTTTGTAGGGGATGATTTAAATGTTTTCGAATCGAAATCTGGAGAAAATTTATGTTAAGGGGTAAGTGGATTAGAAGTTGTGTAAACGTGGTGTCTTGCAGGTTTAGAGTCAGAAGTACCACATTTTCCGGATCAAAAATTCTGAAAAAATTCAAAATCTTGTATGCAATCCCGAGGAATGTTACTAAATTTTTTCAAAATTTTTTAAAACAGGATAAGCGACTTAGAAATTGTTTAAACATGGCCTCTAGAAATTGTTTGAGGTCTCTTGCAAATTTAGAGTCAGTAGTACCACGCTTTCGGATTTCTTTAGCGATAATCTCCCGGGTCGAAAATTCTGAAAAAATGCATAACTCAGTATGCGATTCCGAGGAATATTATTGAATTTTTTCAGAATTTTCCGTGAAGCGAAACAGAAGCGAAAATCAGATATGTTAAAACAGTTCGAACAGATATGTTAAAGCGGTTCTTGACGTATTACTAAATATTAATGTGTAACCGTAATAAGAGGTTGCTGCTGCCGGCCACGGCGCGCAAACTACGCTTAATTGCCGCGAAATTGGAATGGGAGAAAGACGCAGGAGCGAAAAATCATCGCAAGAATGCAGTCGCGATTAACTCGGAACACGGGGGAACGAGGCACGAGGACGTTTGACTTGGTAATGAATCCACGACGATCTAGCGAGCTTGTGGGCGGCACCGTGGTTAACTAATAGCAAACCGTTCCGTAGTGGTATGCGCAATTGATCCATTGCGTTCGATCGATACGCTTCGGGAAACGTATAAACGCGGAAAAGTGGACGCTGGGGACGTTGACCAGTTTTCCGAGTCGAAACCGCTCGAAATTCCGAAGACAAATATTCCTCGGACAATCTTAACACTTTGCGGACCAATCGTTGCATTGCCGGCTACTCCCACTGACCAAATATGTTTTTGGAAAATTAATGCGATAGTGGTTCTTCGCATAAACGCGGAAAAATGGACGCTGAAGACGCTGATTATTTTTCCGAATCGAAATTGCGCAAAAATACAATGTAAAATATTTCAGAAATAATCTTAACACTCTGCGAAATAATAATTGTATTGCCAGCTACTCCCAGTGATCAAACATGTTTTTGAAAAATTAATGCGAAAGAGGTTCTTCGCATAAACGCGGTAAAATGGACACTGAGGACGTTGACCACTTTTGCAAGTCGAAACTGCGCTAAATTCTAAAGATAAATATTTCTAGAACAATCTTAACACTTTGCAGACCCATAAGTACATCGGCAACTATGTTTAGTGATTAAATACGCTTTTGGAAAATTAATATGAAAAAGGTTCTTCGCATAAACGTGACAAAATGGACACTGAGGACGTTGACCACTTTTGCGAGTCGAAATTGCGCAAAATTCCAAAGTAAAATATTTCTAGAACAATCTGAACACTTTGCAGACTAGTAGTTGTATTGACAACTATTCCTAGTGATCAGATAGGCTTTTGGAAAATTAATATGAAAAAGGTTCTTCGCATAAACGTGACAAAATGGACACTGAGGACGCTGACCACTTTTGCGAGTCGAAACTGCGCAAAATTCTAAAGTAAAATATTTCAGGAATAATCTTACAACTTTGCGAACCAATAATTGCATTGCCAGTTATTCCCAGTGATCAAACATGTTTTTACAAAATTAATGCGAAGCAGACACTTCGCATAAACGCGGAAAAATGGACGCTGATTATTTTTACGAATCAAAACTGCGCAAAATTCGGGAGGCGAAATATTTTCACAACAATCTTCATAGGTTGTGGACCAATTATAGCATTGCAAAATACATTGCAGCGCAAATCGCTAAACGAAAACGTTATAAAAACGTGGACAGCCTCTGTAACAACGAGACGCGTCGCACAAAGAAACAAATTGTCGGCTGTTTTGCGTAATATCGTTCCAAAGACCGCCTTCTTTCAATTCCCGCTGGCCAATCAAGGAGACCGGCCGCGTTTAGCATAAATCCTCTTTGATCTTTTGTCTCGGCCAGCACAATGCTTGACCGTCGAACGCGGAAGCATCGAGGCAACCGAAAATAATCGGTTGACGTTCGTTTGAAGCGAACGGCGACAGCTACAAATCGCTTTCGCGTTATGTCTCGATTGAAATTCAAATGACAGCGAGCACGCGGGCCCTGTTTTATCCCCGTTGTCTAACGAGGTGGCATCTTGTTTTGTCGGAGTTACGCTCATTGGCATAGCCAATGCGATTTCCTCGTTTCTCGCAACAGAAGTTCAACGAGCATTTTTGTGCTTGCGTTCCGCGGGAAGATACATATAGTTACATTTTTCAACGACTTCCACGCTGCCATCCCGCTTGCTGCGTATTTGCATCACAAAAAGTTGATGAGATTCTAACGTCCGCGGACTATGTATTTCACTTTAAATCGCTTCTAGGCAGTAGCCAACGAAGACAGAGTGCGCAATACGAGCGCGCTGTGATTGTTGGACTGCGCATTCTACGGATAACGATAATGTCATTCACAAATTAAACTGAACATCGCTGAATTCTCCTTTGCTAAATAAACGAAGCTACGAGAGCCGTCGCAGACGTTTACTTCCGGTCCGGGGACATTTTAGAATTGCTAACAGTCCAGCAAAGATTTTTAATGAATTATATTTTAACTGTATTTTATTATAATTTTTCTTAAAGGTATGATACACGTATGTCGACTTTAAAAATTTACTTTAATAATTGATAATACGATTGGCATCCGCGAAAGCCACTATAGTTTATAAAAATAAACTATATATATATAAAAATATTTTCATCGGAAAATTGTCGAATGAACTTCTTTAATGACGTACATCTTACGATAGAAATTGTATGAAATTGTAATAGATGCAGTCCCGTTATTATTACAAAGCAATGTATATCGTTGGATTTATTGTTCGGTGGTTCTAGTGTTAAAGGTAAATAAAATGTGACGCGAAAGCTAAGCAAAATGGCGCCGCATTGATCGAAAGGATAGTAGGGAATCGTTTCGAAGTCTCGTTGTCAAGAAATTTTAGTCGAAGATCGACGACATTCACAGAAGCGATTTTCGACGATCGGTTCGGTGTGGACGCAGCTTCAGGTCCCGGCTAGGTCCGAGAAGTATCCTTTTATCGGCGGATAAACGGTTGCTTTTCAGCTCGACAGAGCGAAGTATTTTTCCCTCGAAACGGGGAAGATTAAAAATCGGAGGAAGGCGAAAAGGATCGAACGGACTTCGAAGAGGTTTGACATCGAGAGATCGGGTGCCCCATTAGCGACAGCTTTGGGAACCGTCGGGGAACGCTTGCACTTCGAAATGTATCGCGCCGGTATCGTTCACGGGATTACTTTTGGTTAATAGATACCGGTCGGATCGTAAATCGAATTTCGAAGATACAAGGAAACGTCGATCCCCGAAGTCCGAGAGGAATACGTCCGCGGATAAGTACCTCTATTCCTTTGTGAGGCCTGTTATCCGGTACTTAGGTATCTGGTGTATCCATGTAAAGGCCCCTGACGATCCAATCTTATCGTGACGAAGGGCCCCGTAGCTGGGCCCGGCCCCGTATAAATTATCGCCACGAATTTCGAAATGCTCCTCCTTCTTCGACCCCCTTTCCTTCGATTCCCCCCTTTAGGGCCTCGTCTCGATGGTTCCCGGGCGTATCCCCTTAAAAGCGGTAGGAATCTCGAGGCATTGTGGGCCACGTTCATCTTGACACATAATCAAAAATATCCTACACAATGACCGACGTGATTACGAATATTTTTTCGGAATTTATTTACTGCGACGTCGACCATTCGAAATGTACAGACATATTATGTATATCTTCCGTCCTGGTTAATGAAAAATTCCAAAATAATTCCCGAACGTTCCCTACTATCACAGAAAGCACCATGAATTTTTTCATAATTTTAAAGTGCGAAACCAATGTTTAAAAAATCCGGTACAACATTCTACCATATAACTCGTATCAATTACCCTTTGCCACCAATTGTTATGTACTTATAATATCTCCCGTTCTGTTTGATGAAAAATAACGAAATAATTCCCGAACGTTTCCTACTATCATAAAAATGATCATGAATTTTTTCATAATTTTAGAGTGCAAATGTAATATTTAAAAAATCGAATACTAAAATTTCATAACAATCGTTATCTATTTATAATATCTCCCGTTCTGGTAAACAAAAAATTCCGAAATAATTCCCGAGAGTTCCCCATTACCTTAGAAGCGACCACGAATTTTCCCATAATTTTCGAGCGCGAAAGCAATGTTGAAAAAAATCCGATAGCTCGAATCAATTACCCCTACCCTGGACTCCCCTTAGGGTCTCGTTTCGCAGGTTCCCGGGCGTGTCCCCTTAAAAGCGGCAGGAATTCCTGGGCATTGTGGGCCCGACGATGTCGAGGCCGCTTGGAAGGGGAGATTGAAAACGGCTCCTAATCAAAGAATGACGGTAATCACCGAAAGTAATGACCCGACGTTTCGTAGGCCTTTAAAGCCTACGTACGCATCGTCTTGTGCAACTACAACGGGCCCGATGGGCAATAAATTGTTGGCTCCTACGCGCGAAACGCGCTCTCCTTCCCTCTGTCCATTCTGCTCTCCTTCTCTCTTTCGTTCTGCCTCCTCCCCTGGCCCCCGTGTCAGGCCCGTTCTCGGTCCCAAGTGACGCGCGAGAGAGCGTTCTCCTCTCCTGCTCCTCTGACTCCTTCTACTCCGTCCGTCCGTCTTTCTCGCTTATTGTCTCTGCGCCTTGTAGCCTCTATCTCTTTCCGTGTTCGCTTCTCGTCGGACCGATCACGTTCGAGACACCTTAAGACAATAATAAGGGGGATAGCTCCGTTGTTAATGCGTTTCCTTTCTGCGCGAGACGTTCTGGACCGTGACCAATGAGAATAAATTTATGGCGGCCGGCCGCGCTGTGGCCGTCGACCGTAGACCAACACCGTTCGCACCAAGTGATTACCGTAATATTTTGTTTATAAATGCTCGCCGGGCCTTTTATCCAACGGATCAAACCGGCCCCCTCTATTGATTGCGCCATCCCCGGCCATTGTGATACCGCTTTACGGCCGGCCACTTCGCCGATCGAAGTGTTTATTCGTGTTGATCGAAATGAACCAAGTTTGCCCGAGGTTCAACGGCCCCGCACGGATACCTGCTATAATGATTAGGAGCCCGGTTATGAGTGCTGCCGTTGCTGCTCCATACACACCGCCCCACCCGAACATAACTCGTCCTTTATCCCTCGTCGACCATAAGTTCGGCGTTTCACGCAGTCCTACCGGCTTCGCCGACGCGTCTTTTCGCGGAGACTTTGAACAACCCTTTTGAGCGAACTCTTTCTCTTCCGTTGTTCGATTATGTTGATTTTCTGAGCTTGTGAACTAGGATCGTTGCAGTCGACAATTTTCATCGATGTACAAATTACAAGTCTCTCAGAAATCCATAGAATCCGCAGTCTTAACAACTTAACCCTTTGCACTCGAAGCTGTTTCAACTTCAAAACCCCCAAGGTTTTTTCTTCTGACCTGCAATATTTTCATTCTACTCGATATATTTCATCTTATGCATTGGGTCGTTCGGAAAGTTATTTCGTTTTTTCCCGACAGAGGATTTAATTGTAT
>CM052099.1:17568276-17583136 GCA_028453745.1 Agapostemon virescens
ATTATTAAGACAAACAAAGTGCAACTTCTTCTATTACAAACGATTGGTAAAAACAAAATAAAATAGCACAGAATTCTATTACATCTAAACAATTAAAATTACAAATTCTTCGTTAACGAATGATTGAAAGAAATAAAGTGCAACTTCTTCCATTACAAACGATTGGAGAAAACAAAATGAAATTGCACAGAATTCTATTAAATTTAATCAAGGCAAATGGAAATTCTTCACTGAAAATGATTGTGTCCAACAAAATAAAATTGCACAGAATTCTTCACTAACAAATGATTGAGAAAAACAAAATGCAACTTCTTCCTTCGTGAATGGTCGAACAAAAACAAAATGGAGGACGACAGTTAAAAACAAAATGGATCCGTTTCGAGTTCGATTGAGTCTCAGCTATTATTTACGATGATCACGTCTTAAAATTCCCATCGGTGTAGCAGAATGTATTTTTGCGCAACAAGAATTCTGGCCAAAGAAATGAACGAACGGTAAATCTTTCCTCCGTTCAAAAACCAAGCTCCTCGGAAGCCATAGATTAGAGTTGAACGCAGAACACACAGGGGCCGCGCAGAGTTTTATGCAAATTCGCATTCCTCCGGAGTAACGCGCACCCTGCGGAATTAAACAGAAATTTATTCCCCCTGTTAGGGGTGTCATCGGATTCACGACGGAACAAGTTTATTAAGGCCCATTAAAGTTTTTCCTTCATTGTACTTCGCTCCCCGGTGTACACCTTGGTCGCAGTAAACGTCGGCGAACTATACTGCCTTGGGACACTACAATACCTAATCGTGCTGATATTTTTCTGAGCAGAAGAGAGGCTCTGCTGTCCCTAAATCTGATTATCTACCTGAGATCAGATTCCTGAAATTAATTAAACAATTATTGAAGTCTCTCACTGAATGCATAGTCTTTAAGAAATGTATTCTCACAATTTTGCAATTGTTTCTGAGGGAATAATTTAGGGCAACGTTTTTGCAATTTCAGTAATTGTGAGTTAACAAAGTTGGAGTAGTGATTATCTAGCTGAAATCAGATTCCTGAAATTAATTAAATTAAATTTTATTATGCAACATGATTGAAACAGCAATTTTTGAAGACTCTTATTGAATACACAGTATTTGAAAAATGTATCCTCACAATTTTGCAATTGTTTCTGAGAGAATAATTTAGGGCAACATTTTTGCAATTTCAGTAATTGTGAGTTAACAAAGTTGGAGTATTGATTATCTACCTAAGATCAGATTCCTGAAATTAATTAAATTAATATTATTATGCAACATGACTGTACCAAAAACCATCGAGTATCTGTAAACAGAAGAAATCATTCCAAGAAACTTTCCCCTTTACAAAAATATCATACGTGCCCTCCTTTCCAAGTTATCAACGAAAAACCCAAGCCAATCAGCTCTCGACTGCTACTGCAACGGCCGCAGCTGTTTCCGGCTCAGCCAATGACAACGTCGCGTGGGCGGTACCTCCGCCAAACCACAGCCCGCCTACTCTACACGCTCTGATCTCCGTTTTTCTTAAATAACTCCAAAACTAAGCCTCGCACGACATTTTCGCAAAAGGAAAAGTTACTCAGCATTGCTCCAGGAATCTCCCTGTACACTCAAGATTTCCCTACACACCCTACACCCTCAGATAAACAAATCCATCGACTCCCACTTTGTAATAGCAATCACAACAATCGTATAGATAAAACATTAAACAAATTCGTTTATTCAAGCACACGTTCGAAGTTCGTGCAGGACTACCTAATTTCGGAGGAACAATCACGAGACCGCGTGTTCCCCCCGGTAGTCTCGCCACTTTGGCCCGCGAGCAGAGAAGCCGATCGTGAATCTGTCGTTGACGCCAACAGCCGGCCCCGGCCAGCTTGACAAAAAAAGTAGGCAGCCATAATCGTAAAGTGCGAATGTTATTCTCTGGACGATCCGCGGAACCCGGGTAGAAGAAAGAACGGCGACGGGGACGCGCCTCTCCGTGTGCGTGCCAGTGCCGTGCATATACATAGAATTTTTCTGTTTCGTTTTTTTCTCGGATCTTCGCATAATGGGGCCCCACCGACTCTCTCTCTCTCTCTCTCTCTTTCTCTCTTTCTCGCTCGCTCTCTGTCGCGGCTGGTAGAATTCATAGCGGAGACAAAATTTTTTAACGGGTTTCGCCGGCGAATTAGGACGGTTCAATGATCCCGCGGAACGATATAATTGCGTCATTAGCAAATTTCGGGGCCCGCTGCGGATATCAGAAACCGGTCTCCCGTGGAAAAGGAAAAAAACGTGGAAGACAGCAGGGCACGCCGGGAGAACATCTCCTCGAGCATCGTGCAACGACTGAGAAACCGACGCGGATAAATCTCTCCGTGCACCTAGGCTAAATCGTTCGATTACTGACGGATTGCTGGCAATTGAAACGGAATAGATAGCCGGGTTTTAATTAATTGTTTCGGAGTCGCCGGAACGATTACAAAAATTAATTAGAATCGATGAGGTATGTGAGAATGTAATTTTGTATTCGTGGAGCTGCAGAAATTAGGTGGAAAGAAAGTAAAGTCGCGTTAAATGCTTACATGTTTTGTTCTAAATGTGGTGCAGTAGAGTCTCGTTAAATGCGTTCATTTTGGGTCCGACCAACTGGTCCAGCGAGGAATGAATTTTTGCAGTTATTGCAGAACTACGGAGTCGCGTTGAATGTCTCCATTTTGGGCCTGAAACGTTTGCAGAAATCATTAGAATTGATGGAGAACCGAACAAACTAGTTACTGCACTTATTATAGAGCTGCATGAAACGAGATGGTGCAAACATACCAAAGTCGCGTTAAATGTCTTCGTTTTGGGTCCGACACGTTTACAGAATTAATTAGAACCAATGAAGAACCGAACAAACTATGACTTATTGCACTTATTATAGAGCTGCAGAAACGATATGATGACAAGATAGCAAAGTCGCGTTAAATGCATCCATTTTTGGGTCCGACACGTTTACAGAATTAATTAGAACCGAACAAACGATGAATAAATTTTTGCACTTATCACAAAGCTACAGAAATGAGATGGTAAAAATAGCTTAAAATCGACTTAATTGCCTCCATTTTGAGTCCCAAACGTGACACAATAATATCGCGTTAAATGCGTCAATTTTGGGCCCAACGCGTTGACAGAATTAATTACAATTGATGAAGAACCAAACAAACGAGGAATGATCTTTTCCACCTATTAGCAATGTTGCGTTAAATGCATCCATTTCGCATCTGATACGTTTACAGAATTAATTGTTAATCGATGAAGAACCGAACAAACGATGAATAAATTTTTGCACTTATTACAAAGCTGCAGAAACTAAATGACGAATATACATTAAAATCGCGTTATATGCCTCCATTTTGGGTCCCGAACATGACACAATAAAATCGCGTTAATTTCGTCAATTTTGGGCCCGTTGCGTTT
This sequence comes from Agapostemon virescens, assembly GCA_028453745.1. Taxonomy (NCBI): domain Eukaryota; kingdom Metazoa; phylum Arthropoda; class Insecta; order Hymenoptera; family Halictidae; genus Agapostemon; species Agapostemon virescens. The sequence goes on from CM052099.1 coordinate 17,571,735, forward strand.
ACAGAATTAATTAGCATCAATGAAGAATCGAACAAACATAGAATGAATTTTTGCACTTATTACAAAGCCACAGAAATCAATTGACGAACAAACATTAAAATCACGTTAAATGCCTCCATTTTCAGTCACAAACGTGGCACAGTAAAGTCGCGTTAAATGCCTCCATTTTCGGTCCCAAACGTGACACAGTAAAGTTGCATTAAATGCATCCATTTCGCATCTGACACATTTACAAAATTAATTATTAATCGATGAAGAACTGAACAAACATAGAATGAATTTTTACACTTATTACAAAGCTGCAGAAATAAAATTACGAATAAACATTAAAATCGCGTTAAATGCCTCCATTTTCGGTCCCAAACGTGACACAGTAAAGTTGCATTAAATGCATCCATTTCGCATCTGACACGTTTACAAAATTAATTATTAATCGATGAAGAACTGAACAAACATAGAATGAATTTTTACACTTATTACAAAGCTGCAGAAATAAAATGACGAATAAACATTAAAATCGCGTTAAATGCCACGATTTTGGGTCCCCAACGCGCTACATTAAAGTCGCGTTAAGTGTCGCCTGCTCGATCAGGCTAGAAACAGTACTTCACCGTAAGATTCGCAGCTTGGTCATCGGTACGACTCAAAACGACAGCATTCGGGGCTTGACAAACCATCGAAACAACGAGATAACATTTACAGGGTGTCAAATTCCGCGGTTAGGGGTCTCCGGCGTTGAAAATCCCATCGTCCTAGAGCGGGGCAAAAGAAATCAAGGGCTGAACAGAGCCGGCGGGGGTCTCGGGCCTGGTCGCGGAAATTAGGGAAACAAATATTATGGAAGCGAGGACAGATAAAAGGGAGAGTAATACGGCGCACTTCAGAAGATAAAGTCGGTAATGCTTTTGGCTTTCGCGCAAACATCATTTTAATCCCCGTTTTGACGGAAGAGGCGGTACTGAGGACGCTGATAAAGACGGAGGGAAAGAGAGACAGGGTTGAGAGAGAGAGAAAGGGGTGGAGAAAGAGAGAGAGGGTGGAAGAGGGAGAGAAAGGAGATCGTGAACAGGGACAACGAGGGCGAGCCGAGAGAAAGAGACGAGAAACGAGGGGAACGAGTGGGATAGGGGTAGCGAGGGGGTGGCCGGGGGTGGTTTGAGTTGAACCGAAGCGAGTAATCAGGGAGACATTATTTTCCCTTTGAGACCTGCCGTATTTTAATACGAAGGAAAACGTATAATCCGCTTGTACGGTTTCGAGCCACCGAATCTCCTTTCTCCAACCCCCGTTGTCCCTCTTCAGCGATCGTTCGCGATTGCCATGCTCGACAGAGCAATCCTCGGGACCTGATCTTCGTCCCGTTTTTCGAATTCCTTCGAGCAATATCCTGAAAACAAAGGAGGCGCTTTCCCAGCCCCGCACTGACGTTCCCGAGAGTACGAAAATTTCTGATAGCGACGCTCGATTATATTGGATTTATTCTAATTATTTAGTATAATGTGGCAACGTTACGAAATAATGTGAATATCGGAGTTCCTGCTCGCAGACGTTTATTTATTTATTTTGAACCTTTGCTTTATCGATTTTATGCATTTAGTTTTACTTTTATTTTATCCATTGCACACAAGGTTTCATTTTATTTATTTATTTATTGTAAACCTTCACTCATTTAATCCTTCGTTTCATGAATTTATTTTAAACCTTCAATTTGTCCGTTTAGTTTAACCCTTCATTCTACTATTAATTTCTTTTAACCTTTCGGTATATCCATTTATTTTAACCCTTCATGCATTTGCGAACATCCTTCACACATTAGTATTATACATCCCGAAACGTCACCAGGACTTAACATTCTCACCATTCGTTCCTAGTGATCATCGGTACATCCATCGAACGTGCCGCTTTATAAACAGGCGTTTCCTCGGATATTTGTACAGCGTATCGAGGACGTATAGAGGATGATGTACAAAACGTCCGTCGCAAACCGCGCGTAGTAAATAAACGGTATGTCTTCGCGCTGCTCGCGGTAAACCCGGCGTGAACTTTGTGGGAACGGAATCGGTCGGGGAATTTCGATCGCGGCGGTTTTATTATCCGTGAACGTCCGCCGCGGGGAAAGTTCGACATCCCTCGGCCATCTGTATCGGGACGAAGAGCCGCGTAATGAAGTTGTAAAAGGTCGAGATCAACGTAACGAGCTCCACCAACTGGTAAGAGGAGAGACAGCGCGCGCAGTCGGATTGCAACAAAAATGCCGGTGGCCGGGGCGAAACAAGAGTTTCTTCTTTTCATTCGGGGGCAAGCCGACTTTAGAAAGTGGCATTTCGCATTCACCGATGGACCGGTTTATCATAATTGGCCCGGCAGGCCAATAACCGAGTCATTATTCCCCGATATTTTTGCGACGACGTTGCTGCAACCTGTTAAACATTGAATGGCCGGTAGTCGTTACGGTAAAATGTACACACTGGGCGGCTCGCAATTCCTCTCGCACAGTATTACACAAAAAACAATCCCTCGGTAAAAGGGTTAGGGGAGAGGGGAGACAGAGAGAGAGAGAGAAAAAATTGATCCGGGCCAGGATACTTCTCGCCCCGGTTCGTTTCTGCAAAAATTAGCCGAAGGTAGAGACCGACCCACGGAAATCACTTTTCTTGTTGCCGATCCCACCTGCCACCTTCGTCAAACTTCTCTACCGATCTTGCGTATTGCTTCATTCACATTATTGCACGACAACGTTCGGTATATGCACGTTTAACCCTTTGCAAGCTATTTTAGTTCCAAAGTAGAGCCACTGATCTAGAATAATTCCGTTGCAGATGGTTCGCTTCTTTTCGCGTATATTAAGTTTATTGTTATTACTCGCACGTGCAATACTTCGATTTTTACCAATTTCTTAGATACAAATATAATTATGTAAAAATTGTTTTAAATAATAGTTTGACAACTTTTAGTGGTGCCTCAGAGGCGCCATTGGAGTGCCAAGGGTTAATACAAGAATTGCTACGCCATTTTTGGCGACATTTTCGGTAACTTATTAATGTTAAAATATATGCATCGTATCTTTTAGAAAAATGACAATTTAGTTATGAAAAATTGATGGTTAAAACGAAGGGCTGAAGTGAATGAATAAAACATCAGTTTAAAATAAACTCATGAAATGAGGGGTTAAAATAAACGAATAAAATGGACCCATTATTGATTGTCCAAAATTAAAGTCCTGACGACGTCCATAAACCTGTGTAGTGGACGTTTCCAGGATGTCCAAAATTTCAACATTAAGGATGTTCTTTAACTTCAGAAATGGACGTTCCCAGAACATCCAAGATTAAAGTCCTCAGATCCATAAACACAGTGAAATGGACGTTTCGAGAAAGTCCACAATTTAAATACTAAGGATGTTCTTAAACTTCAGAAGTGGACGTTCGTAAAACGTTCAAAGTTTAAGTTTCGAGGACATCCCGGGATGTCGCAATGTATGCAACACGTTTGGGTATAAAGTGGACATTTATTGAACGTCCAATGGACGTACGATGCTATCTAGACATAGAAAGTGAGAATTTTTAGGACGTCCAAAGTGGATATCCTGACGACGTCCACAAACTTGTGAAATGAGCATTCTTAGAACGTCCAAAGTTAAACTGTTCAGGATGTCCACAATATTTGAAGAACAAGCGTTCCTAAAACGTCCGAAACTGATGTCTTAAAGATGTCTATAAACTTGTCAAATGGACGTTTCCGAAACGTCCAAAATGCAAGTCCTCAGGACGTCCATAAGAATTGAATAACAAACGTTTCTAGAACGTCCGAAATTCAAGTCTCCAAGACGTCCAAGACTGTCCCACTGAACGTATAACGTTCTAACATAAATTGCACACAAGAAGACGTCCTATGGACGTACGATACCAGCTGAGCATTAAATATGAGCATTCACAGAATATCCAAAGTGTAAGTCCCAAGAATAATCACAAGCCAGGAGCAACAGACGTCTCTAGAACGTCAAAAATTAAACTCTTGAAGACGTGCAGGATGTTGCAATGGACACAGGACGTTCTAGCATGAACCAGCAACTAAATGGACATCACAAAGACCTTCTAAGTAATATCCAAGTATTAAAACTAAGCTTCCCTATAAGGTCCAATCTTCAAGTCCCAAAAACGTCCACAAGCCTCGAGCAATAGACATCCCTAGAACATCCCAAATATAAATCTCTAAGAAATCAAGCGATGTCTCCATGCACGCAGGACGTCCGAAGAATCCATGCGCCTAACGGACATCCTCGAAGAATAAAGACATCCTCTGAATAAAGCAGCCCCTTCACGAACAAGCTTGCACCACGACAAAAATTCCAGTTGGAAGCGTTCGCCTTACAAAAATGAAACCAGCTTGTTCCATGGCGAAAAGGTGAAGATCCTCGCGGGTTTCGCAGCGACGTCCCCGGAACAATGGCCGAACATCGAGCATCGACCCATCGATCGCAATCGTCCCGGCGATTCCTCTAATTGCCGCGGGGTCCTCGGAGCCCGCGTGCGCCATTAGTCGGCCGTCAAATTTTATTCGCGGACAATCTTTATAATTCGCCTTATCTGTGCCGGGAAAAGGGAGTCTGCTCCGTTCGGAATTGTAACCATTCCATTAGCACGGTAACAAAATAAACAGAGCGAGGCAAACCGGTAAATTGTACCTCTGGTTCGATCGTCCAAAGTGGTTCGTACTCGGGGAGTGCGCGTTTCGCTCTCCCGTGAAGTACTCTTCCCTCCCTTGGCCCTCACTCTCTCTCTCTCTCTCTCTCTCTCTCTTTCTTTATCCCTTTTTCTCTCTTTCTCTCGTCCCACCCTCTTTCTGTCCCTTTCCCTTTTCTCCCTCCCCCGCTCCGTTCCCTCCTCCTACAGTTTGAAGCCCCTGTCCCTCTTTTTCTCCCGTTCCCGGGCCACGATCCTTTTTATTCCGCTGGCAGGAGAAGCAGTGCCATCAGAGAACTGCGAAGAGGCTACCGACGGTGTATCCGTGGGATGCGCGCGAGTGTTATGGCGTAGCCCGACCGGGGGTTATGGGGGATCGGCGGGGGATGACAGGTTGCCCCCGTACTACCCGAGGGAGCAGCAATTTATAAATAATTGAGCCGAGTCCGGTAAAAAATGAATTACGCGTCCCTGTACAATATGAGGAGTTGCTTTACAGTAAAACGAGCTGGGGACCCGCGAGACCCGTCGCCGACAGCAGCCACGATCTCTGGATCCGGTGGAGACGTGGAAACGAGAGCACCGAGAGACCACGAGACACCCAGAGAGAAACAGAGAGACAGAGAGAGAGAAAGAGAGACTGCGGGAGCATCGCCGATCGAGAGACACGGGGGATAAAGGAAGAGGAAGTAACATAAGCCGCATCAATTTTGCAATTGGAGAATTTTATGTTCGCCCGTGGCCTCCATATATTATGAACGACTCCCTCCCCCTTTTCTTTCTCTTCCCGGAGACACTTCAGGGTGCAATTCGACCTGCCGGATACAAAAATGATGAAGGACGCGCGATTTTTCGAAAAACGAGATTTTGACGTTCCATTTTCACCCCCGAAAGCGACGAACAGTTCCAAAGGGTGTTTTATATTTCGATCGTATCAAAAGTAATATTATTGTGAAAATGAGTGAAATGTCTGATAAAATTCGCTATGTTTTGCAATTTTATTAAGGAAAAGGCAAAAACGCTGCACGAGCCGGATTTAATCGTCTGAATTAATTCCTACGAAGTTAATTTCACGGCTTTGACGATTGTTAAGTGAAAAATCTGAGAATACTCATTCCCATTCGATGAATAGAATTGCATACTTAACGATATGGAATATTTCAGACGTTGGAAGAATTAGTTCACCGATTTAATCGTCTAAATTAATTCCTACGGAGGCGATTTAATGGGTTCGATGATTGTTAAGTGAAAAATCTGAAAAGACTCATTCTCATTCGATTCATAAAATCGCATTTCACCGATTTAATGTATGAACTAAATTAACCCCTTGCGTTTCGAGCAATTTCAACCCCAAAATCGATTCAATTTCTTATCCAGAACAGTTTCATCGGACATTGTTAATTTCCTTTTATTTAACCCTTAGCACTCCGATGGCTCCTCTGAGGGGATCATTAAAAATTGGCAGAATATTATTAAAAATAATTTTTACATTGCAATGTTTGTATTTAAAGAGGAAGGTTTGGGGAAGATTTTAGCGTTTGAACCACGTCGATAGCTCCAATAGTTTGATCGGGGCACGACTTCAAAGATTTGCCAAATATTGCTAAATATTGAAGGTAACCCCCTTCTTAAAATCGCGAAAAATCTTTAGGTCTCCGATTCTTTTGTAATTTTGGCTACACGTTTCTAGATGGGTAGGCAGAGTGTATGCCAAATTTTAGGTCGATCGGAATCGAATTGCAGTCGTGGCGCGACTTTGAAATGTCGGGGCGATCAATGGCGAAAATGGGAAAAATTGGGGTTGATAAAAGGTAGCTTCCCGAAGTCCCCTGATATGCTAGCCGAAAAAAATGAGGGCTCTTCTTAAAGAGAAAGGTTTGAGGAAGATTTTCCCGTTGGATTCATGTCGATAGCTCTAATAGTTTGGTCGGGGTACGACTTCAAAGATTTCCCAAATATTGCCACAAAATCGCTAAATATTGAAGGTAACCCCCTTCTTAAAATCGCGAAAAATCTTTAGGTCTCCGATTCTTTTGTAATTTTGGCTACACGTTTCTAGATGGGTAGGCAGAGTGTATGCCAAATTTTAGGTCGATCGGAATCGAATTGCAGCCGTGGCGCGACTTTGAAATGTCGGGGCGATCAATGGTGAAAATGGGAAAAATTGGGGTTGATAAAACGAAGCCCCCTGGATTTCCCTGAAATGATGGCCTTGATATTGAGTAACATATTTAAAGAGGAAGGTCTGGGGAAGATTTTCCAGTTGGATTCATGTCGATAGCTCTAATAGTTTGGCCGGGGCACGACTTCAAAGATTTGCCAAATATTGCCACAAAATCGCTAAATATTGAAGGTAACCCCCTTCTTAAAATCGCGAAAAATCTTTAGGTCTCCGATTCTTTTGTAATTTTGCATACACGTTTCTAGACGCGCGGTCAGAGTGTATGCCAAATATTACCTCGATCGGAATCGAATTGCAGCCGTGGCGCGACTTTGAAATGTCGGGGCGATCAATGGTGAAAATGGGAAAAATTGGGGTTGATAAAACGAAGCCCCCTGGATTTCCCTGAAATGCTGGCCTTGATATTGAGTAACATATTTAAAGAGGAAGGTCTGGGGAAGATTTTGCCGGTGGAATCATGTCGATAGCTCCAATAGTTTGGCCGGGGCACGACTTCAAAGATTTGCCAAATATTGCCACAAAATCGCTAAATATTGAAGGTAACCCCCTTCTATAAATCGCGAAAAATCTTTAGGTCTCCGATTCTTTTGTAATTTTGCATACACGTTTCTAGACGCACGGTCAGAGTGTATGCCAAATTTTAGGTCGATCGGAATCGAATTGCAGTCGTGGCGCGACTTTGAAATGTCGGGGCGATCGATGGCGAAAATGGGAAAAATGGGGTTGATAAAACTAGGAGTTATTCTAGGACAAAAAAATGTCTCCAATTAGGAATTAAAATTGCGTGGAGTGCAAAGGGTTAAAATTCATTTAAAATTTCTTTCTGTTCCTCGTACTTGCAACAATTTCGCAATGTAGTGATTTATCGAATGCAAACGTGCAAAAGTTCTTTTTAATAGTATTGCGGGCGATTTTTTACTGCTTTTGACGCTCAGTGGCGCCATGGGAGCTTAAAGGGTTAATGTTCACGATGTTATTGTTTAGAGGTTATTCGTAGTGCCGGCCGCGAATGATTAACCGCTGGACGCCACGTGTGCGTCCCCGGTACGGAGTGCGCTAAGCTAATCTCCCGCGGACGATGGATTTACGATAAAAGTGAAACGCGCCGCGAATGCCCCGTTTAGAGAATAGATTTATTGTCTGTGTAGGTGATAATGCGAGTCCGCGTTTCACGATGCAAGGCAGAGTGGCGGATGAAAGGCGTCTATCGCGTTCGATTAGGCTGCTTGTAAATTTTGTTTAAAGCCGGAGCGTGGGACCGCGCGAACAAACTGTAAAATATTGATAGTTTGTATCACCGGCGTTCTGCAGCACCATCGAGCCTCCATTTAGGGAGATATTCGTTGGATTTTTACCCTCGAGAAACATAATCGAAAGATTATTTACCGGCAGTTTGTCGCGTTCCCGCTTTGTTTATGGTCCTCTGTTTCAAGTTCTTAGATTTCCTCCGCGCTCCTAATCAGGTGAGATTGAGCTTAATGTGCAGATTGCCTGCACGGTGGACGATAAATTTTGTAATAAGCTTGCGTCAGGCTGTTTGAAATTTTTAGATTTGTTCGACGTTCCTAAGTGACTAAGATTGAGCCTAATTGTCTGCACGGTGGACAATAAATTTGTAGTATGCTTGTATTAGGCTGTTTTAAGTTTTTAGATTTCCTCTGTGTTTCTAATCAGATGAGGCTGAGATTAATGTGCAAATTGTCTGCATGGTGGACGATAAATTTGTAATAAGCTTGAGTTAGGCTGTTTTAAGTTTTTAGATTTCCTCCGTGTTTCTAATCAGATGAGGCTGAGATTAATGTGGAAATTGTCTGCATGGTGGACAATAAATTTGTAATAAGCTTGAGTTAGGCTGTTTTAAGTTTTTAGATTTCTTCTGCGTTTTTAATCACATGAGATTGAGCCTAATGTGCAGATTGCCTGCACGGTGGACGATAAATTTTGTAATAAGCTTGCGTCAGGCTGTTTGAAATTTTTACATTTGTTCGACGTTCCTAAGTGACTAAGATTGAGCCTAATTGTCTGCACGGTGAACAATAAATTTGTAATAAGTTTGTATTACTCAAATTTTAATCCTCAAAATGAGAAACTTATTCTCATCAGAAAATTCTGCACAAATCTTATCCTTGAAGATCATTCCTCCAAACATTGAAATAAAAATTGTTCAAGATCTCAACAGACCTTGTCATTATTTATCTAGCAGTCAGTATTATTATTTATAATTATTAAAGCAGTCTTACAATTATTACAGAGCAATATACAGTAACCATAATAAATAATGCAATAAATACGCAAAGAAATCAATCTTTCTAATCATTCCTCGTCGTTACAAAGCTCGGTAATTGTGTGTCACAAGCGTTGGGCGCCCGCCATTTTGTTGGGACCCGTAAATCTAGCATTAATTAATAAATGCATAAAGAAACAAATTTTTCTAATAATTTCTCATCGTCACAAACTCTATTATTACTAAATGCGTAAAGAAATAAATTTTTCTAATAATTCCTCATCGCTACAAACTCGATGATCGTGAATTAGAAGCGTTGGACACCCGCCATTTTGTCGGAACGCATAAGTCTAGCGTTAATTACTAAATGCATAAAGAAACAAATTTTTCTAATAATTTTTCATCGTCACAAACTGTATTATTACTAAATGCGTAAAGAAATAAATTTTTCTAATAACTCCTCATCGCTACAAACTCGATAATCGTAAATTAGAAGCGTTGGACACCCGCCATTTTGTCGGGACCCGTAAATCTAGCGTTAATTACTAAATGCATAAAGAAACAAATTTCTCTAATAATTTTTCATCGTCACAAACTCTATTATTACTAAATGCGTAAAGAAATAAATTTTTCAAATAACTCCTCATCGCTACAAACTCAATAATCGTAAATTAGAAGCGTTGGACAGCCGCCATTTTGTCGGAACGCATAAGTCTAGCGTTAATTACTGAATGCGTAAAGAAATAAATTTTTCTAATAATTTCTCGTCGTCAGAAACTCGATGATCGTCAGTTAGATGCGTTGGACAGCCGCCATTTTGAGGGGATCGCGTAAATCTAGCGTTAATCGTAAACTAAACGAACAATTACAGCAGGTGTGGGAAATAGCACGCGCTCGCTCGAGGAAAAGGCGGGAGTTCACGATCTCGCGTAATTCGCGATCTTAATGACGCCGCGCTCCATATAAATTTGCATGTAATTGGAGGCTTTTTCGCGGCGCGGTAATTTATGCCGATATTCCGCGCGACTCCCGTTTTACGCCGGTTTCGCGGCCGCATCTTTGAGAAATTATAAGTCTCGAAATATTGCGCTGCCGCACGCCGGCCGAAAACGATAAGCGACCTTCTTTCGCGAGCGGCGCGATAACATCCGCCGCCGCGAGCAATTACGACTTTTTTTCGCGAAATTTCTGCACGTTTACAGAATCGCTGTTGCGGAACGCTGGAAATGTATGATCAAAATTCGAAATAACGCGGTGAAAAATTTTGGACAATCCCAAAGGCCAAAATGAACTTTCAACGGTAATTGCACTCGACGCTATGCGCATTTTTAATTTACGATTATCGAAATTGTGGAAGAATACCAAATCGTTCAACTGCATAAACAATTATCAAATTTATTTATTTCAATATTTATTGTAATAAAAGTACAAACTTGGATAAATGTATTTTTATCATTTTGATTAATTAATGTAAATCGCTTTTGCTGGACCGAACACGTTAAAAACAGAAACGTTAACAACAAACAAAAATTAAATACAAATAATTCCTTCTCTCTTAATAATTCTAATAAGTCAAGAATATCGTACTGCCACTTTCAATTAAGCAAATGATAATTCACCATTTTGTCTTAACCGCCATATAAAAATCCATATCCTCATTAAGCGAATGGACATAGAATCATTTTGTCTTCCAGGCATACACTTCCAAAAATACACTTTGAAAATTCTCCAAGTTAATTTCGCCGTCAACAATGTCGCTGGTACAATAAAAATTGTGCAAACAAGTTTCAGGAAAACGCAACCACTAACCAATAAACACACACTATGTAATGTACACACTACCACACAAAATATATTTAACTTTACTTCCTCGAATCTTTCACAACAAATTAAAATTCCCAATCTAGAAACCAGTTTGATTACGAACTTCCCTATAATTTCACGCAACGGTGTTCCTCAAGGTCTCGAAGCAGCCTCCGCGGTATCATAACCGTCCAAGGAATGCGCGGGCTGTTCAACAACCGTTCTTATCATCCGCTGATTGCAGAACCGTGCACCCCAACGAGCCTCGGTGGCGAGATAAGAATCGCGCGGGAATAATTAAAAATTCGAGGGACTCGATTACAGCTCTCCGAAGCAATGGGGTCAACCTATAGTAGTTTCCATAAGCGCCATTTTAGATAAAATCACTCCAAATGCAATTTGCAGCTTCAAATGCAATTTGTAGCATCAGCTACTGCAAGGTTGAAAAACAACGAAGAAAGACATCGTCCTTCGGATGGCGTTCCGCCATCTTGAATTGCATTAGGCGACA
>CM052099.1:17619255-17629330 GCA_028453745.1 Agapostemon virescens
ATACATGTATAAATATATACACATATGAATATACATATATAAATATATAAATACACATGTATAAATATATATGTGGGATCAGGACCCTCCAGACCAAAAAGACATTAAAAGTTTGAAGAAAAGAGAGGAGGGCTCTGTGGGTGAGTGCAGTAGTCGATTGGCTAGCACCAAAAAGGTCCCGGGTTCGATTCCCGATTCGGTTTCCCATTTTTTCTTGAGATCCTACATATATATGTATATATATTATAAATATACATATATTTTCTACAATACGTACGTTAATACTGATATATTTATCGCGTGCGAAACGCAGATGTTTCTTCACGATACTGTTCTTTCTTGTCCCGCGAGGATCCGTCGAACTTCTTCGCACTGCTTGGACCATTCTACGCGAAGTATCTTTTCATGTACAGGGTGTTCCTCGAAGAAACAGAGTGTATCGCCGAGAATGTGTAAGATTTTAAAGAGAGAAGGCTCTCGACAATAAGGGAAAACGCGTAGAAATTTTAATTGACTTGTTAACTGGGCGATCCTTTCAGGGTCAATTTCTTTCAGCGACTCCACTGATTGCTAATATTGTAATTAATTAAATTAAAAAGCAAATGCTATTGACGAGTTTATAACTCGTGTTTTATCAGATTAACGGCTGAATTGTTTAAAGAGATAAGCTACAATAAAATAACAACAACCGTTTTTAATAAATGAAAGTGTAGATAGGTCTTGGAATTATTTTGTTAATTAGGCCATTCTTTCCTTTGCACGATAAAATATTGTGCTGAAGAACTAATATTGTTGTTAATTAAATTTGAATAAAATAAAAGCAACCATTGATATATTTAGATATAGTATCTGTTCTTTAGCAAAATGGAAAAAATTCAGACAATCATATAAAATTATCTGAAATGTATTCATTGTCTCGATTTCTTGTTCAAAGATGGCGCTCGTCGAAGAACATGGAGGTCGTTAAAAGTTTTACTTGAAAAATAAATAAATGTTCGAGAAATGCTTAAAACATAAAAAGAATCCAGAATTAATTTTCTATTGTATTGAACATTCTGATAATAGAGAGAGATGTATAGATAAATATTGTAAATTTTCGCTCTGTCTTAATTTATTAATGTTTTTAGAATTAAGAAAAATTCTACGAACATTTCTCTCGGTCGTATTTCATCTGGAACACCCTGTACGCTAATCTCGACAGGAGAAACCACCGAATTATGGAAACAGATTCTGAAAGTAACGAAATTCATGGAGATCAGTGTATTTATTAACCCTTGGACAGAGATTAGGTTCGTTTCGACTCACAGTAATTTGTTTACATTGTTAGCTGTTCAATCAGCTGAAATAATTATTGAGCATTTTTTAACAGCATAGGTTAGGGCTGATTCTGAGATAAGAATTTAAATTGATAGCTTGTTGAATTAGGTGCAGTAATTATTCAGAGCATTCAGAATTTTGTCAGAGCATAAGTTAGGTCTGGGTTAGGTCTGATTCTGAAATAAGAATTTAAATTGGTAGCTATTAAATTAAATGCAACAATTATAATGGAAGCAATGAGATTTATTTGACTGCATAGTTTAGGTCTGATTCTTAAATAAGAATTGCAGTAATTATTGAGAGCATTGAGAAATTTTTATCAGCATAGGTTAGGTCTGGGTTAGGTCTGATTCTTAAACAAGAATTTAATTTGGTAGCTGTTAAATTAGATGCAACAATTCTAATGCGAGGAGAATTTTTGTTACAGCATTAGAAAATTGTTGAAAAAAGATATTGATAAATTATGTACAATAATTATTGCACCTATTAAATATAGTAGCAGTGAGAATTTTCTTAAAGCATCAAAAAATTGTTGAAAAGAAAGATTAGTAAATATGGATTGAAATTGGTATCTAATAAATTGATTATAATAATTACTGCACCTATTACATATGGTAGCAGTATAGAATTTTTTTAAAGCATTAATAAATTATTAAAAAGAGAGATGGTTAAATATGTATTTGGATGTACCTAATTGTCGTATAAGTTCGCTTTCCAAGGGTTATACTGAAGGATCTACGGGATCAGCGTGCAGCGACGATCGATCACGCTAACCCTCACTATCGTTCATAGATCATTCGCTCCAGGAAGAACGATCGACGAGTCGCTTGCAGAAGACAGCATCAGCTCAAGCAAAATTGTGCCAAAGCGAGGTCTCCAAGGTTCGACGATTATGTTTTGCAAATTAAATCGTTCCTACGAAGCATTTTAAAAGTTTAAAAACTTGTTTATCTACATTATTATTACATACTCAATTTACCAATATTATTCAATTTTGGGGAATTTAAAAATCAGATAATTTCAGACAAAAATTATAATAAATTAACAGACTTAGAAAAATTGCAATAACTTAACAGTCTTTCTCCCTCTTTGTCAAGCCTTGATTATATTTTTCAATATAATTATATAATTGAAATTAATATAAAAATATTCTGAACTTTTCCTGATTTGTTTCCAAGCAGCAGAAAAATTATTTATTTATTTAATTGTATATAAAAATTGTGGAACAATTTTAAGACATCCAGCAGTGTATAACAGAACTTTTTCCAATTCCTAATTGAAAGTAGCTTCGAGTGCAAGGGTTCAACGATTTCTATACAGAATCGTTAACGACGTCCACTTAAAATTGCTACGAGAGCGAGGCGTGAAACGTTTGAAAACCTTCGCGCTAATTCCACGAAACCTAATCGTCGAATCATGCTCTACACTGATCCTACGGGTTCGCATTCGATTTCCGAGACAAGACAGCCCAAGCAGCCATGTTCATCTCGTAGCCGCGTCAGCTCATTTAGCCGTTAATCAATTGAGATCGATGAGGGCGAGAGAGATTAACGAGTGCGAGGTTCGCGTGTAACAGAGAAAGAGAGAAATAGCCGGGAAAGCGCGAGCGAGAGGGAGACAGAGATATGTAGGGAAACGGAGAAGAGGGACAGGGACAAAATGACGGAGACACGGAGCGTGAGGGAAACAAGGAAAATTAAGAGAGTGTGTGAAAGTGCAATGAGAAGCGGAAAAACGAAAGGGGTAGGAGGAGGGAGGGAGAGAGAGAGAGAGAGAGAGAGAGAGAGAAAAAGAATCGAGAAAAATTAAGAGAGAAAGAGAATGTGAAAAAGAATCGAGACAAATTAAGAGAGTGTGTGAAAGTGCAACGAGGAGAGGAAAAATGAGAGGGGGGGGACTAAGAGAGACAGAGAGAGAGAGAGAGAGAGAAAGAATGGAGAAAAATTAAGAGAGAGAAAGTGAAAAAGAATGGAGAAAAATTAAGAGAGTGTGTAAAAGTGGAAAGAGAGACTTGAAAAGAAATAAGAAAATGAGGGATGGAGAGAATGAAAGAGAGAGAGAGAGAGAGAGAATTATCTTACTCGGTACCAAAATAAAAAAGGGGATCAACGTACGAACACCAATTAGCTCTTAAACGACGGTCTATCGTCAACTATTATTATACTGTTAACGCTAGACTACTCTAATTTAACTCTCGAATTATTATACATTGTATGCCGTATGTATAGTGTCCTTCCTGAGCATATTCGTCCTGTGGACTCGACAACCATGACAGCGAGCAGCCCGATGCGAGATTAGGTTTCTTCGTAGACACGCGCCGCGGCGATTCGATCGATCGCTCGATTCGATTTACACCGGTGTACAGATTCATTCGATTTTCAATTCATCCAGATTTCAACGGGTGATCAACGGAGTCTGTTCTTCTTTTTGTTTTTTAAACGTTTTGAATATAGGGTGTCGTGAGAACATAGGAGAACCTTGGAGAAGATTCCTGAGGTGATTTGGAGCAACATTTTCCTTTGCGGAAATCCTCTCCGTGGCTTCGTTACGGAGTTATAGACGAAAAATGGCAGCCAATCGGAGCGCGCCTTGGCTGCTTGGCGCGCAGAGTGGGACGTCCGTAGCGGAGGGCGGTCGCCGTTGGCGCGCGCTGATTGGATACTGTTTGTTTCGTTGATAACTCCGTAACGAAGCCACTGGGAGCATTTTCGCAAAGGAGAAAGTTGCTTCAAATTACCTCGGAAGTTATTTGGTTTGGTCTGACAGTTTTACGACATCCTGTATATCGTCGGAAGCTTATCTCTGCGATCACTGGGGAGACTACCCTAATTGCCGAGGGATCATCATAGTACAATGGTGGTCAAAAGAAAACGCGATGTGTATTTTGATTTTGTGATACACCGTAGAACCGTTTTCTTTACGATTCGCGCCGATGGAACTGTTGGTAATGTATTTAAGACCTCTATGAGCACCATGATGTTGTTATACTATATATATAATATATATATAGAGAGAGAGAGAGAAAATATGTGGGGGAAAGTCGTGCAGTACCGGTTACCCTAAGTTTCTTGAACTTAGGTTACCCATTTGGTCGAATTTTCTGTAAATAAAATATCTTTCTTAATAATTAATAAAGATTAGTGAAATTTCTTTAAATTTTGAACGAAAAATTGTCGATATGACAAAATTGTTTAATTACCTGAGAAGTAATAAATTGGCTATAATAAATAAGGTTTGTTGGTGTTGGAAGTGTGGCAGCACTGTAAGATAAGAAAATTGCGCCTGAATATTTCTTTTTCTATTAATAGCCAAGTCAATTAAAAAAATTATATCTCGCTTCGGCACTGTGCGACTCTTCTCCGTATAAACGATATTGTTTATAAGAATGTTGTCGCTGTCTTTTTCTATAAATCCAGAGTATAAGAAACGCGGAGACCTACGATTCCTCGAAAGTTGCTATTGACCCTATTTTTCTTGAATAAACCTCTCAAGCGAGTTTGTTGTTTATTTTTCCGTAGAAAAGTGATCGTTTTCAAGCGAAGTATACTTCCCATCACCACCATTCTCCAGAATTTCTTTCCACCACCACTGTATAACTACCCTTAAGTGTAATTAATTAATTAATGCACTCGCATGGGAACGTGCCGAAACTATTTATTATTCTACAACTGTTTATCAGACAGTTTTCGTTCAGCTTTGAAACTACAGATTTGTTTAAATAATCGTTTCATTAATTTTTCACGATTATTTTGCTATTCAGTAACACACGAGTACACGAAAAGTGACGCCATCTTTTCTTTACTGTTTTATATTATCTCAAAAGTTTTGCTGCATTTGATTTAAGAAGGGTTATTGTAAAATGAAATTTTTAAACCAATTTGCAAGATTAAAATCTCAACAAACAGATACAGAAAAAAATTCACTAAAACTCTTACTAAAATATTTTTAACATTTACATTTAATAAAATACAATATTGTGTTTATTAAAAGAGAGGGTACTATTCTTCAATGCACTATTTGAAAAATATATTTTTAACATAAATCTTGCCACATTGGATTTCTTGCTACAAATATGCAATTCTACTATTTAACACTCCAATACCGGTACCTGGGACTATTTTGACCCAGGACACCGAAATTGCCCTATCAGAAAAATTATCACCAAGAAATATTTTCGAAAATAGTTTTCTAAAAATTGTTAATTAAATTTATAAATGGTCCCAAATATCATTAGTTAAAATAACTATACAACTGGTCTGTCGCCCGACGGTTAAATCGATTAAATTTCTTCTGCTTCTCATGATTTCCAAGATGTCTGACCAAGCGTAGTTCCCACCCCTGATTTTACACTCTGTCACTCATTCGCTACAAACCACGGCCAATAAAACAGGCAGGTCTAATAAATTTTGTTTATATATTTGTTTACTATTGGATTTCTATTAAAAATCTCAATGATGTCGTTTCCGTACGTTTCCATGACCTCCGGTGACCTTGGAAGTCTCGCAAGAACGAGGCAAGCTGACTCGCTGATCTCCGCAGCTGATTACCTAATTATTTAGTAACTAATATAGTTTATAAACAATGTTAACAGTGTCTAGCAAGTCTTAGACGGTAAATTCGGAACAATCGAATCGAGGGAATCGATGCATGTTCCTAGGAAAAAGTATGGCATTAATTATGGCGCGTGTCCCTTTCCCGTGTGTCTCTTAATCCTCTGTAACTACTGATTAAGTATCGTTAGGCGAATAGAGAGGTTTAGCGACGAGGAATATATATGTATATATATTATTAATAACATATGAAATAGCTATATCCGTAGAGTATCGGTAATTAGCTAACTATGGCGAAAAAAGAAGATGGTGGTGGCGGTGGTGGTGGTGACGACGACGACTATGACGATTGCCGATGATGATGATGATGATGATGATGACGAAGATGATGATAATCAAGAAGAGATGCCTTCGAATGTAAGATACGTTTTTCTGATTATTTTTTATATGTAGAAATATTAATCGTCAATTTGCAATTCTTCTGGGAGCTTGCGACGTTCATTCGACGAGCCAGTTATACTATTCCACAGTTTTCTGACACGTTGACTGGCCAATCAGAGACCTGAGACATTTTGTAAAATTATAAATTATCTGGTTGAAGGGGACACTGGGGAAAATTTATTGAAATTGATAAATTTATTTTGAGGTGTCTGCAGAATTGACTTTTTTAAAATTGTAAGAATATTTGTCTAAATTATTCAAGTTACTATTATTATATTATATATATTTATTATATTTATTATTATATTATATTTAATATATATATATATTATTATATTATCTTTTATTGTAAAGATTTTTTATTGATAAAAATTTTATTTATTCCAAATACTTTACATTAATTTGTGAATTTTATTTATTCTTATTCTCATAAGATGGGAATTGTTTATCTCGAGTGTGAGAAACAGGAATAAAAAGGGAATTTGTAATTATTTTTTGAATAATTTTCATAGGTTAAAAATAATAAAATTGCAAAAATAACAGTCAACGTGTCGATTAATAATTCAATTGTTAATTAAAAACAATTAGAGATGGAAGTGCAGAGCGAGAACATAAACGTGTGACACTTGGAAAATCTTCTTTCAATATTTCTATAATTACATCTACAACTAATTAACAATACTAATCATACTATCGAAATTCGAAAAAGTATTTAACAATTACGATTTGCAAACTTTGATAACCTATACCGACGTCGATCTATCTTGTCCTATATATTTTTATTAATTCCGTTTTCCTATTTCAATTTTATTTATTTATTTCAAATGCTCTGTTTATTACAAACGCTATTTTTGGACTCCAAATTTCTATTCTCTAAAGATTAATAGTTCATACAAATAAAACGACTAAAAATTGAATATGCATTGCAAATAATATTGAAGCTTCCATTAAAAAAAAATCGTAGTACAAGTTTTTGCAACAAAGTTGCACGTACCTGAGAAAGTGTTTATCGCAACCATAAGGTATATCAACACAATCGAATTACCGGAGCTGTTGAAAATTTACTATTATATATTCAAAAGCATTTCTTATTTCGTAAATTTAAAATTTCTATCTCCAAAATAAAGTAAAATAAAATATATATATATATAGTAGTCACACGTGTATAATTCCGACAAAGATTTTTCTCTCTCACCTAACCGATGATACGATTAACGCGTTATTTAAAAAGAAAATATATTATAAGATATCAGTCAATAATAATCATAATAATATTCTTATCGTTACTACAATTTTCCGAGGGTCCAAAACGCTCCTCTTAATAAGGATAAAACGATTCATGCATGGAACAATCTCAATGTGATCCCAGAACTATGGAACCATTAATTTCTCTTGTAAACTTCGTGAATAAGCAAAAACGAAAATCGCATCTTTTCCAAGTGTCTCACTATTTCCAAAGTGTTCCTCATTTGCCTAGGTTTCTCATTAAACCTTTGATTCGCTTCCAAAAAACAGCGAACTTTTCCTCGAGTTTCATCGACCGATCCTAACCTAACAATTATACACGGTTTTCGTTGCTCTTCGATGTAATGAGTGTCACTATACTGCGTACTTCGAAAAAAGAGACCCGAGACGCGAAGGAAATTACGATAATTCTTGTCCGGACTGTACACTGAAATCAAAAATTCATAAAACTCATTATTTTACAAAATTAATTACTATATTTTACATATTGTATGTTTTAACTATTGCAAACCTTTTTCTGTGGCTGGATTTATTCTTCTGCTGCAGCTTTCATCAAAGAATCATGAAATTCGTGTAAAGGTCCCCATTGATTAATCAGAGAGTTTATATTAATGACGTTTTATGTATTAAACTCGTTTTTGCTTGGTAAAGAAGAATAATACGTGCCTGTTCATGTTTGCTGCGATTATACTGCAGATTGTATGCACTTAAACGTCAAACAACGTACGTAGACATATTCCTATCTTGCAAGCAAACGGCCGCCATTTTGGTACCGCCACGTGTTTCCGGAGGAATCGGTCCCTCTTTAATGTGAATTGCAAAACTTGATAAATTCCTAACCTAATTCCGAAGCAGACAAGTAAACTTTGCTGAAAAAGAAAAACGAAATTTTTAGTTTCATTTATTTTCAATTTAAATATTTACAATTCATACAATTTTCAATTATTTTAATATTTAATATTATTCAAGACTATAAGCTTTAGCAAATTCATAACCAATCAAATTGCTTACTGAGTTTGTACGCTATCCCCCCACTTATATTATTTTCTTTATTTAAATTTTATATTTAATTTAATATTAAAATTTAATAATTTCTTTAAATTATTTTCCCAAAAGTTTAATTCAAGCTGTTCGAAAATTCCTAAAAGGATAAATTCTTATTCAAACTCTAGCTTGTTATGCAATTTTCATTTTGCATAATTCTGAATTGTTTATAATAAAACATTACGTCTGATTTTATCCTGGATTTCTTCTTTCGAAAACGATGTCCGAAAAATATTCGAATCTTCTTCCTTTTGCAAAATTGTTCCCCGTGGCTGTGTTAAGAAGATATTAGTAAAAGACGCTCGCAAACCAATCGCGGCGCAATTGCAGCGTTCGGAGTTCGACTTAGCCAATGGCAGCGCTACGTAAGGATCCTAGGTGCGCTCCGATTGGTCCACGTGTTTCTTTAATAACTCCCTAACAGTAGCGCGGAGAAGATTTTCGCAATAGAGAAAGTTACTTTAAAATGATCTCAGGAAGCCCTTTTGAAGAAACTCGAACATTTTTGGGACTTTCTGTATAGTGATATCACTGATTTAACAAACTCGATGAGTTCAACGCATGTTCGATCTTCCTTTTGCAAATTCGTATCTACAAATCTTTGTTTCTAGAATAAACAAATTAATGATAAATATATTTTTATCGGAATGTAAAATACAGCCGTCGAGATCGTCGCGAGTTAACCTAAAACATTTTCAAAATGGATCCTGAATGTTTTCACTATTTTCCGACTTGGTCGAAGAATTCGCGAAGAGAATTGCGAGAGGAACGGGACGCGACCAAAACGGAGACTCCCTTCTCGACTTTCCAGAGTTAATCTTAGCTTTTAACCTTCGTCGAGACTCGATAATGGACGCGGCCATTGTTCTTCCTTTTTTCATGGTCCCTCTCTACTTGTCTCCTTCGTTTCTCTTTTTTTTTTTCTCCTTTTTAGGTCGATCGATCTGCAAACGATCGTTCCATTGTGACCTCACGGTACAGTGTCTCGTAGATATTCGATTGTTGAGCACGCCGGAGACTAATATTGGACGACCGTCGAGTTCAAACTTCTCTGGCTCTCTGACGGAATTGTATTGAGAAAATGTTTGCTGAAATTCACGGATATTAGCCGAACCTGTCATAACAGTGCAGGTGTCGCATTAATGAAGGAATCGCATTATCGATCAATATAATTAATACATAATGGGTGTCCCGGTTGAAAGTGATTAAACATTTCGTTATTTGGACGTCGACTGAGGAGTAATTTGAAAAGAATAATTTTTTATTTAACTATTTTATTTTCTATTCAGAAAACGGATTGTGACCTTCAGGTGACCTTGAACTCCAGTACTGAAATGAAATAACTGGCAGTAGGCAGCCATCGTGAAATTTAAAACAGTGTAAAAACTTCATGAAAACTTAATTAAATAAGTACTTCTGCCAAACTAAGGAAAATTGGGAAGTTTCAAGTTTCTGCAATTTATTCAGGCAATTAATAA
>CM052099.1:17630183-17659581 GCA_028453745.1 Agapostemon virescens
ATTTAACTTTAATTTCAATTTGAGTTGGAAATTTATTTAAATTTTACAAGCACAAGTAAACCAAGTTAAAAATAATAGCTTCCATAGCTTTCCTCGGAATCCGGATCAATTTTTCTTAATAAATTCACGAAAAATTTTTGCACATTTGTATTCAACATTCAGCCACGTTTCCACGTGAAATAGGTCGTCGCGCGGTATTACGTCGCCATTACGGAGAACCATATCGCGGTATCTCTTCTAATCCGAGTTCTTTAACTTCGCCGGTGCCATTCAAACGCCATCGCGTCTCGCCGCGTCTCATTAGCGTAACGCGGTTCATTGATTCCGCTCCGTCCCGACGAGCCAATTATAGCGTATTAATTGATTTCTAAGAATGTGTGTACGCAGTCGTTATTCCCATACCCGATCAAAAATAAATGTTCAACCCTTGCGAAGGTGGTCTCCATAGTTTTATTTTTGTTTCCGCATTACACGGTTTCCTCGCCTCGAATAATTAGAGGATTAGCCCTCCATAATGCAACCGGCAAACCAGCAATTAATGACATTAGGGAAACTGGAATTCCGTGTCGATGCTAAGCCTGCATATGCTCCGGAATTTCATTTAACTTTCGAAGCATCTCGTATCTTTAAAATTGAAATATCTACGAGCTGTCTCGAAAATGTTCGAGTATCTCGAACGGGGAGATACCTGAGGCTATTCTGAGAAACTTTTTCCTTTGCCAAAATACGATTAGACGCCTCGTTCTCAAGTTATCATCGAAAAACACTGACCAATCGGAGCGCGGTTGGCGCGAGGCAGCGTGACGTCAGTCCCGGGGAAAATGGCGGCTGGCCCAGGAGCGCGCAGCGCTTAAGAATCTACACGCAACACTCTTTCGTTAATAACTTGAAAACGAAGCTTCCTATTGCAAATTCGCAAAGGGAAATATTGTTCAGAATCGCCTCGGGAATCCCTTGTCTTTTTGTCGAAATTTTCCATCGACAGAAATAGGTCTGAATAGGATATCATACTTCAGGAATATCGAAGGATACTTCAGGATTCGCTGATGCGTCGATGAAGATTGCAACGGATTTAAATTTGAAGTAAAAATTCGAAAGTAGACTTCAACGAATGGTCCTCTTAACCCTTTGCCATATCGTGACGAGTCCAATCAAGTTTTATTCTTTTGCAAACAATATTTAAGCCTTGAAGTAAATGTAACAGTATGAGAAACATAAATTCTCTTTTCTGTAATATTTTTAGTGATGAAAACGTTTATAAATAAAATATTTGCAATATCCTGCGATATTCTTATGTTTTACAATTTTAACTAAAGAAACAGAAAAGAAATTGCTAAAGCAGCGACATGTTTGATCAAAGAAGGAAAGGCAGTTCCTCCTTCAGCCTAACGAGGAAACGATCGCGTCTTTCGGTTCGGATCGGTTCCCCATGATTCAACGATTACGTCTTCCTAACGATACACAGCTGCACGTGATTATTCTATCGTTGGTGGAAACGAGCCCGGACTATGATGGATCGTTCGATATTACGCGTCGTATGTTTACCAAGTTGCTTCGGCTGGTTCCGCCTTCGCGTTCCCCGATATTAGCCAATTTTCAGTTTCTGCTTTGTCATGACGGAGTGTTTCTTGCCGAAAGTTCGACGAGCTACGAGCCACGGGGCCGGCATGCAAATTCTGGGCGAGGGTAGGAAGGGAACAGGGGCGGGAGGGCGCTGTTAGGTGCTCCGGAAATTAAGAGCCATGTTTCGTTCATGCTCTCCGCCGCAGATTAGTTTTAAAACGCTTCCCCTAGACGGATGCTCGTCGGCAATCGCCGTCGCCAGGAAAATATCACCGAAGTGATACCGAAGTGTCCGCTTCCGAGCAACTGTCGCTCTAATCGTGTACAATCTTCTGGGCAGGAAAGTCTAAAATTTTATCGATCTATCTCCAATAATGAGAAAAGTCATTGCGACGCCATTGTGACGCTCCTAGTCAGTTTTCTTTAAGTTTTTAGTCTCTTTAAGCACTTACGACTGTTACAATTGACAGAATATTCAACCCTTTTATCGAACAGTATTCGCATAACACGACGCAAAGATTTTAAATTCGAAATATAAATTTTTGAGGCGATTCTGAGCAACATTTCCCTTTGCCAATTTTCGATTGGAAGCTTCGTTTCCGAGTTATTAAAGGAAGAGTTATCAACGATGATCCGCTACGCCCGTTCCTAGGCCAGCCGCCATTCTCCCCGCGTCTGACGTCACGCGCCACACGCCACTCCCACCGCGCTCCGATTGGTCCGCGTTTTTCGCCGATAGCTCCGTAACGAAGCCTCGGGGGAAATTTTCGCTACGGTAAAAATTACTTCAAATCGCCTCGGTAATTGATTTAGGCAAACTGTCAGATTAACCCCAATAATCGCCCCATTAGAGAAACTTGAACGTTACTAGGACATCGTAATACGGTGTATGATCTACACGTATAAATTTACACGTCCTGAAACGGATAAAGTCATTTAGGCTACTCTCGGTTAGGCGAAACAGTCTGTCGACGTGGACGCGAGGTGAGAAACGATCGTCTGTGAAATAATCTTTACGCTAGACCGATAATTACACCGCGGCTACAATTACTCGTAACGAGGAAGAGTATATCGTGTCAGCTGAGACGTTGGCTTCTGCGGAACGTGTTCCCCGTAATTGGCAGCCTCCATCTTGGAAAAAGAGCACGCCGACGGAGTAATCCCTCGGAAACGATACCCCTAAGTTTCCCTAATTAAACGACGCTCGCTATTTTAGGCGATGGCAATGAATTCCATCGAACGAGCCAATCAATTATTTAACTCGATTAAACCGCGCGATTGGAACTCGCTTGAAAACCATTCTGGCCACGTTGGAAACTCACTCGGCATTTTTAACCTCTTCAGTTCTTAGTTAAGCTTTTGTATCAGAACTTTGGGGGAAGATTCGTGGTGAATATATTTATTTATGTCGAACAGCTAAGAAACTGGAGTTGTAGAATTTTATCTTAATCTTTCAGTTGTTATTTTCGTGCACTGGCCATTTTTATTCCCATTTATAGTGTCCAAAGGGTTAGGTTAGGATGGTCAAAAATGACCTGGAGCATATTTAATTGGGACAATTCGGTAGATCATAAATAGAAACAGCTTCGTGTAAAATTTTAACCCTCTATCGTGACCAGGGGTGCAGTTATAGGGTAAATTCGATTTATCAGGATTTTATCGATTTTTCCTATTTCAACATTCGCAAAATTTTGAAAAAAATCTGACGCGTCGTGACCGTCGATGTACATTTTCTAGAATATTTTTAGATTTTTATGTTGAGAATCTTAGACGTATAAAATGAATCAAATATATCAAATAGTCCTCCAAAATGTATATTTCTTACGATTGTTTTATTTTTGCAACTAGCTTCGTCAAAAAATTCTGGAAAAATTTGAATACGTTGTAGACATCGTACTTTACGTTATCGAATTTTTCACAATTTTAATTGAATGTTTAAGTCGCCATTTTTATTACAATTATATAAAATGCATTATATATGTATCAGGAATAATTTGATCATTTGTTTCACTTTATTTGCACATAGCTACTTTCGTCAAAAAATTCTGTAAAAATTTGATCACATAGCAGACATTGTAATTAATATCACAGAATATTTTACAATTTTTAATTGAATGTCAAACTCGTCATTTTTATAACAATTGCATAAAATGAACAATATATGTATCAGGAATAATTTGATCACTTGTTTCACTATATTTGCACATAGCTACTTCCGTCAAAAAATTCTGGAAAAATTTGACCACACAGCAGACATCACAGTCAATGTTCCACAATTTTTCCAAATTTTTTGGTCGACAGTCCTCCTTCCAAAAAAAAAGAAAAAACCTGCCAACAGCCAAACCATTGATACTACGAACAGTCTTTCTTCTGCAAAATAAAAATCGTCCGCAACAATTTCACCGTGCAGGAGGCAATTTTAATACCCAACGGGTTTGCCTTTGAACCATACAAAAGCAGAAGCACCGTTAAACACGTTTTATCACCGTGAAGTTGTTTCGGTCCGCAGAAATTGTTATTCCTTGAATTTCTGCTCGCGCCATTATCACGCAAAAAGGTCCGTTTTCTCCTATCGCGTGGCTCCGGCGAGCGCAGCGCTAATCCGATGGGGAACCGTTTAAATAAAAGCTAACAACATGAAATCGACCGGACGTCGCCGATCTTTTTTCGTTTTGCCGATCGGAGAGGCAGCGGAGAGCATCGTCGAACCGGAAATAAAAATAAAAACGAACGGTCCTCGCTGTTTCGCCGATGGTTGCCGGCCCGCCAAGGGAATTCGACCGCGAAAAAAGGAACGCGAAGATGTTAAAACGATTTTTAATTGCTTTCCCGGCACCCGGTTTCCGCCGGGAGACTCTCTCGGACAGTGCACGAAACTTTCCCGGCAACGATCCCTTCATATTTGTTCAACTTTTAATTACTGTTTAATTCAGGCACGCAAGACAGCCGGCGACCCGAGTCGCTAATTATGCTTCCGCCTTTCTCGTCTCATTTTCTACCCTTCCCCCTTCACCCTTCACCCCTACGCCGCCGCTAAGCACCGTGTTACGATCCAGGTGAATTTTCATTACTGCCAAAAGGATTGGCAGTCACCCTCCGAATCTCTTTTGATTTGCTTTGTAAGAAAGGACTTTCTTAGTCTTTTGTCTCTCAGAAGTCGGAAAAGTATTAAGACATTTTTGTCAATTTTTAATTAAATTTTTCTTTCAGTTAAAATGTATTTTATTCGAGTATATATTGGCCACTATTATCTATGACCTCTTGCCATTTTTGGGGTGCAGCCATAATGGCAACAACTAACAAATGGAAATGTTATGCATTCAGAAATCAAATGTTGCACTTTTGCAATCTATGTTTAAGCATTGACGTAGATGGTATAAATTGGCTTTTCTGTTTTGTCACATTTTTATTTGATATTATCTTAGAATTTATAATAAACTTTAGTTACAACTGAACTACTTTAGGAAATTATTCACTATTAAACTATAACTCACTATTATGCATTGCTTTATAGTAACAGGAAGCATTGCATTTATTCAAATTGCCTTTTACGAAATACTGTATCCATTAAAATATATAAAATAATGTTCTGTATTTATATTATGCAAATATCGAGTTACAATATTAGTAATACTGTATTTAAACATATAAAATGTATAAAATAATGTTCTCCATTTATATTATGCAAATATCTAGTTGCAACATTAATAATACTGTATTCAAACATTTAAAATATATAAAATAATGTTCTCACTGTATTTATACATTTAATATTCAGATTTCTATTCAGGTTTTCTATTTGTTGCAACAGAAAATTTTGAAAAAATTCTAGGATATGTAGCTAAACATGCTGAATACATCAGATTTTTTTAGGAATTTTTAGATGCCATTAAATGGGGAAAATTACGCAAGAACTTTTTTATTATTCCCCTAACTACCCTTACACGAAAATAATTTATATATATCAAACTAATAATGATACAACAATCATTGTAAATTTTTTAAACAGTTAAAACATTGCACCTAATACTGTACATTTAATTTCTTTCATATGCTACACGCAAACAATGAATAAAATATTTTTTACACGAAAAATCCGTGTTCAGTTTTGCTCGTAACTGTGAAACCGCATTCCGAAGGTAACAAGCCCCAACTCGTAACAGAAACAACGTCAAACAGTGTAAACTTTGTGACAATTATCAAATTTTCAAGGTAATCTGCAACGAGTCGCGTTATTTGTCAGGTTCCTCCTTATTTGGCGCCAGTTTCGCGCGTCCCACGGTGCAGCTGTTATTTCGGAACGTATCAATTCGGTAATCACTGCCTGCCGTTCGACTTTACTATTCACGAAACGCGTATATCCTTTATTACAGTTATATTTAACGAGAATGGGATAATAAAAGAAGACACGTAAATGGCAACGCGGCGGCAATATGCTGTTATATTACCGGAGCTTCGAGAACGCTTATAAACCGAACGCTAAAACTAAAAGCTCTAAGAGCAGACGTTAAAACAAACCATTGGAAAGGACTGCGACTGAATAGAATATTAAGCGAAACGGCGTAGAATGTAGGTTTATCGCCGCAAGTTTCAGGCAAGGTATTTTCTTCAGAGCTACAGAACTTTTAACCCTTTGCTTCATCCTTTCCTCCGAGGAATTTTAAAGCCTAACTCGTGACAATTTTTGGTCCCAGTATGGATTACATTGTACGCGGTTAATCTCTTGAATACAAATTTTTCTACTACAATAGAATATTGCAAAAGCTTTGCGGATCGTGTTTAGTCCTGTCCGCTTTATCATAAAGAAAATACTTTTCTTAAAATACAATTTATTGGAGTTTATTTAGAATGGTTTACTTTACAGGGAAGTTTTTGATCGCTATAATCGTAAAGTAAATCGTAATGCGAAAGGGTTAACGGGATCAACGTTATCGCGAGTGGTAGGTCGCAGAGTGGTCCTGTTAGGTGAACTTTTAACAAGTTTCGTCGTCGATTGGCCATTCGTTCCGAAAGTTTTGCCGGCGGTCGACCGACCCGTGTGAAAGCTTCATGGTGTGAGAAAAATTAATGCGGCGTCCATCTCATCCACGGAAGTGGATCCCGATTGCCGGTGTTCTATCGGCCATCTTGTCGTGCGATGCATAGTTTACTGTAATGTTCTTACTATAATGGTTCCGCAAATCGTACATCCCCGTATCGGGGTATCTTTTCGAAACGAAAAACCGTAAAAAGTAATTTACAATTTAATGCTTGTTTCTTTTACTCTATCGCATGGAAAATTATTTAAAAAATCTGGAATATTCAATAGTGTCTAATACACGTCTGTGAATTTTTTCCGATTTTTCTAATGCGAAACCAAATTTTTTAAAATGAAAGACTTTAAAATACCGATTTTATATTGTAATGATCGAGTTACTATGTTAATTAATGTTTTTGTAATTTTTAGCGCTGTTTATGGTTATTTAAACATGTATAAATATTTGGGACTTCGTAAATTTAATATTTAATGTATAATATAGTTGTTATGATTTAATGTTAAATTAATATTTAATAAACAAAATGTATCGATAGTGTAAGTATGCTTTTGCTTGCAGAAAGATGTTAATAATTGGTCTTTAATTTTTTTTAACTATGTGCCACACTTTAAACAAATCTGAAAAATTATATATGAACAATCATAAAAAGACAATTACAAATATATTAATGTTGATGAATATTGATCTTGGTAACTGCAATACAAAAATTGATATAGTAATTACAATATGAAATCGGCATTTCTAAAGTGTACAATTTTTAAAAATTTAGTTCTACACTCAAAAATTCTGAAAAAATTCAACGATGTCTACTGAATGCCGTAGTACGTCCCTGATTTTTTAAATAATTTTCTATGCAGCAGATCGCAAGAAATTCAATTTAAACTGTAAATTGCGTTACATCCTGTAACTACCCTAATAGTGGAGATACCAGGGTGCTATTTGCCAGAGAGGGTGTTCTTCAAGCCAACTATCAGCCGATTTACACCAGCTTGAATTTCAGTGAAGAAAATTTTATAAATTTCATTAATTTCATAAATTAAAATAATTAATAAACAAGGATAGTCAGGTCAACCGAAAAATATTTTTGCATAGCCTAAAAATTTTATAAATATTCAAACTCCTAACTTTATAATTTATTCAGTTTCACAGAAACTGTATTTTAAATTTTAATTGCAGTCACAGATAAAAAAAAAAGTAGAAAATCAAGATTTCTATTGTGTTCTGCATTTGACCCGACGGTAATTTAAAAAGATTTTTTGGTTACGCGGAGGAATCCGGTTTCTCTAACGTTTTAAAAATATTCGAAACCAATGTTAAAAAAGTTATTCGTTTTTAAAAGCTGCCCTAATAATTATGGACGGGGATGTATACGCTTCCGCGCGTAATTTTTTACCCGGACTCGGAACTGCCTCGTTAAACGCGAGCTTCGCGTGTACAATATGAGAGATAGCACGGAAATCCAGCCGGAAATGTAAAAAGTAATGGGAAAACAAAACAAAAAGCCAAGCGAGTCCTCGTGCGAACGTGACGTTCGCGAAACAAACGATGCGGAGTTTAGGGGAGTATTTATAGTGCGTCCGAAGACATGCGCGCGCGCACAGACCAATACACACCAGCTGAATACGGGCGAAATACATTGAAATAATGATTGGAACGATTCTGTGCGATTTTGGACAGTTTTATAGGGGACTTGTTGAATCGCGACGATTTTCTGCAGAAACTGAGCGAATTTTGCAGAGAAATACAGCGGTTGCTCGATAAGGACGAAAAGAGGGGCTGTCGTAGCGGGAAATGGGCGGGGCGCGCACTTATCAGACGGGCAATCTTAGGCAGGATACTTTGCACATGTTCGTAGTGGCTGATTTGTATTCTTTGTTAAATTATTTGCATAGTTTTTCCAGACTAAACTACTTAACCTGTTGTTATTACTAAATTACGAATTTTATGGATTATGAAACATTAAATGTTAAGTTCCATATATTATTTTCAGTTTACTAAAACTTCTAAAAGTGGAAAGAAATTTTTATACGGGTTACTTAACAATTTAAAGGTAATTTGACAATGTTTATTTAGCCCAAAGAGTGCCACAGTTTAGTTATTGTTAATAATTTCTACAACAAAAATAACTTCTAATTCGAAGGAGATTGAAACGAGAGATTCTTGAGGCGATTCTAAGCACATTTTTCCTTTGCGAAAATGTTCTCCAAGGCTTCGTTTTCGAGTTATTAACAGAAAATTCGAACGAATCAGTGAGCGGCGGGGAGTGACGTCATTTAGCTCGGCCAACGGCAGCGCTGCGCTCAGTGGAGACTGTCTTAGGGGCGGAGTCCGCTCGCTTTAATTGGTTTTTCGTCAATAACTCGAGAACCATGCATCGAATTGCAAAATGGCAAAGGAAAAAGTTGCTCGGAATCACCTTAAGAATCTCGCATTTCAATTTCGTTTAAAAATTACCATCTCGAACCTATACGCAGTCGTAAGTTTTCGTCAATAACTCGAGAAGGAAGCGTCGAATCGCGAAATGACAAAGGAAAAAGTTACTCGGCAAGGTGTTACGAATTGCTCGTTTGAAGGAAGCGATATTAGGACCACCCGGTATAATTATTTCGAAGCTGAGACAGACGAGAATGGTAAACTATTTCCGGATTAATACGAGATGATGCGAGAGCCTCGAATACGCGGAAGGAAATGCAGGTCAACCGTGATCGCGCGGAACAGAGTACACACACGATTCCGACATAGTGAAACGCAATACCGGGGCCCTCTGTCGAAACACAATACCGGACGGTCCTCCGATTGGTCGGACGTATTCTACCGATTCCCTGTTTGCCAGGTATTGTACAGGTAATACAGATTAGACGGAACGCGGATGTATGGCGGACGTCTGAAACTCGATAGCTGTCGAGCAGAATGAGCTCGGTTTAACCTTAGAAATGTTTGTCCCTGAAACTGGATTTTGGGAAGCTTCCTCTCCCAAGGGATTCGCTCAGGGATGCTTTAGATGCGTGGATTGCCGTTGATCTACTTAACCCTTCCACCCTGCGATTTATTTTATTGTTAACGTAATCGGAATTTCTTTGACGTTCGTCGAAAATGAAAATTCTTTATGTTTATTGCAAGCCTGTGTGTTTGTTTAACGATTATAATGGTTATAAGTAATAAATAAATTATAATTTTTATAGTTTTAAGGGCGAGACTTGAACTATTGTCATCTTTGTTGATTTTACAATTTTATACAATTCATTTTATGCATATATAATAAAAATGGCTACCTAAACACGAAATGAAAATTGTAAAAAATTCTACAATGCAAACTACGATGTCTGCAACGCGTTCAAATTTTTTCAGAATTTTCTGACAGAACTAGTTGCAAAAATAAAATCATTGTAAGTAATCTGCACTATTTAGGGTTGTTAATTTTATACACCTCGGACTCTCAACTTAAAAATCTTCAAAAATTCTCAGAAATGTACATCGACTTCTGGAACGTGTCAGATTTTTTTCAAAATTTTGCCATGCAGCGAAATAGGAAAAATCGATGAAAACTTAAAATTGTATGAGATGGACTCTATTTATGAATCGTCTAATGAACCCTTTTTGTCAGCTTGATGAAACTCTTGCAAACTGAAATTAATTTTGTCCACTTTGTTATTGAAAATCGTTTAAAGTAAAAGGTGCGGCGCGTTTAACAAAGTACTCCGACAAAGGTGCAGCGAACGTTTTAATAAAGAGCGGTATACTTTAATTAAGTTTCATATCCGGTAATTCTAATATGCGACGCGAAGAGAAAGTAAACTGGACGACTAAAGTGTGCAGCGCGAATTGCTAGAGCAGCGCAAAAATAATTGCGGTGCCGAAGCGTCGAGTTTAATACGTTTGTTGCCGGTGACGCAACTGTTGCGTCATTTAGTATTGATACCTGCTAGCTGGAGACGCCGAGTTACCATCATTAAGTCACTCGAACGTAATTAGTCAGTTTCTCGCATCGTCGCACGAAATTTCAATTTGCGATCCAAGCAAAGCGCACAATAAGGTGTTTAAATAATTATTTACCGTTGAATTACCGTAATTAGCTTGCGGCTTTCTAGAGCCATGTACATAGTCCCTTCCCTCTTGCAGAACTTCAGAAATGCTGAGAATAATGCCGCCGCCATCTTGAGTTCTTTCAATATTTGTACTCTTCGAACTGAACTTATTTTGTAGCTTTAATTCAGTCAAATCTGTTCACAACTGATGTTTATTCCTAGCTCTAAACAGTCTGTACAATGTTAAATAATAAATTTTAGTTTGAGAGTGAAGAAAATTATAATTTAAACAAATAAATGCTCAAAATTTATTTACAGCTTTAATTTACTCAAATGTATTCACAGCTATTCTTTATCCCTAGCTCTTAGACAGTCTATGCAATCACAAGTAATAAATTTTGGTTTGACAGTGAAGATAAATTTAATTACCAAGCATTTTAATTTTCAACAATGGCAGTCAATCAATCAATGAACCGCTGAAGGGACGCTTAAAAAAGAGTTATATAACTTTGTTACTGTGCAATATTTCGCATCGAAAAAAATTGACAGCAATGTTAAAAGTAACGTTGATATCCTTGTAAAATATAAAAATTTTCAATTTATTTATTGCCATGAAAAAAAATTTCGAAAGTAATATAATGTTGGATAGGGTAATCTACCCTCTTGGAACAGATGAAGTTGTTATTTTCATCTAGCTTTTTGCAATAGCAGTAATTTGTATTTTGCAAAAAAAGGTCCCCAGACTAATTATACGACATGTTATAAAGATATCGTGTTACAGGAGAACCCTCGTATTTTTCGTATCGTGTTTTATCGAAACAGCGTTTTCAGAATACAGTGTTACAAGAGGGCCGACCATGGTTGGAACATTTTATTTTTATCCGCGTGTCCGACATTTGCACGCAATATCCTGGCCAGGTGGAGTGCCTCCTGGGACAGGGTAGCAATAACCTGGGCTCTGGCGGAATCCGATAATGAAAATCTTAGGCTCGTTACGTACGCCATCGAGACAACCTCTTTTATAGAAGATAATACAAATTCTGAATCCACAGGGTCCTGGACTTGTTTAACGCTAAAACTACCTAGCCATTAAAATTGGCTGGTGTATATCGTCTTCTAGAAATTAATGTCATCCCTGTTTGCATAAAAGTCCACAGACAATACAATTAATAATTTTACTGCCAGTCAATGAAATATGTAACTTTCGAATAACTACTTGCTCTGTTTTACGTTTCCATTTTTCCTGACCAGAATTGACAACTAAAAAATTTGAAAAAATTATGGAACGTAAACCCTGATGTCTGCTATGTATTCAAATTTTTCTAGAATTTTTTGACGAAACTAACTACGTGCAAATATAGTGAAACAAATGGTCCAACTGTACCTAATAAATACATAATGCATTTAATACATTTGTAATAAAAATGGCGACTTAAACATTCAACTAAACTTGAAAAAAATTCTGTAATATAAACTACGATGTCTGAAACGTGTTCAAATTTTTCCAGAATTATTTCACGAAACTAGTTGCAAAAATAAAACAATTGTTACATATCTGCAATTTGGGGAATTTTCATTTATTACAGCCCGGATTCTCGACTTAAAAATCCTCAAAAATTCTCAAAAGTGTACATCGACTTCCACAATGGGCAAGATTTTTTTCAAAATTTTTCCAAGCATGGAAATAGGAAAAATGGCTCAAAACCCATTAAACCGAACAGAATCTCTACCTACACCCCTGATCACGATAAGGGTTATAAAATTTTACAGCGTCGCCGCGTGCATAGAAGCGAGAATCAATTTCTCCTGTACGTTTATTTCCGGCTATTAATTAATTTATTCCCATATTTAGAATCCGGACTTAAAATAGGGTCGCAAGATTAAAAAATGGCGACGACAGATTCTGAAAGTCTGTTTGAGAAAGTGTCAGCGCTGCGAAACACGCGGCGGGAAATATTGGACCAAAGATGTCGGAGATTGTAGAACTTACCGAGCAGTCGTTGACGTAACAGAAATCACCGGAAGCGGAAGTTGGCACCCAAAGATGCTCCCCATTGACTGCACCTGGCCCCCAATCGGGCGTCGATCGAGGTTCACGGTGGCCGCCGCTCGATCCGCCCTCTTCTCTCCCTCTGAAACCGCAAGACACTCGATTACGGAGTGACACTTCGACATAGACGTCGGGTTGTTAGAGGGTTGACAACGAGATGGGCAGACACTTCCAGCTGACGCTAATTCCCCGGCAGATATTCCATCGGCGAGGAAACGCGTGCCGCGAAACGTTTGCCTCGAAACACTGGCCAAAACTCAACACTTAACGCCTAGTACCACTGAATCTGTCAAAATAACTACCATCTAGTTTCCCAAAAAATTAATAAAAATATTAGACTGCAATTTTATTAAATTTTTCCTTCATAATTAATTTTGAAAGAAATTTAATTTTAATTTCAACACATTTAATTTATTTAATTTTATTAAATTCCAATCTGCTTAATTTTAACAGAGATCAAACTTCTTCCTTCATAATTAATTTTGTAAATTAATAACATTGTGTTGGATGAAGGAAAACTTCCAAAGCTTATTTAAATACATTCAGAATATATACAGAATGCAAATATACAGAATGTTTCGTTTAGTTCGTCCATTTTTTAATTATTGTTACTCTTGCAAATGTAACTAATGTCTTCAGGAAGAGTTCGTGTTGTAATTGCACTTTTCCTCTTTAAGTTTATGTTCTCAACTAATATTTTTATATTTTTGCTTTCCAGAACGACTACTATGCCGAATCTTACTGGGGCGTATTTTTGGACGTTCTCTGATGGAAATCGTCGCAGCTAATGGATTTAATTAAAAACAATGGTTTTAATTAAAAATGGCAGGCGTGTAATAGAACTGCATTAGTATGCGGGACGTCCAGGGGGTCGTTCAAAATTGGATGCCAAGAGCAGAATGTTGTGTAAGGATTTTTTTATGTTTGTTTAGTGGCAGTGATTTTGCCTTGTAATTACGTTAAAGAATTGAATCTAGAACAACTGGAGAGCAGCATAGGAAAAGAATAACTGTAGGACAGTGAATAAAAAAGTAGAACCAATTACTGTAGAACAGTAAACAAGCTAGTTGACAATTATAACTTGCAACAACAATACTTAGCATTAAGTATTAATTAATTAATTTACTTAATTTTATCAGTGAACCTAGTTTTTCGGGTTTTTTTATTTTTTGCAACCGCAATTTGCAACAGAAAAATTTGAAAAAATTCTAAGATATGTAGCTGGATATGTTGAATATGTCAGATTTTTTTGGAATTTTTAGATGCGATTAAATGGGAAAAATTAAAGAAAAACTGGATTTCTGATTATTCCCCCTAATTACCCTTACAGACGAGGTACAGGGTTCAAACTTCACGGAAAGAGTTACGTCTAAATAAGCCGTCGGACGAGCCACTTCCGGTCAAAATCGTCTGAAGGGTATTTTTGAGTACCCTTTCCGGCGAAACTCTTTGCCGTGTGGCATGATTACATAAAGATCTGCAAGTCAAATATTGCCGCTCATTAAATTACATCACGTTCCTCTAATAAGTACGTTCCACTAATAAGTAGAACGTTCAGTCCACAATCGATCGTAACACGACAAAAGTAAAATATTTGACGTAGACGGCGTCAGCCGTACTATATCGCAGATAAGGGGTTAATGGCGCGCCATATTTCCGCGAAGTTCTACGCGGCAACTATGCAAAATTTGCGCAGCTCGAAACGATGTGGGAGTTCCCCGAGAAAATACAAACATAACTCTGCTTTGCATAAACGGATATCGCTCGAGGATATCGCAGACATGTCTGTGTATTACGCCGCGAGTCAATCTCACCCCGTTTATACCGAAAGCTAATTAATTTTGTAAATGACGGTGCATGATTTTGGCAACAACTTAATTCGCCGTTCCAATACACGGAATTTCGCGTTTGGAAACGTTCGAACACGAACAACGTTCCTCTGGTTATCTCAAACTTATGTATACTTACAAAGTTTAAAGAAATTTGAAATGGAGAATCTAGAGACGATTCCGAGCAACATTTTCCTTTGTCGCTTTTCAATTTGACACTCCGTTTCCGAGTTATTAGCGAAAAACACTGACCAATCAGCGCGGTGACGCTGGTGACGTCAACGTCACGTGGGCCTCGCGCAAAATGGCGGCTGGCCTACGAGTGCGTCCCAAGCGAATACACGGTCGCATGTTTTCGCTAATAACTCGGAAACGAAGCGTCCGATCGCGAATCTGTAAAGGACAAAATTGCTTGGAATCCGCCCAGGATTCCTATTCAGTTACATTCGAACTTTTTAAATAAATAATACATAAATTGTCAGCATTAATTCACCGACATTCGATGGACGTAAGCATTTGCGGAACTTCCTGTTTAACGATAGAAATTTAATTCTTCTATAATTGTTTTGCCGCGATAAAACAATACGTTTACGTCCGAACGACCGTTATTGTTTAAATGAAATGGCTTCATCAGTTTTCGATTCGTTTTCATGAAATGTCTCGTCTGCGTAATGTCCCTATCGATCCGAAACAAAAGCGACGCAACAATGAAACGTTCATATCTTTTTCCCTTTCCTTTTTGTTGCTAATTATTCGCGTCCGCTCCGTTCGTGTAATCTGTCCGGCATCGACGGTTTATAAATTCGATGTGTCGCGCCTTCCGCGGATGACAAACTGCATCGGAGCCGAGGCAGGTTGAACAGCGTTCTGCCAACTTGCCTTGTTAATTGTGCCCATCAGTTTCGTTTCAATAGCCTTTTTTCCCTCCCCCGGGAGCCCGATTCTTCGTGAATTCAATTGGCCGGCTTCGATCAGATTCTGCCAATCACGATGATCGGCACGGAAAACATTCGACGCAACCATTTTTCATGGCTCGTTCATAAATTCCATCGGTGATCCTAAATTTACCGGCGGAAGCGTTCTGTAATTGTTTTCCGCTTCGCAATCCTTTTAAAGCGAACGTTTACGACGCGATTTGTAACAAAATTTACGAGCGCAATCGTTTCACGGTATCGTTGGCACTTAGAGCGCAGATTTTTATGCAATCCTCAGTTTTTCTTTTCTTTTTGACACGTTCCGAGTCAAATTGCCTTTTACGAAAATACTGTATCCCTTAAAAAATATGATATACCGTTCTCTATTTATATTATGCAAACATCTAGTTACAATATTAATAGTATTATATTTAAATATTTAATAATAAGATTTCGATTGAGGTTTTTCATTTTTTGCAACTATAATTTGCAACAGAAAAATTTGAAAAAATTCAGGGATGCGAGGCGGGATATGTTGGATATGTTAGAATTTTTTGGAATTTTTGGATGAGGTTAAATGGGAGAAATTAGAGAAAAACTGGATTTCTGATTATTCCCCCTAACTACCCTTAGAGACGAGGTACAGGGTTCAAACTTGATGGAAAGGGTTACTTCTGGATAAGCCATCGAACGAGCCACCTCCGGTCAAAATCGGCCGAAGGGGAATTTTTACCACCCTTCCCTGTCAACCCTTTGCGTGTGCCATGATTGCACAACAATCTGCAAGCCAAATATCGCTGGTCATTAAATTACATCGCGTTCTACTTATATACATATTCCACTAATAAGTAGAACGTTGAGCCTACAATCGATCGTAACACGGCAAAAAGTAAAATGTTTTACGTAGAAGGCGTCACGTTTACGCAATGACGCGTTTCCGAGCATTGACGCACACGCGAAGTGCAGCTGCATCTTCTTTCTAAATAGAACTGCGAACTTATCTGTTTAGATATCGATATGGTACATGAAATGATCCGAGTTGCACTGTCGTTTTAGTAACAACGTTTCCTCCTCTTATAACAAAGATTATTTTAGTATTAACAATATTTTTGATAATGCCACGATCACAGGGTCGCCCACGTGACAATATGAATCACAGCTGAATCAAGTACTAGCGAGAAAGTCGTCGACTCGTCCATCTGGTGGCGAGTACAGCAAGTAGAGCTGCTACGAAACCAATAAAATTAAAACTAGTACGTTTTGTATTTAAAATAAACTACCCATAGCCTATTTAGGATGATCCTTTACTACGCCATCTTAAATCGCGCAATTTTCTCCAAAATTCGCAAGCATTCAAATTTGTCTCAGCATTTCAAGGAAGTTTCTAGACTTTTAGGAATTGTGTCGTAACTACGCGAATCCCCAGTCGTAAATATTGCAT
Organism: Agapostemon virescens; assembly: GCA_028453745.1. Classification (NCBI taxonomy): domain Eukaryota; kingdom Metazoa; phylum Arthropoda; class Insecta; order Hymenoptera; family Halictidae; genus Agapostemon; species Agapostemon virescens. Next base: position 17,647,042 of record CM052099.1, read on the forward strand.
AGAAGCGACTGGAAGTGTTTCGGATCCCAGCGCCATTTCGCCGTTACCGTGTCGTTCGCGAAAAAGTTTTGCGGGGGTGTAGTAAGTTCGGGATCCAGGGGCGTAGACAGATATCCGCGGGACGTGTCGGGGCGCGCGAACGTCATACCACGGGTCTCGTGTTTGACCCAGATATCCGGTAATTTCCGACGGCGCTAATTATGCAGAAAGCAGCTACAAAGCTTTGCCGAAAGCAGCCTAAAAATTTGATGTAATCGTCCAAAGGGACTCGGACCTGCCAGGGAATGACTTTTGTCGTTAAAGTTGCACGCCGCGGCGCGCATTATGTTCCCGGGGACGCGTCTCTGAAATTTAAAGTGTCCTTGAATCTTTCACGAGAGACAGAGACAGAGAGAGAAGGAGAGAGATAGGAGAGTGTCGCTAGGGGATGCTATCGAGTCCTCTTTTCCGGCGTTTGTCTGATACACCCAACGACCCCAGCAACATCCTGGATATCCGGATGTTTCGGATACTTTCGTCCCAGGGTCCGCGAGTCTTAAGATACCGCTTATTGAAACACGAAGTTCGATTGATGGATGGACGCGTCTCCTGATACCCTTGTGGACATCCCTTCTTTAGAATTTTTCCCTTCTACACGGTGGCGAAAAGTATCCGATCGAGGTTTCAATCTTGTTTTTGTGGAATCTGTGCAAGACGAGTTTTACTTTGTTTAACACTTCGACTGCCATGTCACACATATATGGGTGACAGAATTATTTGTCCATGTTTAAAAATAACTTTGTACATTAATGTATTCGTTGCACTCAATTTAGTTAATATCTGGAGAATACAAGAAGGTTGAAGGATAAATATTGCCAAATATTGCTAAATATTGAAGGTAACCCCATTCTTAAAATCGCGAAAAATCTTTAGGTCTCCGATTCTTTTGTAATTTTGCTTATACGTTTCTAGACGCGCGGTCAGAGTGTATGCCAATTTTCAGGTCGATCGGAATCGAATTGCAGCCGTGGTGCGACTTTGAAATGTCGGGGCGATCAATGGCGAAAATGGGAAAAATTGGGGTTGATAAAACGAAGCTCCCAGGATTTCCCTGAAATGCTGGCCTCGATATTGAGCAACATATTTAAAGAGGAAGGTCTGGGGAAGATTTTGCCGGTGGAATCATGTCGATAGCTCTAATAGTTTGGCCGGGGCACGACTTCAAAGATTTGCCAAATATTGCCACGAAATCGCTAAATATTGAAGGTAACCCCCTTCTTAAAATCGCGAAAAATCTTTAGGTCTCCGATTTTTTTGAAATTCTGGCTACACGTTTCTAGACACGTAGAAAGAGTGTATGCCAAATTTTAGCTCGATCGGAATCGAATTGCAGCCGTGGCGCGACTTTGAAATGTCGAGGTGATCAGTGGCGAAAATGCGAAAAATGGGGTTGATAAAAGATAGTTTCCTGAAGTCCCCTGATATGGTAGCCTAGATTTTGCACAGCTCTTCTTAAAGAGGAAGGTTTGAGGAAGATTTTCGTGTTTGATTCATGTCGATAGCTCTAATAGTTTGGCCGGGGCACGACTTCAAAGATTTGCCAAATATTGCCACGAAATCACTAAATATTGAAGGTATACCCCTTCTTAAAATCGTGAAAAATCTTTAGGTCTCCGATTCTTTTGTAATTTTGACAACACGTTTCTAGACGCGCGGTCAGAGTGTATGCCAATTTTCAGGTCGATCGGAATCGAATTGCAGCCGTGGCACGACTTTGAAATTTCGGGGTGATCAATGGCGAAAATGGGAAAAATTGGGGTTGATAATATAAAGCATTAGGCTAATACATGTAATATGTAATACGTTTCTGTGCACGTCTCTGCAAAATTTTGCAATATTTAAAATTTACAAGTGCCCAAAACTACCCTCGTTAGTCGAGGCAGCCTCCGAGCGAATATCCGCAAGAAAAATGCGGCTTAGCAAGATTTTGGGCTCTCGGATTCGAAAATGTATATTTAAGCGCGCGTGTCGCCCGTATTTCTGCCAGGGAATTAGCTGGGTGCAATTTTCAGCACGGCGGAACGAACAAGAAGAATTTGAAAGCGGCAATTAAGCGACACCCCCGCACAATTCCACGCAATTCCGGGAGAATGCTCACTTTCACCCACGGGCGAAGTGGTATCGCGTTCGCCGCTCATTCCCGCCGTTCGTAATTCGATTGTGAGTCTTCGTTATCCGAGGAATAACCCGAAAATAGCACCGATCGAAGTCGTGAGGCAGCCAGTGTGAAACGTTTCCCTTCGATTGGCGTTCCTTCGCGGATCGACCTCCATTGTGCGTTTACGCACGTCGCCCATGTACGCCACGAAACTATTCTGGACGAAATTTCTTATCGGAGGACTTTCGATAAAAAGTCCGAGCCTCTTCCACATCCTACGCTAGCCAACAGATGGCCAGGCGGACGATTCGACACCCTTTCTCGCTGCTATTCGACCCCTCATAGTCATATTTTAACAACGCCGTGTCTCAAAGAGTGAAACGTTATTTTATATCTCCGGTGAGATTATCTATATTTGAGAGTCCGCATTGTTAGCGCAAGTAATTGTTATTAATATTAATCAGCCAGAGTCAGCTATCGAGATTTGTTGAAATTATGTCCGGTTGGAGAGAGCGCGCATGTCTGCGCATCGTTGCGCACCTTAGAGCTTTGCAAGCGCGTTTGTCTGGTCAGTCGAGCCGGGCACTCTGGCAGGAGCGGAAGGGTTCAGGGGTTGGGTATAGTTTGCCCTTTTTTCTGGGCTTCATCAGGGCCCTTCAGATTCCCTTTGCGAGGAAATGTCTACTTTAAGAATACCCTGAGGTCCTTTAGAATCTCTTTGACCTACCCTTGCCTGCTCGGGGTTGACCAGGAATCTTCCACTTCTACTTTCAAAGTTTCTTCGTTATTGTACCCTTTCAAAATGGCCCCTATCCATTTCTGCCGTACACTTATAAAATCCTCGGTTCTTTTAAAACAATCATTCCTTACAAATAGATCAGGAATTTCAGTGTAAAATAAAAATCGTCTGCATCCCTCTTCTTTCCTGGTTTAATACTTTAAAGAGGGTGATAAAACCACATAGCTACCCTTAATGTTTCTCGATTATTGTACTCCTCAGTTTCGCTACAAATTCCTTTAAAATCTGCATTCACTCTTCTAAATGTTCCTCTTTGCAGATCAAAATCGAAGCGTCGAATGGGCAAAGGAAAATGGAGTCTTTCGTTCCAAATTTTTTTAGAGGACACACCCTGTGTGCAACGATAAGACGATTCGTTAGGGTTCCGTTGAAAGGCCAGCATTCCCGAGTAACAAGAGGATCCTGCCTGAAACCGACCTTACAATTACGGCGCGCATGTCGCATCAGATAGAATTAGCTCGTTAATAATGAACGGTCCGCGGTCGTTAACTATTCACGAGCAGAGAGCCATCCCACGCCGCACCTGAAAATTTCATTGGCCGATATTAGCCGACGCGACTATGGTCTTTCCCAGCCGACATGTATCCGAGCTCCGTGATCTCTTAATATCCCAAAAGTCGATCTGAGCAAGCGACTGGCATATCCGCAGTTCTCTAGGCTTGTTTGTCAAACACTCGGACGATCATGCTCGCTACAGAATGAATTCTTAACGTGGGGGTACGTCAACCCGGTCGCCCATGTCGGCCATATTGAAATGAAACTGACGCGGCTGGTCGTTTCTCAGATTTTTTCTTGTACAGTTGTTGAAGTTATGAATGTTGAAAAATTCTGGAAAAAATTGAGGACGTTGTAGGCATCGTAATATATGTTACAGAATTTTTTGCAATTTTAATCTCATGTGCAAGTCGCCATTTTTATTACAAATGGATAAGACGCACTGTCTAATTATCAGAAATAATTGGACTATTTGTTTCACTTTACTTGCACCCAGTTAGTTCCGTCGAAAAATTCTGGAAAAAATTGAGAACGTTACAGGCATCGTGGTTTATGTTTCACAATTTTTTCAAATTTTTTCGTCGACAAACCTGGTTGTAAAAAATAAAAACGTAGAACAGAGTAGATTAAACAGTACGTTCCGTGTGACGCGGCAGTGGACACGTTAATCTTATGAATGGACTGCGGATTTTTGTGCGAGATGAGAATTGCCTGTAACAATTCCATCATACGGGAGCCGCAATTAATTTTTCGAAGACAGTATACACTAGCCAATTTTGATGGCCGGTAGATTTAGTGTTAAAGAGAAACCCAGGGTTTTCTCCCCGTTAACGAACGACACCACGCACGGCCAGGCCCGACAAAGCGGAAATTATTCGCTCGCGTGCGTGATAAACGCCGTCCTTTGTGCTCGTTTCAATGATCATTTTGTCAACGTTCTCCCATAACGGACGCCGCGCGCCGTGCTCGGCGAAAACTCACGAAAATATCGCGCATACGTTCGCGTTCGCGCGTACCACCCGGTAATTCGACGCTGCTAAACCCGTCGGTCGAAAAGGTACGAGGGAATCGATTCGCGTCGTTTGAATTTTTATCCTGGAAAAGGAGCGATGTATTTTTGTCGGCTCCTACGGGAACCAACGGGTACAAAGTAGCACAAAGTAGTACAGTGGGATTTTGTCCCAAAATTTCCTACAATTTCTTCATTTAAATCACACTATCATCTTCAATATGAAAACTTTCCTCATAGTACAATAATTAAACTGATATAACTACTTATAATGCTTCAGCAAACTAAACCTCTGAACTAATTTTAATTTTGAAAGGAATCTTTTCTCTAGGGTGGAGGAAGTTGCACTTATCGTGCATTAGAAGACTTATACGATTCGTAGTACTGCTGTTCGTTATTAATTACTATTCGTAATACTGTTCAGCCTTCACAACAATACTATAGATTACGGGGTATTATAAGATTTAGATAAGACCGATATACGATTCTTATACGACTTATAACGATTTCTGCGTCACCGGAAAACCGAGAAAAACGAGTAACGCAATTCCCTTCCCCCTCCGGTCACCCGTCCTTCCCCATACCCGGCCTAGCACGCTTAACTTCTATGATTGGACGGTACCCGGTGCGCCGTGCGAGCCAAAGCCGCCAGCTACGAGTTTGTACAGAAGAATGGAATACCTGAAACCGAACAAATGTTATTCTTTTGGAGTACCTGAACTATTTAATCTCACACACACACCTCAAGATCCTATTGTGCATCCATCAAAGTCCAACCATTACGCGGTCATCCTTTTTCTAACCTCTCTAATGCGTTACCGTTAACCTATACACAAAGTATTCGAATAAATTTCAATTACGACGAATGACCGTTTTTACACGTTGAACGCCGTGGCTGGCCACCGGCGCCGTCGGATTGTTTAAAAACAATTACGACGAAATTAATGGCGAATCGATACTCGAGCACACCGGCTCTTCGTCTTTTTTCTTTCTTGACGAGCAACGCTAACGCGAGCACTTAGCGGATAATCGAAGTTTCTTCGAAGACACCGAACGTGAACTTTCAGCAATTTTCCGGCTCGCTCCACTTTTGTATCCTGCTTGATATTGCCCGGTGAAAACTGTCGATACTCTCGTACATGTTTCTTTCAAAATCTTCCAAAATTTCTTCTAACCTAGAATAGTTTCTCACGACTCATTTCTTATCACGAATCTGTAGCTGTTTTCCCGTCCTCGCAATAGTTAAATTCGAATGTGTACTTTTCCTGCCAATCGGGCTTGTCGAATATATTTAGACAAGAATAGAGGAATTTAACGAAACGAGACCTGTCAAATTTTTTAGTCGCTACAAAATTCCTCACATTTTTGGAAAACTCTCTCACTATATTATCGGAACATACCACAAATATTAGTGTGACAAATATTAGTGCTGCTTCGGATTCACCATTCGAATGCTAACGGTTAAAACTGCAAGAACACGCGAGCCACAATGCACCGAATACGTTTCACCAATAACCTACAATTTTTCAGTCGCTATAAGAGCCCTCAAATTTTTGGAAAACCCTCTCGCTGTACTATCAGAACATATCACAAACATAGTACTATAAAAATTGCTTTAAATAACAGTGTGACAAATATTAGTGCTGCTTCGGATTCCCCATTCGATTGCTAACGTTTAAAACTGCAAGAACACGCGAGCCACAATGCACCGAGCACGATTCACCGATAACCTAAAATCTCCCATCGTTCCCGTTCCATTCCCGTTCCATTTCCCGTTCGGTTTCTATTCAAAGGACAACAATCTACAATAAATTTTTAACTTTACGATTATTTCTTCCCTAAACAAATAATCACAATCCTATCCAATTATTAATTCACATTAAAAAACAAATTTGCACGTTAATGCACTCGCGTTGCACCAAATTCAATCGACTTCCGGCGACCAAAATAAATACTTCAACAACCTACCGTATATTTTCAGCTTTCCGGTTATTACCTCCAATTTTACAAAATTATCGGTCAATATTAAAAAATAAATTCGCACATTAATACACTCGTTTGCAAATTCCGTTGACTTCTGAAAACGTAACACCTATTTTGACAACGTACGTAGGTCGATAATGTCGGTCGCGATAGATAATCGATCGTGATCAGTAATTTGAAGGACAGGTGGCGTTCCTCGGGAAAAAAGGAAGATCGTTTTTCGCCGGACAGTCGCCTGTAAACTCTCCAACGGTTTATGTATAATTTCGGTCTCTTAGTGAAATCTCTTGTATCCCTTTTATTTGTCACAGTACGTTATCTCATAGTGCCGACGGTTAGGCCTACCCACAGTGCGCCGTGTATTTGCCGATTTCAATGGCTACGATAAACAAATTGTTCCGGGTTTGTGGAATTTTCGAAGTCGTTGTTTTGGCAGTTAAACGTGTGAACGACGGCTGTCAGGCGAGAGAGGGAAAAAATATTCCACGCGGCTTTCTTCGTGAATTGCGATGCGAAAAATTGATTTCCGCTTTCGCGTAACGGTCACCGGACGGTGTTGCGTCGCTAGACGACATTTTATTCCTGCGTTGTCGAAGAAAAGCTTTTCGTCTCCCGAAACTAAATTACCCAAGCCGGATCAATGGGTTACGCAATGCCTTTGTCGGATTTGTTTTCCGTTCTGCGTAGTTTAATTAACCGTAGACTCTATGCAGATTAATTAGCAAGGGATAATAATTCATTACCCAGGTACGCGCACCGACGGCCGATCCCGCTGCATGAATATGCAAGCCGTCTTCGCCGCTGATTACAATAATAACGACGAAAGTAATTGCATTCATCGTTTCTTTACCATCCAGTTGTTATCAGAGTAAGGGGCCGTTGTGTGTGTATGTGTGTGTGTGTGTTCCCGGAATTCTATACCAGTCTCGACGAGAAATTCTTAGCTCATTTTCGTTCCCCGACGACTGTGGTTATTTCACTGAAATTGTTTATGCAAATTTACATTTTTCCTCGACCGTCTTCCGGTTAATGTTATTTCAACGCGGCGGGTAAGTAATCGGTTTTTAGATTCATTAATTTGTATATTATTCAGGTTAGAAAAATACCTTTGGAGGAATCCATTTATTTTCATGGGACTAATATAATTTTATAAGACAATTTTTACAACCGTCGATTTTAATGTGACGTGGTGAAATTTAAATTCGAAAATTTATTAAGTGTGTGCAGTACCGTGGGAATATTTTAGAAAATATTTAATGCGTTGTAGATATGGCGGTTTATGTTACGTGTTTTGCAAGTTGACCAGAAAGGTCGGTGCATTTTTTTTTCCTAAAAACCGATACTTCTTGTTACCCTTTAGAATACCAAATGGGTTTATGAATTATAATGACGCTTTGGAAAAAAACATCATAAACTTTCCGTTCTATCCAATATATTATACAGCTACTCTGCGCAATCTTTCAGAATTTCAGGTAATCCACTTTCCTCTCCATTCTTCATAAATTCAGCGCAGGATAAATTGCTCGATCTCTTTAGACGGTATAGTACTTTCATTGTTCATTGCTAATGAAGTAGCTTCTGCGACTGGTTTATTAGTTTCCCAGTATAGTCATCTACTATAGTGCGAGGACGATACGCATCCGAGCGATAACAGTTCCGTGTTCAATACGGTTCGATTTCGAACGGAAACGTTACGTATTTCATAATTAATATTATAATTACATTGAGGATTTCTGTATTATATACAGGGTGTACCAAAAATTAAGTTCTTAAACGGGGAATTTTGTGGGGTTATTTTTAGACACTTTTTTCTTTGAAAATGTATTATGAATGGTCTTGGCTCAGCGAATGGGAACGCCGCGCTTAGAGGACCCTGACGCCCAGCCGGAATACGTTCGCTATAGACGTGCTCTGATTGGTCAGCGTTTTTTTCGTTAATAACTTGAAAACGGAGCGTTGTATCGAAAATTAGCAAAGGAAAATGTTGCTGTAAATCGCCTCAGGAATAGATTATACATGTAAGAAGTAAAAATTTGTTTAATTACTTTTGGACACGTTGCAAATAATGCTTCAATTCGATTTTAGATTGGCTTATCTTTTTGTACTGAAAAAAATTGTTTCATTCGTTGGCGTTTTTCAACTCGTTGCTGTGTCTATAATTCAGGGGGATTCGATTCTTGTTTGTGATTCCGTTCGCTCGGATGTTATACGTAATTGGAAGGAATGTTGTGAACGCTATGCTGATCGATGAGTAGTGTAATGGACGACGACGAACGCTCGACAGAAGTGACAGTGCTCTGTGGACACTGTATCATGTCGCTCTTATGCGATTGCCACGTCGAGAGCTCGCGTCCCCGGTGTCGGCTGCGACGCTTCTTGGATTTGCGGATTCGTTGCAGCGAAAGCTTTAAGCGCAACTTTCAACGGTCGAACTGTGTCGCGTTCGCTTGAAAATTTCATGCGAACATGGGGCATTTCATAATTAACCGGTAGCACTCGAACAGTATGTCGAGACGTAACAGAAAATTGCCATAATATTACTTAAAACCATTTTTCCATCATCGTTTTCGCGTCTAAAAAATTAATAAAACTCCAAGCATTATATATGGGGGGTTATATAGAAGGGTATGGTTCCTGAGGCTTTCCTAAGAATTTTTGTCCTTTGCGAAAATGTCGTACGCGGCGTCGTTTCCGAGTTATTAACGAAAAACGAGAACCAATGAAAGCGCAGCGTTCCGGTTTGCCGAGTCTAAGTGCGCCCGCCCTCTCCGCGTTCCAATTGGTTCACGTTTTCATTTAATATTTCGGAAACGGAGCTTCGAATCGTAAATCCGTAAAGGAAAAAGTTTTTCAGAATTGTCTCGCGAATCTCTGGTTTCAAGTTTCTTTGAGTTTTATGGGACGCCATGTATTTGCACGTTTGTATAAATAAGGAACGACAATGTATCTTGCTAGTGTAGCTGTAAAGTGTTAAGTGTTGCGAAACGCGGGATTTGGTAAGATTCAGTTGACAATAACGAAGTCACTTTATCTTCGTAACGTGTCCGGAAGAGAAAAATCGTTAAATGAAAGTTCCGCCGAGCAGAACGATGCTACGGGAGATGTTCCGCGGCGGATGTGAGCGTTCGTTTAGATAGCTAACGGCTTGTGAAACCGCCGAGTTACAACTCGGTAACGTTCGCCGCGATAAACTGATATTTAAAGAAAAGTTCATGCTTAGCACCCCGTGTTAGTATAACGTCAACCTTAACGCTGCGGCTGCCGAGCAGTGAACACCGTTAAAATATTCTTGCATATAAAATAAGGTAAGGTTATGTTTATTCAGATTTTGTACTATTTTTATTGCAATATTATAAGTGACTCGATTATGGCGTTCCTGTTAAGGGTAGGAGGTTAATTATACTTTTCTGAAAGAATTATTGCAGTTTCTAGGAATTAAAACATTTTTACTGTGATCGTTTTTATTTAAACATTTTGTATTTTAATTTGCGTCTGTCTTTTGTTTATCATTTTCTTGAGAATTTAAAACAATTGTGCCTGAATTATTTTTACTTTTTACTCTCTTTATGTTACTTTGGGTCTGCCATTTTGTTCATGATTTTTTTAGAGGTTTTAAAACAATTGTGCCTGAATTATTTTTACTTTTTACGTTCTTTATGTTACTTTGGGTTTGCCATTTTGTTCATGATTTTTTTAGAGGATTTAAAACAATCGTGTCTTAATTATTTTTACTTTTGTAAGGTTAATTTGGGTCTGCCATTTTGTTCATGATTTTTGTCGAGGATTTACAACAATTGCAAAAAAATTAAAATTGTAAATGTGCCTGAATTATTTTTACTTATTACTTTCCCTATTTTTTAATTATTTTTAAATTATGTTTTTGTATGAAACGGTTTCATAGAATAATAGAGAAATTCTTCAATGTCCCAGATTAAAACTTGTTTCCCAATCAGGAGGATTTGAGATTTGAAAGTTTAAACACAGAAAGGTTGCGAGGTTGGGAAATAGTCAGAGGTTGTATGGCTTAAAGCTGCTTGATTCCCTCGACTTGAATTTCCAATTGAACTCAGCATCCTAGGAAACCTTCTCGGTTGCTTTATATTTAGAAGTTCCGATTTCAGTTCCTCGACTATTGGTTGTGCCAATATCCGATCTTCAATTCTGACTTGATTTGATTCTTGCCTCGTGTATTTCACTCCATCCGATTAAAAATTCCCGTATAGCTTCGATAACTATCGAATTTTCGAACGCTGAATTAACAAATAGTCTATCGTACTTCTGATGTGACTTTTCCTTGAAGTCTGAAAAACAAAATGGCGTACCAAAGAAATTCGAATCAGAGGAAAGTATAACAGAGTTTGAAAGATTGATAAGTATAATAATCTTTGTAATCCTTGAAAGAGGAGATTCCTGAAGTTATTCTAAGACACTTTTTCCTTTGCGAAATTGTCACACGTGGCTCCGTTTCCGAGTTATTAACGAAAAACGGGGACCAATCAGAGCGCGACTGTAAGACTGCAGCCGCGATCCGATTGGTCCACGTTTTTCGGCAATAACTCGTTAACGAAGCCTCGGCGAACGTTCTCGTAAAGGAAAAAGTTTCATGGAATAATCTCAGCAATCACCCCGTTCAATTTCAATTTTATACAATGTGTTCCAAAAAACTCCTTCAACACGAACGCTTTCGGACACCCTGTGTACACAGTCCGGATATTTCTATCGTGTAATAATTACAGTATTATTTTCGTATCGTACGGCTGACATTTATACTTTACACGGGTGTGGTGGTGTTAAGCAACCTCGACGGGAACAATGAGTCCCCTTCGCGCTTCGCCGCGCCGGTGCGCTTCAATTAGACGCGTCCCGAGGTCTAATCGACTTGTCTCTTGAATCATTGACGTCTTAATCTTCCCGAAATAGAAAAGCTCGGTCGAGCTGCGAATTCCGCCGGTAACAAAAGACCCAGGCCGCCGTCGAGGCCTGCGAATTGCACAGCCGGTCAAACGAAATTGACTTCGATTAAGCTCCGCGCACGAACTATCGCGAGAAACCCGATGAAATGCGAACGCTATACGAAGCTCGATGGTTCTCTTTCTCACTCCCCTCCTTCCTCTCCCTCCTACCCTCCCCCGGAGGTCTGTTAACCCAATCGAAGTTGCGGAACTGGTGAAATAGGTAGTTATAGGTAACCGTAAAATTTATTATACCCGCAGAAGCTTATGCAACTTTTAATGAAATCTTAATTAACCTTCTTGCACTGGGATTTATTTTACGATGGCAGTTATTCGCCTGTAACAGCCCGGTTCGACTCGTGCAAAGGAATCCCAACAGAGTCTGCTAAATATATACCATAATTAATCTCCGTTAATCCATAATCAAATGCGATTTATTTTACGGTGGATTTTTAGACGTCGCTGAATATACCAGACGTGCAAGTGCAAATTTTAGATTGATTTTAAATCATCTTTTAATTGTAAACTAACTATTATTGCACTGTGCAATTTGCAATAATAGTTTGATAGAATTTTTATGCTCTCTGAGTGTCTGTTACATCTATTCTGTAATTGTCGAATTGAGTAAGAACTGTTTTCATATAGATACGTTTTCTGAGATTATGGTAAATATATTATAAAACGAATTTAATAATGACCTACTGTATGTTTGACACACTCTACATTGTGCAATTTCCAGTAACAATAAGCAAAAATTTTTATATTCTCTATTTGTGAGTGTCAGACTGTTACATCTATTCTGTAATTGTCGAATTGAGTAAGAAATGTTTTCATACAACATTTTCTCAGATAATGATAAATAAATTATCCAACAGATTTGAGTCATCTGCCATGTGTTTTATACATCCTACATTATGCAATAACAATATGCAAGAACTTTTATATTCTCCATCTGTGAGTGACTATTAATTAAAATAATTATCAATAAATTATGAAACGAATTTATTAAAGAGTTGCTATGTATTTGATGCATTCTACACTATGCAATTTGCAATAACAATATGCAAGAACTTCTTTGTTCTCTATTTGCGAGTGTGAGACTGTTAAATCTATTCTGTAACTGTAAAATGAAGTAAAAATTTCACACATTTTCTGAAACAATGCT
>CM052099.1:17684094-17702688 GCA_028453745.1 Agapostemon virescens
CATTTAACAAGTCAAAAACTTCCTACGGTCTATTTTGGTTAACCCATTGCTACGTTCGACCACTTTCACTGTTACGAGAGAAACATACGTCGCAGCTGTTTATTTTCCAAAAAATAGGAACAAGCGCCAGATGCGTGACCTTGAGCCGGGACTGTGAAGGACACGGAACCGGTTTGCGCGATGGCGGCTGTGTACGGTAATCGGTCGGGATCGTTCGTAACCGCGCCATTAAAACTGTTGACGCACCTGTCGTTTCGTGTACACGTGTAATAGTTTGTCCCTGAGACGACAGATTTACGCTAATGCAAGAACGACCATGATCTCGGAGGTTTATGGAGATGTTTCGACCATTTTTTTCTTCGCACCTCCAACACGCCACGCAATACTACTCGCATTCGAAGACCGGTTCCAATGTACGACATGATGAGGTTGATAGCATCGTTGCTGGGAATCTTTGGCGAATATGGTTGGAGAGAAAGTGGCCTAACTTTGGCACTAGGATTCGATTGATATTAGTTTGAGGAAAAAAAATTAATCACTAACGTTTTGAAGTATGCGCAGAAATAATGAATTTCTTCTTCCCCAATACTTGCAAAATCAGAGTTTAAAATTGACGATTTTCAAATTCTTATAACTTCGCGTAAAATTGATTTGCAAAATTCTACCTGTGCTCATTTCAAAGGGCGAAGTCCCTAGTTTCATTCCTGATACTCAAAGTTCGTTAAAAATGGCATTCCTTCTTGTTCTCGTAAGTCTTTCGAGATCGTAACACAGATATACATTCTCGAAGGAAATCGCAATTCAAAACTCATCGATTTTCAAAGTGTTATAACTTTGCATTAAAATATTCTACAAAATTCTACTTGTGCTCATTTTAAAGGGCGAAAACCCTACTTTCATTCCTGACACTCAAAGTTTGAAAAGCTCTTGATAATTGCTAAAATTATGATTAAAACTAGACCTACGAAACCAGTCATTTTGACTGGTCCTTAATTTTTCTTTCACAATTATCGAAGTTCTAAAAATATTTTCACCAGAAATTTTCCAATGTACTTTAATGACGTATACCTTACAATAAGAATTGCATGAAGCTTTAATAGATGCAGTCTCATTACCATTACAAAACAATGCAGTTCTAGCGTTAATTTAAATAAATTCAATCTTCGCCATCGGCAAATTCTGGTTAGTTATTTACACACCTATATGAGACAACTATATTCAAAATAATTACTCATCCGTAAGAATTATCTGAATCCACGATTTCTATCAGCGAGCACGTACACAGAGGTTCTCGCGCGGTCCGAGAATAAAATTTGCAAAATTGCATCTCCAAAAGTGCACGCGGGTTGCTTTAATTAAATCGCGTAACTCGGTTTGCCAAGAGTCGCGCGCGCGCGAGTTAGACAAACGCACTCCGATTTCGTTTCGCGGTCATTAGCATAAATATACGGTGGATATCGTGATTAAAAATAAGTGCACGCGCGTGAGATGAACATTTATAATTCGCCGGATGAAAAGCGTCGTCGGTTGTTTCGCGGCGGCCTCACTGGTCCGGCTGTTCGTCAACCTCGTATTGTTAATAAATAACCGGCTGGATCTGATTAGGATATACGCCGATACAATGCCGTGTTGCGGCGACCATTATTCACCGTTGCAAAATCCGCGCGCGGCTGTTCCGCGCGGAAACGCTTGTTTGTTTCACTTCCTCCGCGAGTTACAATGGCGCTCGGACCGGTGTGAAAACACGTTCCGTTCCGATGTGGATCTCGTTCGTCTTCATCTTCGTTCACTGCGATTCGAAGATTCTCATACTGGGATTTCTGCTACTAGGAACAACAATCTTCGAATTCAATCATCTGACAAATTTAGAATGCGAATTTCGACGATCAAATATTGTTAGAAACGTCTTATACAGTAGTAGCATACCTACAGGGTGTTCCGTTCGAAGTGAAATTGAACAGGGAGATTCCTCGAGCGAATCCGAGCAACATTTCCCTTTACCAATTTGCGATTCGACGCTTCGTTCTCGAGTTATCGACGAAAACGTGCGAGAACGTGTCGGTTCGGGGCGGAGCGTCCTTCCAGACCAGCCGCCATGTTTCTCCAGACATGGCGCCGCGCTGCCTGACGTCACCGCACGCCGCGCTCCGATTGGTCCGCGATTTTCGTTAATATCTCGAGAACGGGCAATCGGAGAATATTTTTGCAAAGACAAATGTTGCTCAGAATCGCCTGAGGAATCTCCCGCTGGATTTCCTTCGAGGAAATTTCCACCCTGCAGAAATGGCCCCCGAGAATTAAAGTAACGACTTCAGAACGGTGATTTCATTGCGATCGTAGTGTTTCGTCGAGGAAAACGAAGAGTGTGGAAGACAGGCATAAATTTGTCGGCGCGATCGAAGATCAAAGGCTGTAGTCGGCGGGCGGGTACGATAAATTTTTACGCACGCCCGAACGTTTCGCGGGTGCTCGAATCGCGACGATTTGCATTCGACGGTGTCAGCTGGATTCAAGGACTTTGCTGATAACGTTCGGTTTTGCGAGTGTCGCGGGTTCGAGCCGCGTATCGGCGATCGGGAAACGGAACTCGGCTGTAAACGTGTAATAAGGCCGCCTCAAAGGACCGTCGTTTCCTGGCTGTGTAGCAATTCCCATCGTTTATCGCGACGGAAACCGAGGAAACCGAGGCAGCCGATGCACCCGCTGCATTTTAAACAGCCGACACTGTTATCGCGAACCGTTCGTCTCAATACCATCCGGTCATTCCACCGGTAAAACCATTCTGCGAGCCCTGACTCTCGTTGCGAAATGCTGAGAACGGATTGCGGTCTGTCGAAAATGTCGAATGCCTGTTTTATTGTATTCTTTTTCGAGGCTGTTTTAAAATTGCTTTGCAACTATTTTATAAAACACGTGTGAGATGTGTATTTATAAAATAATTGCAAGTGAATTGCAAGTAAAAGAAACTGCACTATTAATATTATATAAAAATTAATACAAATTTATGCAAAAATAATATTTTATAAAGATTTAATTTTAATATAAAAGGATTAATTATTCTACATTATATTTATATAAAAGAATTAAATATTCCATATAATATTTACATAAAAGAATTAATTATTCTATGTAATATTTATATACATATATAATTTTAACTCGTAGCATTCGATTAATTGAAATAATTATTAATTTACGTATGTATAGGTTTGAATATCGAATTGGGGAAACTATAGATTTTATAATCTTCTGTAAATTTAATTCAACTAGCCTATGATTATTTTTACAAAATAAAAATGTCCTGACATAATTGTAACAAATAAAAATTTGTACAATCGTGCATACTTCACTTAACAATTTTAATCAGTCTAAAATAGCAATATTTTCAATGGACCCACGTTCCTAAAAATTTAACCAACAAAATATATATCTCATTTTTCAACATTTCCACTGATGGTAATAAAGATGCGCGCATCAGGAATTGTTCAGCTTTATTTATTATTCCAGCGGCCGAGTGATTACGTAATTTGAGAAATTATTTACGGTATGACGTTTTGTTGTCCGTAAGGATGTTTCCCCCGACATAATTACATGAGACTGATCCCTTTTGCGGATCATGCCCGGGGCGCAATGCGATGTTCGCGGTTGTAACTGTCGAGGTTCTTACCGCATTCCCCAGGTATTCTACCACCGATCCGATTCCCTCGACTTTCCCGTCTCCTTTTCCAGATTTTCACCGTCGAAAGCCCGCGTTAAATTTTCCTCTCGTTGCTCGCCGAGCTTTCTTCCGCCATCGAATCAAAACACGACCTTCCCCGTCCGGTTTAAACGAGCTCAAACACGAAACCGCCACCGTCACGTATCCATAATTCAATTCCACTGTAACCTCGTCCTTTTCGCCGCGGAAAAGTCGCTTGAACTCGAAACAAGAAGTCGGACATCGACTTCCGGTGTCCACGAGCCACGAAGATCGCCGTTTCAACAAATTCTCGCGTAAACGATCGCCGCACGCGACACACCATTCGCATTCTTTCGACTCATACTCCTTCAACCACGCGACAATCCTACACTGCCATAATTCCCCTTCGACCGACGTATTAAATTAAAGCAGCTTCGAACACCAAACGCGAAAACGGGTATTTCAACAGTTTTTCTCTTGTAGGAACTATGGATTCTCGGTTTTGACAACGTAAGGTGTCCCAAGGGGTTTCTGAGGCGATCCCGAGCAACATTTTCCTTTGCAAAATTGCGATACGACGCCTCGTTCCCGAGTTATTTACGAAAAAGCATCGCGGCATATAGGTTCGCGCTGCTGGACCAGCGCCGCCATTGCTCCGGAAGCTGACGTCACGCTGCCGCGGCGTCCGCCATTGCTCCGCTCCGATTGGTCCCTGTTTTTCGATGATAACTCGAGAACGGAGGATCGTACATCGAATCAGCAAAGGACAAAGTTGCTCGGATTTGCCTCGCCGATCTGCCGAGTCGGGTTTCGTCAATCTTTTTCGTTATTTTCTTTTTTTAACCCCCTGCCACGTCAAGATAGACTCGCGGTGATGATTGTAAACGAAGTCAAATCATTCTCAGAGTTAGAACTCGATATTTGGAGCCACATTTTACAATTTAAAAAATTGAATGAAGTTTCACAAAGCAAGATACATCATTGGATTTATTGTTCGGTGGTTCTAGTGTTAATAATTGTTAACAACAACGTTTTCTGGTTTTATCGTGCCACCGAAAGTACCTTTGGAAACCTTTCCTGCTATTATCATAGTTTCCTCGTCACAGGCTCGTCCCGCGCGAGATTGAACGCGTTCGCGAAGCTTTCTTTCGGTCCCTGATAGATAACCGAGATAACGAACCCGACGTCGGAGCGTGTAATCAGCGTTGGATTTTCGGCGACCGTTCGAAAATGAAATAAATTACGGTGGGTCGCGGCGAAGCGCGTTAATTGATGACAAATTGCGTCGTCCTCGGGGTGTACGGTCGGAGTGCGAGCGACGGGGGTGAAAGACTGCGAGGAGTAAACAACGTTTCTTTGCCGAGGGAAACGGAAGGGAGGTAATGGCAAGAAGTTTTGTTATGTGTCTTGCAGCCGTATATAAACGAGCGCTGTCGTGGAAATACAGCCGGGACCTCCATTGTCCGGGGAGTTTCCTCTCCCGATAAAGGACCATTAACATTTCTTAGCGGGAAGAATGGCGGAACGCCGGCAACCGAGAAGAAAACGCAACACGTTCCCTTCCCTTTGTTGCCTCGAGCAGCGAACAACCGAAATCGGAGAGCCGCAGCTCTCACAAGCTTTTTTTCGTCGAAGTGAGATACTCGATCTTGGAATTCGTTGGAAAAAAAAACCGGAATGTTGGTCGACAATGGAACGGTTATCAGAGATTCGCGGGCAAGTGCGAATTGATCGACTGAATTAGTGGAATAAAGTTGTACAGCTTCGGTAAATTTGTACAGAGTGTTCGGAATACGTTGAATTTCGGTGAGAGGATTCCTGGGGTTATTTCGAGAAACTTTCTCCTTTGCGGAAACAACGTGCGAGGTTTCGTTTCCGAGTTGTGAAAGGATATGTGCGAGCGCGTATTGGTTTCAGGCGCCTCGACCGGCCGCCATTTCTCCTGAGGGCTGACGTCATGCTGCCTGACGTCAGCCCTCGCTGCGCTCCGATTGGTCCGTGTTTTTCGTTGATTACTCGAGAAGGGAGCTTAGGATCGAGAAATGGCAAAGGAGAAAGTTTATTCGAATAAACTCGGGAATCCACCCTTTCGATTGTACGTGTAAACAAATATAAATAAACAAAATTATGCAATTAGGTTAATATCTCACCCATTTTTAGATTGCAATGTAAACATACAAAATTATAAAACTTGCATAATATATTCTAGGATGATATCTCAACAAATTTTTAACCATAATGTAAATAAACAAAATTATGCAATTGCATAATACGTTCTAGAATAATGTCCCACCCATTTCTTGATTGTAGTGTAAATAAATATAAACAAACAAAAGTATGCACTTGCATAATACATGACGTTCGTAAATTGTTAAAATTATTTTTTCTCCGCAACTAACTCAAATTCTCCGCAAAACCAAATTCTACCGGACGCTTCCCATTCCGCAAGAAACCTGCCGCAATCTTTCCGCATCCTCCGCGACACTTTCGCCAGGGGCGGCGCGCAAAATGCGAGCGCAAGACCGAATTTCCGGCGGAGGAAGCGTCGGCCGAAGAAGATGGAACGCGAGGGTGAACCGGAAACGAGAAACCGCGGGATTGAAGAAGGGCGAAGGGAAGAAGGGTTCGGGGTGGTCTAACTGATCGCGTCGAGGGGATGTTCTCGTGCAGCTAATTTCACGCATCAAGTATCCGTTGGAAAAACAAAAAGAGGCGGCGAGAGAGAACAGCTACAGAGGGGTTCGAATAAGATACGTTCGTTCTCACCCTTCGTTGTCCTCCTTGTTCTCCTCGTCGGCCATGGTTCCGCCGTTCCCCTCCTCCTAGCTCGCGGAATGGACAAAACCGTTGGAACACACCGGAAACGGAGCTGCGAACGGATTTTTCGCGGGACGATTTAGCGAGAGACTGATTTCGCGAATTCACTGGTCGAACGAACGCGAAAGAGATTTACGCCGAAAGAATCATTCGGTGATCCGAGCAGAACTGCGAGACGCCCGCTGTCAAGTTTCGCTCGACTGCCGCGCACGAAGTAGCCCAAGGCATCGTTAACTGTTAGGGCTTCGGAAATCCCGCAAGCACACAAGTCTATTTTGTATAATGCCATAATTCCATTACGGCCACCCTATATCGGCCAGTCCGGTGTCCGCATGCGGTGTGTCGTTCGGACGCTCTAAAGCGGCCCGACGACGGAAAAACGGACGCGCGGCTGCTTCAACCCTTTAGGTTACTTTCAAATCGCGTGTTAACACGTTGGTGATCCGGTGACGAGTTGACTCGGTGTTACACTTGCATTGTCTATTTAAATTTATGAAATTCCAGGGCGATATAGAATATTGCGAAAGCTTTGCGCATCGTGTTTGGTCGTGTCCGCTTTATAATAAAGAAAATACTTTTCTTAAAATACAATTTATTGGAGTTTATTTAGAATAGTTTACTTTACTTCCATATTTTGGGATTTTGAGCAAACTTCGCCTTTGCGGAAATGTTCTCCGAGGCTCCGTTCTTGAGATATTAACGGAAAACGCGGACCAATCGGAGCGCGGGGGGGCGTGACGTAGGCCGGCGTCTCCGGAGCAATGGCGGCTGGATAGCGTCGCGCGTCGAACCTATATGCCCCATAGTTTTTCGTTAATAATTCGGGAACGGAGCGTCGGATTTAAAATCTGTAAAGGGAAATGTTGCTCAGATTCGCTCGAAGAATCTCCCTGTTCAATTTCGCTTCGAACAGGACACTTTGTAAGAAGACTGTTTCATTGTTAAATTCTAATGGTCTACTATAAAAGTGTCTCGATGCCTGTGATTGTGAAAGGACAATAAAAATTCAGTGTGAGAAAACCTCCATTGAACAATCGACTGTTTCAATGAACAATTTAAAATAATCTTCGCAGGTGACTGAATCAATTCTTCCACCATAGTTTGCAGATTAGTTCCAAGGCATTGGAAGCAAATGAGAAATTTCTATTTCGCTTTAATAATTCGATTACGAATTTGATTACGAATTACGATTACGATTACGAAAGCGTGTAACAGCAAGAAATTTGATCACAGGAGGTCAAGGAAAATATCCTGCATAAGTACATGGAATTTTCAATGCAAATATAGAAAAATGACAAAGCAGAAACGTCGTTTTAACAAATGCAACAGTGCAAATGCATATAAATTACATGCTTTCCAATTGTTTTTGTCTCAACGCTTATCTTAACAATTCCGAACCGTTACACGAATACTAATTAACAAACGAATAAATTCACTGGCATTTGTTATTTATTACAACATTATTTAACACTCCAGACGACGATGGAATTCGCCAAGTAAATTTTGACCATCGCGTACGGTAAACGAGACAAGCCTTCGCTTTTATACTAATTTGTTATTTATACGGGACGGCGTCTCGTCGATAAATTCGCCGTGACCGTTAATTGAAATACTTTCCGGGAGGAACGTATGAATAATTATGAGGGTCGATCGAATACTTTTTGCCGGGTGTAATAAATTGCAATTAGGTGCAGGTACGTTTAACAATGCCGGGCCTTTGAAACAAGAACGGCCGTTTTTAAAATTTTAATGATATGCGATAACCGCAGCGAAATCTGGAATGCGAAATTTGTTAAAACGCCGGCGAATATTATAGTCGGGATTGCTTAATTAACTAATAATCGCTTTGGAAACATTACGCGCGATTCTCCGGGCTTCTTTTCCAAGACGAACGCGCGCCTATTATAAAATATTTCAAACGATAAAGCGAAAAGCATTTCGTTTCACGGTTTCAGGGATCTCATTTTTGCAAACAGCGCGCGCGAAATGAATTTTTCTATAAAGAGTCCGCAGCGCCGGTTACCGCGGGGCTTTTATCAAAATTTTATTAAGCACCCTCACGATTAAAATCGCAGCAATTTCGGACGCGGGTATTCCGTTAACATGGCCGATGAGCATCCGACAGCGGTGAAATTGGTTGTCGCGAATCCGTTTGTGCAGTTTTTGCATATTTCACAATGAACTGCTTCTTCTGTACCTGAGGTCATTCGAAGCAACTTTTTCCTTAGCGAAAATTCAATCTGCGGCTTCGTTAACGAGGTATGGTCGAAAAATGACTGGCCAATGAGAGTCGAGTGCGTTCGACTGTCCGCCGGTATTAGCCAATCTTTGAAAGCGTGCCCTGACCTGACTATAAGCTCTATCGACACGATTCCAATGGGAAAATCTTCCCCAAACCTTCCTCTTTAAGCAGAGCACTCAATATCTAGGCTAGCATTTCAGGGGACTTCAGGAAGCTACATTTTATCAAACTCATTTTGACCATTTTCGCCATTTTGAACAGCCCAAAAATTTCAAAGTCGCGCCACGGCCGTAATTTCATTCCTATCGAGCTGCAATTTGGCATACACACTGCTCACGCGTGCAGTTACTTGTAGCCAAAGTTAGAAAAGAATCGGAGAAACTATCAGTTGGGGGTATCAGTTTGGGGGTTGTCGGATTTCCCCGATCTGTAATTCTTTAGCAATTCTGAAAATATTGTCCACCGCTGGCCCCTACAATTTTCCATCAATGAATTATTGTAACTAAAATCGTGCAAGGGATTAAAATGATACGCCAAGATGGCGGACACGTCGAAGCGTCTTCCGCAAGGATATCGCTTTCGCTGCGACTGACCTAACCTCTTCAGGGTAGCAACGTTCGACGTCGATTTCGTAGCAATTCGGTAAGGAAATTGCTGCCCGAGGAAAGTAACGCGTTGCACAGTATTTGTTCAGCAGTACCAGCGCGATTCTAAAAGAAAATATAAATTTCTTCGCTCCAGTTCGCTGGCACTCGAACAGAAGCTCTTCATTTTGCATAAAGTTCCGCTCTGTCTAGTTATTACCGTCGATGCAGAGGGACTGAAATTGGAAAAAATGAAAGGGATTTTCGTTGGAGGACAGGCTTCCCCTTAAAGCGATACGACATTTTAATCCAGCTTAAATAGAAACACTAAATGGCTGCCTGCCGACATTCCTGTACACGTATATTCTACGTCACGGAATTATTATACGCGCGCAAGAAGATTAAAGGATTACGCAAGCGTCCTAGGAGAATGCGAAGATGCTCGCGAACGGGACGAGGAAGAACAATTAAACGTATTTTACAATTTTCCGGAAAAATTGATGTTCCAGAGGGCGACAGAGGGTTCTGCTAGGTTCACAAATTTTGGCACTGCGAGGCGCGTTCGGAAAGCAGAATAAACTGTTTGACACTAAACTTTTACAAAATTTAAATTGACTGTATATTACAATATGACTGTAAATATGTAAATATAAAAATACATGTTTATCGTATGAAAATTATACAAAATATTTTATTCGAAGCATCGTCCATCGACGGCTGTCCATTTTGTCCATTTCTCTAACAATTTGTGGATGCCATGGCGAAAAGATTGTTCCTCTTTCGAGGCAGACCAGCTGTCCAGCCATTTTCGCGCATTCTCGTAAGATGCGAAGCGCTGCTTGGCAAATTCGTGTCCTATCGATGCAAATAAATAATAATCGGATGGAACCAAGTCTGGATCGTTTCTTCGACCGATTCTGCTGTGCGCGATGTTGCATCGTCGCGAAGCAAAAGTCACTTTGCGTTGCCTTTTAATCCCATTTTCCTATCTTCTGGATCTTTCCCATGGCTTTCAAACCGTACGGAGACGGCTTCTCGCGTCGCATTTAATTGATCCGCGAGTCGTCGTCGCGGTTTGAGCGGTTCAACTTCATAATTATAAAGTGACGAATAACAATAAGTAAAGTGACGAAATAGGAAATAATTATGCAATTATAGTGATCGTATGTTTTTTCCTTCTTTAGGGGGGAGTACATCATTGCAGCGGATGGAAGATTGTTTTTATAATTATGGAAAAATAAATATTAAAGAAATTGCAATTATACGATTTTTAGATACTTTTTTGTTTAAGACTAAATTTTTTAATATTTGTTCTGTAGCTTTGTAATAATTGGCATTGGAAGATAAAATTGTTTTCAATATTGGCGTAGAACTGTTTTAATATTAATGTTTATATTTATAACATATTTATGTCAATGACATTAATATTTAATGTAGGACTCGTTTTTCTTAGAAAGGATGAAACAATTGGTTTACTGGCCACCGAGGAAAAATCAGTTTCAAGAGAGGAAGAGAAAGAGAACGGTCCTGGAGCAGCCGATTAGTCCAAAGTACTTGAGATTTGTTCAGTAAGTTTTATCTCAAAGTTTAAACGCGTTTTTCGCGAAACTAGTTTTTCTCAGTTGGTTCGCACGATTTAAGAAAAGGTACCGGACCGATCAACGTGAAATTTTAACGCTGCATTCGGAAAGAGTCTCTTTAACGTTTCTCACCTTCCGGCAAGACGATAGTTGCTTAGTTATTTTCTTTTATTGCCAGAAATTCGCGCAATCGTTTTTAGTGAAGTCGAAATTTTACGTTCGTATAACTGCAACTTTAAACAAAATTTTGTTGTTAATGTTTATTATGCCAAACGATAACCGGATGTACACAAAAATAAAACTCTATAAAAATAGAATAACTATAAAATTAAAATTTTAGTAATAAAGACGTTCCTAAAATGTCAGCAATTTTAGTAATAAGGGCGTTCCTAAAATGTCAGCCATTTTAGTAATAAGGGCGTTCCTAAAATTTCAGCAATTTTAGTAACAAGGGTGTTCCTAAAATGTCAGCAATATTAGTAATAAGTAAGTTCATACAAATTAAGAAATGGACATTCCTAAAACGTCCGAAATATAAGTGCTAAAAACATCCGCAAGTCTTGAAAAATGGACGATCCCAGAAAGTCCGAAATATAAGAGCTAAGAACATCCGTAAGTCTTAAGAAATAGGACGTCCCCCGAATGTCAGCAATTTTAGTAATAATGATGTCCATACAAATTAAGAAATGAACATTCCTAAAACGTCCGAAATATAAGTGCTAAGAACATCGGCAAGCCTTACGAATTGAGCATTCCTAAAATGTCAGCAATTTTAATAATAAGAACGATCATAAAAATTAAAAAATGGCCGTAAGTCCTAAAAACGTCCGAAGGATGTTCCGAATGAACACAGTCGACGTGAATTGGATAAGAAACGAACGTCCTACGAACAGTGCTATGAATTTGGTATCACAGCTTTCATATTAAAAAATAATCACATTATTTTCTTCGCCAAAGAAAAATAAAATTCTCCGTTATCGGAGAAGGGATTTTAGGAAAGCGTGAAGGGAGGGATTGCTCATTTCCGCATTATTAGGCGCCGCCGTGAAACCTGCACGTAGTCGAGGCGCTTATGAAGAAAGCCACGTAAACCGTTCGTATTCCCTCGGGAACGGATCGCGCGCATTGCCCCGGGAATACCGAGGGTTTCATCTCCTCCGGCACCGCACAATGCACGCGATAAAGGATCGCAAACGCGCGAACGATTTTCGGCCAAGTGGATTACATGTTCGTTCAATTTTCAACGAGAAGCCCGCATCTTCGCCTTGCACCTGCTGAATGAACGCGGAGAACCATTGCCGGGTCGTTCTCGATCCGCAGCAGACGTTTTCTCAAAACCTTGCACTTGTAACGAGGCGATCTCGTGTCGAGGATGCCAAACAGAATCAACTACAATTATCTTGAAACCTATACAACATTCTATTTCGATATTGTCGATACAAAGAATGTCCGAAATATTTCAAAATTGAAAGAGAAATTCCTGAGGTCAGACCGAGAAACTTTTTCCTTTGCGAAAATGTCGTACGACGGTTCGTTTTCGAGTTATTCGCGAAAAACACTGACCAATCGCAGCGCGGCGAGGAGTGGCCACGTGACAGCGGTGACGTCAGCCGCAGGAAGAATGGCGGCTGGTCTAGGAGTGTCCAACATCTGGAACCTATGCACTTTTCCATTAATAACTCGGA
Organism: Agapostemon virescens; assembly: GCA_028453745.1. NCBI lineage: Eukaryota > Metazoa > Arthropoda > Insecta > Hymenoptera > Halictidae > Agapostemon > Agapostemon virescens. Next base: position 17,696,682 of record CM052099.1, read on the forward strand.
AACGGAGCCACGTAGAAGATTTCCGCAAAGGAAAAAGTTGCTTGAAACGATCTCAGGAATCGCTTCTGTTAATAAAACACTTCGTTTTACAAACACCTCGTATATATCGATCAAAATCGACTGTACAGTAATTAGAAATCAATTAGAATTTAAAATAGAACAGTTTGCATTCACTTTATCTGTGTCCATACCACACTGCGCATCGGTTTTTGCCATTTGCCATAAATATTAATGACATACGCGTGGGCACATGGACGATACGGAAACATTGACGGTTAGCGTTGCCGTACAAATATTGTAGCAGCGTGGTCGTGCTCGTCAGAGTACAGCCACTGCAGAAAACGTGGTACAAATGATACGGGAGTCGTAAAGTTGGACGTAAATGGGAAAGTACTTATTTAAACACGCGAACGATGCAGCAGTCGTTTATACTGCATGCAAACGAGTGCAGGATACGCGTCGAGCAAGATAGAGAGTTGAGTAACGAGCTCACGGTCCTCTGGGAAAATGTAAATCCCTTACAACATGTAAACATTTAGGTGGTCGTTCGCGCAGGGTTTATTATACCTGGTTGAAATGATAGAGAACTCGTTAAACTCAATGGAACTTCCTAGGGATTCAGCGAACTAGGGATAACTAGCAGGAGGGGCTCATTAAATTAGATACAACTAATAAAGGAGCTAATCATTTCGAAGCGGACGAGCCGAGGTCGCAGGCGGCCAGGGACCTACACTGATTTCATCGAGACGCTCGTGTGCCAACCCCCACTGCGCTCTGATTGGTCCGCGTTTTACGATCGAATAATAATATTACGAAGAATAATACCAGGTATTTCTTTCAAGGGAATCGATCACTTTCGGGACACCATTTGTTTCATTATTATACATATTTGAATAGGATATCGCATGAATTTGATAAAAATGATATGGAAGATTCGCGAGATAATTCTAAGCAACATTTTCCTTTACTATTTTTTTCTACGACGCTGCGTTTTCGAGTTATTAACGATAAACACGGACCAATCAGGGTGCAGCGAGGGCTGGCACGTGGCAGCGTGACGTCAGCCGCGGGAAGAATGGCGGCTGGTCTAGGAGCGCCTAGCAACCCAAACGTAGCGACACTTTTTCGTTTATAACTCGGAAACGAAGACACGTAGAAGATTTTCGCAAAGGGAAAAGTTGTTTGAAATGATCTGAAGAATCGCCTCTGTTAATAAAATACTTAATTTTACAAATAGCTCATATATATTAATAGAAACGATTACAAATAAATCATGTAGAATATTAAAGAGAACAGTTTTTATATTATTTTCAAAGGAACGAGTCAGGCTGCCGTACGCCAGCCCCCGCCGCGCTCTGATTGGTCCGCGTTCTCCGTTAATAACTCGAAAACGGAGCTTCAAATCGCGAATCGGCAAAGGGAAAACTTTCTCAGAATGTTCCCAGCAATCTTTTAAAGAATTCGTACGTTTCTTGGCACACCCTTTAGATATTTTATTACTACATGTTCGTACTTCGCCACAGATTTGTATCGACAACAGCGAACGCGTCAAGATCAGCTTCCAGAGGGCCAAAATCCGCAAATTTAGCCGGATGATCGATTCCTGGGGAAGGTCTCGAATTTCCCCGCGAACACCTGTTGAAAACGTCCGCGCCAGACCCTCGGAAGAGTCGGCCGACGGCTCCGTTTCCTGGTTTCCCATGCAGGAAATTAAACAAGCTAGGCATTAGTTGTTGCCAGGCCATCTGCTTAGGCGATGCTTCATTACGTTTCCACAATAGCGCGTGCAGCCTTGGAAATGCACCGAGCTGCAGCCACGGCGGGGTGCATCTAGCGAAGGTGTCAACCGTGGTGCAAACAGGAAAATGAATAGCGTTTCTCCTGTGTGCCCAGTGTCTGTCCTTTCTGCCACGGCCCATAGAAACTGCGACCGCTATTGTATCCCGCGATAAGATGGCCGGAACGTAAACTATTATTATATCGGAGAACGGTAACGAATAAACGGTGGACCTTAATAACAAATCAAAACGCTCCGCGTCGATTTCGAACGTCGAACAAGCGACCGAAATACCCGCGACGTTTCTCCGATTAAAACAAGCCTAAACACGACGCAATTCGATGCACTGTTCGTCGTTTAATCCACGATTCAGTGGAACCTCTATTAACCGAACCGACGTCTCAACGTTTTACTTATTCATTTATTTTTTAAAAAGGGCAGTTTAATATGATTCCATCACTGATTCGCGAAGATTTAAAGTGGCACTCTAAGTACGTAACATTGTCCACGTACCGGGTGTCCCAAGAATGTGCGAGTTCCTCGCGAAAGAGGATTCCTGGGATCATTCCGAGCAACTTTTCCCTTTGCGCAAAAGTCATACGAGGCTTCGTTGTCGAGTTATCGACGAAAACGTGCGATCGTGTACAGCTCCGAGGTGCTACGTCATTCTTCCCGAGGCATGACGTCACGCCGCCAAGCACCGCCCCCCGCGCGCTCCCATTGGCCGGCGTTTTTCTTGAATAACTCGAGAACGAAGCCGCGCACGACATTATCGCAAAGGGAAAAGTTGCTCAGAACGATCCCAAGAACCTTCCCTGAGAGAAACTCGAGTATTTTCGAAATGCAGAGTGAATCGCGCTATTGAATCGCTCCGGATCAAAAATGTAACCGGTCACAGATAACCTAGGACCGTGGTATTTGCGAGTCGGCTCGAATTTTAATAAACAATTGATCGATGCTCGCGGTATCTCGAGTTTCGCCGAATGAGTTTTCGAAGTCGGTGTCCTAGGCAGTGTAATTCGATTGCAACAAGATACGGTTGATCGTCGCGTCGCTCTCCCCGGCTTTTGTAATTAACTTGCGATCGCGGGGAAAAAGCGACGGAGAGAAAAACGTGATGTTTCGATCAAACGGCCGGTGTACGTATCCGCGTAATTCGAACGCAACGACTGGTGTCCCGCCTGTCCTTTGTTAACTAGCGAACACGCAATAACAGGAAATACGTGTTCGCGGCTCTCGCGTATTATTACGTAACAATTTGCAACCTATATGGGCAATATCATGGGCAATCGGCCACAATTGCGGGACAGTGCAACGCTCCATTTACTTTTAATCCCTCATAGGTGTCCCGTCGCGTGTTTCCGCACATGCAAAAATCGTCACGGCCGTTTGCCGTTGGTCATTGCGGATTTTCGAAGATGTATCGCCGTGGCAGCTTCCGCTGGTTTTTCGAATCTGCTCGAGGACCGGCGGCTCGATGCGAGGCTATTGGAATCTTTATTAACACGTTAAGCGTCACGCCGGTCCCTAGGGACAATCCCTTCTTAAAATCGTGAAAAATTGAAGAAAAATTATAGGTCTCCGATCTTTTTGTAATTTTGTCTCCGATTTTTTTGACTCTGTGAATCAGTGCCCTTATTTTTTCTGCGAAACTACAATAATATACTACAATAATATAATGTAATATAATAATATAAGCTAATATAATAATAGGGATAATATAATAATATAATCTAATATAATAATAGAGATAATATACTAATATAATATAATACATTATACTATTTTGCAATATACTTTATTTTACACTACTATACACTTTATACTCAATAATACTATACATTACTATAATAATATACAATATACTATAGTTTATTCTACACTACTGTATAATTTACTATACTTTATACTTAATACCGCTATACTTTACTGTACTAATATACTATACTTTATTTTATACTACTACACAATATATTTACTACTATACTATACAATATTACTATACTTTGTTCAAGGCATGCATTAAATTATATTGTTAACTGTAATATAAATACATTATACTATAGTTTGTTCTACACTACTACACAATACGTTATACTACTTATTATAATGTTATATAATATACTAAGCATTATTCTATACTGCTATACAATGTACTATACTATTATACAATATATTACACAATTTATTATATTACTATAAAACATACTGTATGCTGTATTATTACACAATATATTATACAATATACCACACTATTACAACACATACTATATACTGTATTATACAATATACTATGTAGTGTACTGTAATACTGTATATTATATAATGCACTATACTATTATTCTATGTATTTTACTATCAATATGTAGTATGTATGTAGTATTTATACATATACTATGTGTAATATTACACTGTACAATACTATAATATACTATGTGTAGTACTATACTGTACATATACTTTACTATACAATACCATAGTATACTATGTTCAGTACTACACTGCACGATAGTATATTATATTTTACAACGAACAACACCATACTATACTACACTATGCAATTGTGTACCATACAAGTATAGTACTGCACTATGCATTAATAATACTCCTACCATACTACGCAATATAATAGCATAACGCAGCAACATCGTAGAACAGTATAATCGAATAACAATATAATACAATTAGGTTCCAGCGCTTTCTTTCTCGCAGCTAAAAATCCAAGACAAAAGTAAAACCAAAAAGAAAAAAAAAAGAAAAACTATTTCTTTAAAGAGCGGCATTAAAGGGTATCGAAACCGAGGCTCGAGTAACGAGTAGCAGAACTTAAACCACCGGCAACGAAATCAGGAATATAAGAGCCGCCGAAGAAAACGGAGCACGGAAATTGAGAATATAAGAGCATCCTACAGAATAATCTGTGATAAAAGCTTCCCCCCGTCTCTCGACTCGAACTGGAAAGTAGGATAACAGAAGTTTCGATGCGGACTCATACACCGCGGCCCGGGTCTACATAGAAAAGTGTATGCACTTTTATACCGAATAAGAAGGAAGGGACACGATACGGGTAGCAGATGGGCGAGTGAAAAGAACGGTCTCGAAAGGAGCAAAAGGATATTCATGAGGAGGACGCGAGCGAGCGCGCGAGGATCCTACACGCCGTACCAGAATGTTTTTTCCATTAAACGGGCGAAATGGAGCGTGTATATTTTAATTTGATAAACCGACCAGTCCGAGAAACGAACTTCCATTCAGCCGTCTAAATATGTGCATTCAAAGATTTAATACGGCGAAGGAAAGATGGCGGGACTGAAACGCCGCGAATTACTCTCCAGGAGATTTTTATGTTTGACGAACCATTCAGCGGCGCATAATGCGTCGTTTAAACCGGTCGATTTGAAAAATCGTTACGATGGCTTTGTCTTTACCGATTTTGGTCAAGTTTTTAGATTTAAACAGGGGGCTGAGAATATTTGAGCCGTTTATTTTGCAAGTTGGCCAACTGCATTTAAGGTTAAACGCGAGATGTTCGAGGGTCTGCGATTTTATAAATTTTAATATGTATAATGTGTTTATAAGAGTGTATAATTTATAAATCCAATCAGCGTTATTAATATTCTTTCACAAATATGTTTTTGATGGCTGTAAATGGACTTAAGCCACTTTAAAAATTAATTAAATAACTTTTATACATTCTTACTAAGGTATAATAAGCTACAAAGAATGTTCATTAAATTTCCTAATTTTGTAAAATATACAAATCGTCATAAAATTTGAATATATCAAAATAAAAGTAATAAATAATATTGTATTATGTATTATTATTTTCTATAAAATTATTGAACAGCTATAAAGAATGTTTATTAAATTTCCTAATTTTATGAATTGCATAGAAAGTCGTAGAATTTGAATATATCAAAATAAAAGTAATAAATAATATTGTATTATATATTATTATTTTCTATAAAATTATTGAACAGCTATAAAGAATGTTTATTAAATTTCCTAATTTTATGAATTGCACAGAAAGTCGTAGAATTTGAATATATTACGATAGAAATAATAAATTAAATTGTATTATGTATTATTATTTTCTGTAAAATTATTGAACAGCTATAAAGAATGTTTATTAAATTTCCTAATTTTATGAATTGCATAGAAAGTCGTAGAATTTGAATATATCAAAATAAAAGTAATAAATAATATTGTATTATGTATTATTATTTTCTA
>CM052099.1:17702698-17716018 GCA_028453745.1 Agapostemon virescens
TAAAATTATTGAACAGCTATAAAAAATGTTTATTAAATTTCCTAATTTTATGAATTGCACAGAAAGTCGTAGAATTTGAATATATTACGATAGAAATAATAAATCAAATTGTATTATGTATTATTATTTTCTGTAAAATTATTGAACAGCTATAAAAAATGTTTATTAAATTTCCTAATTTTATGAATTACACAGAAAGTCGTAGAATTTGAATATATTACGATAGAAATAATAAATTAAATTGTATTATGCATTATTATTTGTTGAAAAATTATTGAACAGCTGTAAAGAATGTTTTTTAAATTTCCTAGTTTTTTCCTAAATTGTACAGAAAGTTATAAAATTTGAATTTATCAGAATAGAAGTAATAACTAATTATTGAGACGGCTGATATTATGTGAGTAGTATAATATGTTATTTATGAATTTCTGTCGGCTGGAATAAAATCATCGAATCGTATAAGAACGAGAATAACGACTGATGCGACACAAGCTACTCCGCGATTGTCCTTGCTAATTAAAAACGTCAATTCGAATCCGAGTATAATTAAAAGCAGTTGTACGGGAACTGAATAACAAGCACGTAATAAATTAGCCTCTGTGCAAGTGACTCTGCAGCCGGAACAATTGCCTAGGATGGAAACGTGGCCTTCTCGTTATTACAGAGTAAATTCTCTGAATCATCGACTAAACATTACGCTCGAGTCATCTGGGAACAATTACTGACGATTAAAGTATTATCCGCGGTGAATATATGTAGAAAACCGTTCGAGGTACCGGCGTCGTTTCGCGTGATAACAGTATCGCCGAAAACAATCCTCTGGGACCGCGGATTCGACGCGGGAATTCTAATTATTGCACTGCGGATTTCGCACAATTTTTATTCTATTAATAAACCCTCCACACCTTCCGCCTAAATAAATAACTGGCGTACACTCCTTTTTATACGACGTCCACAATATTCTAATTTCGACGAACAGCTGCTATTCGTCATCTTGATAATTAATTAATTTTTCTTATCTTATGGACACCGCAGTAAACCTAAATCATGCACATTAGCATAAATAAACCTCCATAGTATACATTATTAACACGCACAAATAGATCTTTATAATATAGATTAATAAAATGTCTAAATAAACCATCACAATTTACACTAATAAAATACTTAATTAAACCATCACAATTTATATTAATAATATGCCTAAATATATCATCACAATTTACATTAATAAAATGCCTAATTAAACCATCATAATATACATTAATAAAATGCCAAAATAAACAATTCTAATATACATTAATAATCGACAATATACTTTAGCAAAGTACCCAAACAATACAAAATATTGTCATAATAATTAAATGATTTTGTTAACTTAGAAAGAGAAGAATATGAGGCTACATCCTTGGCAATAAATAAATTCGTACCAGTATTAATTGAAAACACAATAAAACATGATAAAACATTTAAATAAAAAAATATAGAAATCCTTAAAAAATGTGACCAATAATTCTTTAATAAAATTAATAATTTTGCAGATGTTTGAATAATTGTATTAGCTTGAAGAGATAAGAATATGAGACTGCTTGCTTGGCAATAAATAAATTCGTACTAGTATTAACTGAAAACAAAATGAAACATGATAAAACATTTAAATAAAAAAATATAGAAATCCTTAAAAAATGTGACTAATAATTCCTTAATAAAATTAATTATTTTGCAAATATTTCAATAATTGTATTAGCTTGAAGAGATAAAAATATGAGACTGCTTGCTTGGCAATAAATAAATTCATACTACTATTAATTGAAAACACAATAAAACATGATAAAACACTTAAATAAAAAAAATATAGAAAACATTAACAACTGTGGTTAAAATTCCTGAATAAAATAAATGATTTTGCAGATGTTTGAACAATTGTGTTAGCTTGAAGAGATAAGAATACGAGGCTACTCGTTTGAGTATAAATAAATGCAAATCATTGCATATTATATTAATGCATACTGCAGTATTGATAAATAGATGCGCGTATTGATCGGGTACTGCAAATATTGTGACACGACTGATTTGAAAAGATTGAATGTAAAAGACAAACAACACGGAAAACCTATGGACAACACGGACGAACAGGATTGATGAATGATAATTAAAACGGTGAACAGGTTCGTTAATGCAATGCCTGACAAATTGAGTCCAGAGATTAAATCGCGCGCAGACATTTATTTATAAACGCGTGCATTTGTAGATTCGTATAATCGTTTTATCGCATTATCGTTATTTTCGTGTGAAAAAAATTGTTAATATTGGAGTTATAACTCCATTATAATGCACTAAAGTTGATGACTTTAGAGTAGCTTCTAGAAATGATGAGATAATGGCTGTTTAAACATTTAGCTAGTTTTTTAATAATATATATCCCAGGAAATTAATTTTTTAAATTGTTCCTCGCGGGTGCTTTTATTCAAACCTCAAAGTATTGCAATTATATTTTCTTTTTCAGTTTCGAATTTCAATTTTAATAATTGCCAATAAAAATCTATAAATATTGGCATTTTAAGAATTACTGAAATTGCAGAATTATTTTTATAAGAAAGTTTCAAGTTTCCATCTCAAGAATTGTAAATTAAAAATATTAAAACTCGTCTGTTTGAGAATTACCCAAATTGCAAAATTATTATTATAAGGAAGTTTCAAGTTTCCATCTCAAGAATTGTAAATGAAAAATATTAAAACTCGTCTGTTTGAGAATTACCGAAATTGCAAAATTATTATTATAAGGAAGTTTCAAGTTTCCACCTCAAGAATTGTAAATTAAAAGTATTAAACCTCGTCTTTTTCAGAATTATTTTTATTAGGAAGTTTCAAGTTTCCATCTCAAGAATTGTAAATTAAAAATATTAAAACTCGTCTGTTTGAGAATTACCGAAATTGCAAAATTATTATTATAAGGAAGTTTCAAGTTTCCATCTCAAGAATTGTAAATGAAAAATATTAAAACTCGCCTTTTGGAGAATTACTGAAATTGCAAAAATATACATATATATATCAACCGAATTCATTATTCGGTAATTCTAGTGTTAGCAGCAATCTCAATGTAATGTGAACGGGGATAAGTTGCCTCTTTAATGATTTAACTCACGTTTCAACCGTCCACCTAATGACGATATTAAATTCTACGAGTTCTGTATAGTCTGCGAGCTTGACCTCGACTGCGCACTGTGAGAAGTGAATGTAAAGATCGAGTCAAGGACTCTTATGGCAAATTCAAACCAACCTTTTCCCTCCGTTTTCAATAACACTGTGCTTTTTTTAACATTGGTTGCGATCGATAGAGCAACATCGACAGGAATGACGAAACGTTCCTCGATACTGATTTTATCATTAGCTATACCCGGACTTGATTATATCCCCGATTATACACCCGTCATGATTATATCATCCTATAATTGTATCATCCGTTTATAATTATATCAATGCTACGAAGACTTCATTGTCCAGCTTCCGATGCTCGCAACCATAATCACTCGGATCTCTACTCTATTGAGAAGCATCTATTTTTGTCTATGTTTGTGCACTTACGATACATGGAAATATGCAAATAAAATATTAAAAGATATTATATTAACAAATGTGAAAATATTTAAAGTATATTGAATTTAAATTGAGAGCCTAAAATATGTCCGCCATTATTAAAGCTGAGAGACTGTAACTAACATTTTTCAATGTTACGTCAAGGTCACAGTGTCTTAGTCAAATGAAATATTAAAAGATAATATATTATTAAATGTAAGAATACTTAAAGCAAATTAATTTAAAATTGAAGGAGTAAAATATGTCCGCCATTATTAAAGCTGAGAGACTGTAACTAACATTTTTCAATGTTACGTCAAGGTCAGGATAACGTGATCGTTGAACTTGCTTGATATATCTTGAAAAGATAATATATCAATGTACGCAAGAATATTCGAAGCGTTTTCATTTTGAATGGAGAACCTAAATTATGCCCGCCATTATTAAAGCCGAGAGACAGTGACTAACGTTCTTGAAGGTCGCGGTATTGTGATCGTTGAACTCGTCTTGCCATCGTGTACAACGTCCCATTATAGAAGATGGATATTAATATACAGAAAAAAACGTACGGTGATCTTGAAATTCTTTTAAATGACCTTCGCAGGTTTTTTTTCTATCGCCACTAGATAAAAGCCTTGGGATTATTTATGTAAATCATGTTTACAAGAGAAGTTCAACGACTGGAAATTTCAAAAAACATTAAACTTTGTATTTTATAAATAATATAAATATTTATAATATATAGAATATTATAAAATAATAAATATAATATAATAGAAAATATATATAAATAACTAATTTAAAACCGTAAAAGCTAACGGACTTTACAAAGAAAAGCGAAATTTGTAACGGAAGCAATAAATAATTAATTAGCATCATGTTCTATCGAACGATTAATAGACATTCTATTTTGCGTAACAATTTGCAGTTTAATTAATCGAATTACGATCATCTGTCGACAGTACTTAATTAAACTTAATTTATTAACACTATATAATCTCGCGTATCACTCAAAACGTTATTATAAACATAAATACCAAGCAGGTTTGTTTTCCATGCAATTATATTATAATAAGCACCTCGACTCTTCACATACTAATACCAAAACGATATTATAATACAAAGTACTGGAGTTTTATTCCTGGAAAATTATCAACCATTCCAAGAACGATATAATTAATGTCCATGAAACATGCAACTCACTTATACGTCAATATAAAATCAATGCAAAACATATGTATGCAGCATAGTTGTAAATAATGACTGACAGACATTCTATGATAAAAAATACATTTCCATTCAGAGACATCTTGCCATCGACAACCAATAAAAAAACAACCTCGTAATATTTTGCAGTGTAATTATAATTAGCTAAATAGACAACTCTCATCATGCTTTCAATCGTATCAGAAAAACAACTTTTACCCGTTACATTATATATCCCTCTCAATTTTTGCAATAATATATAATGCATACATCTTCGTAATTTTAATAACGATGACATGACCGGTCATTTGACTAGCGAGGTACATTTAAGGTTAACCCTATATGGCCTTAACATGCACGCTCGCACCTAACACTAAACACTAAACCAACCAACCCACAAAAATACTATATGCAGCTTTATAAAAATTCCCTAGATTCCTATCATAATATATGCATCACTAAACATATCAATTCAATCATATTCATCTATCACAATGCGTGCTTGAACGACACAAACATATTCCATCACGTCCCCTGTTCGACACTTAACCTACCAAGCCACAAAAATATGCAGCCTCATAAATAATTCCAGAAATGCATTTATTCCAACATCGCGCAGTTCCTGTTACAACATATGCATCGCCTAAAGATATCAATTCAATCATATTCATTTATCACAATACATGCTTGAACAACAAAAACAGTTCCACAGAGCTCGACACGAAACCTACCGCGCCACAAAAGTAACTGGTACAAGGCACACACGCTATACGCTGCCTCGCAGAAACAAGAATTCATTTATTTCGCCTTACGCGCGGTCCCCATTACAATGTACGCTCCGCTAAAGATATCGATTCCGCAAACTCTTCCGCGGAAACACCCTTATAATGTGACACCAATTATGCAAGAGACTATCTAGAAACAGTGATTCGACCAAGTGGCGGTAGATTCAGCGATAATAGCGAAATAAGAAACCGGTTGTGCGGCACGACGGTTCCAGCTTTGTCGGGAGCCGAGGCGGTTATCGTTGGATCTCGACCGCGACCGATTTCTCGCGACTCGCGACGAAGCGTCGCTCGACAGAAATCGTGGATTTCCGTGTATTTCCGGGTGTCGCGCGAGACTCGGTCGCGCGGTCTCCGCGAAACGGGACCTCAAACATTCGTGGATCGTCGCGGCGGTTGGAACGCGTGTAAACGCGGCTCGCGGATATCTGTCACAGTACCGGTTCGCTTCTGTTTACGATAGGATTAACGAAAAATCTCTCGACTCACCTCATCGATCGTTGTTGTTTAGTGTCCGACCCGGTTCTTAGTCAGCTGCTTCTCATTCTCGTCCTGTTCCTCTCCATGTCCGGCAACATTAAACCGTGCGCGCGTGAACGTGGCCGTTCCGAGCGGCGATCAGCGCCATGACACACGGGCCCGCCGCCGTGTTCCCTTCGAAACGCACATTTCAACTATACTCGCGGGACACAGACACGCGCGACATCCAGCGGGATACTTTTTCGACAGCAACAGGTCCCGACGGGCGGCAACGCGGTCTTCCCCCGCCCTGCGACACGCGACGTTGTTATTGTTTATTGTTCGGGGGCACGCGCGGACAAACAAACGCGGCCGCGACGACTTCGTCGTCGTCGTCGGCTGTCGCCGGTTTTCTCGTCTCCCTCGGCGCGGTCGCGACTCTATTTCGGTCCACTCGCTCAGGTAAGAGAGAGGAGCACGGTCTCTGACGCTCGGACCGAATGCTTGGCGAGTTGGTGACACTATTAACCGAGCTTAAGGACGACCACTGTGCCCCGAAAGGGAGCGAGCGAGACAGCCGAACGGTGAACCCGTGGATCAGAGTGAGACGGGACCAGAGAGAGGGAGAGAGAACACGCGAGAACCCGAGCCAACCGACTGCCCATTATAAATAGTTGCGACCGCTAGCGATGGGAGTAATACCCTCGCGTGTCCACCTGGTGGATCGAGTGATAATGGCGGCGACTCACAATGGAGTATTTGCAAACAGCGGAAATATGCCGTTTTGTAAAAATATCCTTGTAAGGAATAATTTTTTCAACAATAGTTAGGAAAACGTGTCAGATATGGTTCTGTATGTTCCTTTTTATTATGGATTAATTTTGAATATAATCAATGTACCCTGGAATTAGATGTACCTAGTATGTACTTGAATTATATCAAACAATATTTTTATATTTTTGATTGTTTTTGAAATTTATTTACCTGATGATTTATAGTAATTTCATTTTTTAAATAGAGAGCAGAGGTATACACGGTTCATTTCAGTCTCCTTTTGAAGAATGAAGTTTACTTTCATTTTTAGAAAATAATTGGATGCTACTGGCAGATACCGCTGCAGTTAGGTAGTTTAATTAATTACATTCTCAATAATGATTGGATATTGTTGAGGTTTTTTAATTGTAAATAGATTTCTATCGACTTCCGTTTCTGTTATGTGGAATATGAGAAAATAAGGGGCCAGAAATATTTTTGCTGCAAATTAGAGAATTGTGAATTTTTAATTATGTTATTTTTATTGTTTCTTCCAAAAAGTTCTTGAAACCATAATTTTGCTTTAGCTATTCTGCACCAAGAAATATCTAAGCATATATATTGATTACATAAAATGACAAAATAAGAAATAAATATGCATTTATAGTTGTTGTATGTTTTGTATAGAATGTAAAACATAATTTAAAAATTTTCTAATGATCTCGTAAAAGTCCTTCGATGAGGAAAACCGACAGGCAACGAAAGATGCAAGGATATTTTTAATTTCAGCTTGATAGAATAATTAAACAAAGAATAATATTTTAATTTTAGCTCCTGTGTCTTGTAATCGATGCAAGCATATTTTATTTTGCATAAAGATCCACTGTCTTGTAATCACATAGGTGCCTAAACTATAAAAAAACGTTTTTCACACTTCAATTTGTTTCAGAAAAATTTAAAAAAAAGTACTAGCGACGCCTAACCTATAAGAAATACTCTAAGCTAATTTAATAATAATTATTCACCCATGACAGGTATTCACATTATTATATTAAACATGTAAGACTATATTTAAATGTTTGCAAACTTTCTTTAGACTAATTTACTATTGTCATATGTAAGTTTCTTATTAATTAACCAATTATCATAATTGCAACCCAAATATTGTTGCATTGTACACAGAGCACAGAGATGGAATGTATTATTTTATATTTGTTGTCTCATAATAAAAATAAATAATAAATTATAATAAAATAAATTTATAAGTATTGTAATATAATCCCCACGGTCTCTACAATTTCAACAAAAGTGAAATAAAAATTAAACATTTACTCTAGCATCTCTGCTCGCTACTACACTTAAGATTTTGGCAAGAACGGATGAGTGGAAAACAAAATTATAAATATACTGCAAGAATTTAATAATACGGGTTGCATTATCAAAATTGTTGAAAACAAACATACATTTTCACTGACTACTTTTTACAATCAACTAAGAAACTGTTTAACCGTATATTTTATTAATTTTGATTTCACTCTAGTCTCACAATTAATTAGGAAATTGTAAGAAAACAATCGGTGACCACATTTTCTAATGATGCGGCGTAATACCGAATCGGAAATGATCAATGAACCGAATTAAATAAAATTATCAGCGCGTCCTTGTCATGATTGACTTTCAACCTTCAAGGGTTAATGTGAAACGTACCTACTGTCTTTTTACCACAAGCTATTCTCACTCGCGACACTTTTTTTTCGCGAAATTCATTTATGCGACACGGAACAGTTGCTTGTTTAACAACGTGCTAGCAGATACTAAAATCATTAGATAATTTAAAAAGATGACACAGAGGGCAGCTCATCTGGTCACGTGACTGGTCTTTTATTGGTTAGTTCACACCGTTCGGACCCGCTCTGATCGTGTCGAAGCGGCGTTGTTTAATGACACTCTCATTCTTTGAGGGGAAACGATGCGGTAAATATCAGGTTTCTGCAACGACGTAACTAAATATAAACCATTTCTTCCTTCTCATTATCGAACTTATCTCATAACGAAAGTGATCAAGCACGACAATTATAATTCTAAATTTATGATACCCTATTCCGTCGCTTAACCTGATGCTAAAGTCCCGTGACGTCGACGGTGTTTTCAGTTGAACAAACAAACCAGTGAACAATTAACGAACCTTCAGGTGTCAGTAATAAAAATTTTGGAAAATCAATGCATGCATTATTTGGGTATTAATATACCTATATGTATATATGTGTATATGTATACCTACATATATAGGTATACTATAACCTATAAAATTGTCTCGATAGTAATTGAGTTTACAAGCTTTTTTAATCGATTATAATTATACTGTAATTGAAATCGAACAATATTCGAATTAATTAACTTTTGTCATTTTTATAAGACAATACATGTTTGTATAGAAAAGTGTTCGTATTCTTTTTAAAATACGAATAACCTTTTTGCGAATGGCTTGGAATCGTTTGGTGTGTTAAAAGAATTAATTTAGCACGTAATGTGTTAAATATAATTTACTTCAGACAGTTTTGAATTTCAATCTTAAAAATTGAAAATTAAAAATATTAAAACTCGTCTTTTAGGAAATTACTGAAATTGCAAATATATATCCTTTAGAAAGTTTTCAATTTACATCTCAATAATTGTAAATTAATAAAACATAAAAATTTGTCATTTTCAGAATTACTAAAATTTAATTACTAACAGTAGTTGAAATCGCACAATATCTAAACTAATTAGCTTTTGTCATTTCCATATAACAATAAAGTGTCAGTACACCTTTTAAACCCGAAAAACATTCCTTAAAATGGAATCAAAAAACCTTTTCACAAACGACTCGAAATTGTCTGAGCTGTTAAAATAATTAATTCAGCCCATAATATATAAATAATACAACTAACAATAAATAAATAATTTCACGAGTATTCCGTTTCACCAGTGTCCATAATAAAACCTTAAAAAACTCTTCCCTTAGATCTAATTAAATTATACAGACTGTCCTAAAAATATCATATTCCCTTAAAGCATACGATTTCCAAGGTAATTTGAACAAGGTAACTTTCCCCTCTGCAAGAGTATTCCCCATGGCTTCGTTAACGAATTAAAATCGAAAAACGCGGACCAATCGGAGCGGCCGAAATGCGGTGTTCCGATTGGTCCGCGAATATTTTCAAGCTACACGGTAGGTTTCTTGGTAAACGCGTGTTTGTTTTGGTCTCGCACGAAGTTCGAGGACTGCTGTTTCTCTGCGGTATAAACGAACGCACTTACTCATGTCAATTGTAGTATGCACGTGCACTTACTATGAATACACCGGCTTCGCGGATATCCGATAAAAATTACGCGAACGCGAGTACGGTCACCGAGCACAGTCGCCGTCGTATACGTGTACACTTAGTTACAGTGATTTATTTCGTAGATGCATAACAATTAATCGCGCGCAACGGATTTGTCACTGGATTACACCGAGAGAACATCGAATTCGCTGCCGTCGCTCGCCGGTGGGGGTCAGTCGGAGCGAGAGAAGTCGAAAGGGAATAAGAGAGAGAGAGAGAGACGCGTTTCACCGGCGGAAGTATGCTCGCGCGAACGAGCGGGAAAGAGACAGAAACGGAAAACCGCCTAACGTTCGTTCTCTCCACCTCCGTGCTTTTCGCGTCATTGTTCCGTCACTGACGCCTGCCTTGAATTTCAACGCTAGACTCGCCGAGCGTTAAAACTATTTCACACCATTTTGTCGACACGGTAAAATAGCAACATTTTCAATCCCTGAAATGCATCTTTGCAATATTATTAATTGTGATTTTTCTATACTAGAAGACGTGCGGCCTTCCGAGAGGAAGAAAATCATTTTAGGAAGGTATAAACGTATATGCCGACTCGAATGTCGAAATAAAAGATAAAAATGGAATTATGGTCGGTTACATGTTCTTTTCTGCTTTATAGGTGCGAACGGCTCGCCGTGCGTCATCCAGACGGGTCCTGTAAACCTAGCGTTAACGGATCGCGGCTCTAACATGTGAATTAGCATGATTTCCTGTCGAGAGATGGCGTTCGTCTAGTTCCCCCCCACCCGGTTGACGGGACGATATTCGCAAATGCAAAAGTATCGCACGGTACTGTTAAAAAGCGAAATAACGATAATTCTTGTAAGAAAAGCGATTCGCAGCGAAGGGAATTACCTTAGCACGTGGTCGAACAGTCTTTTTCTCTGAACGTTCGTTAACCTCTCTTGTCTGACTGTTTTAATCAGCATGGCTGAACGGTACGATTGTTTATTGATGTTACGGCTTTCGGAGCATTTCTATTGACTAAACTTGCTAGATCGCGGAAATTCGCGCGACTATCGTCGAACGTCGACGCCGTCGTGTTGCTTATTTTCGATGCGGAACGGTTGTTGGCAACACTTGCACGTCTCGCGCCTGTTTATAAGTTTTGGCGCGAATCCGAGGTGTCGTTACGTTCTACGTGTATTTGCGGAAGGTCAATAAATCGATCGGTATACGATGGCCCGCGAAACCGTTCGAAACGCCCTTTAACACTAGGTTCAAAAGTCACTATTTTGCAATATAAAATAATATAATTTAGGAAAATGAACGTCACACTTTTTCAATGCCCTTATATAGTGAAAATTGAAAATTCGACGTCTTCGATAACTGTACCGTTCGTTAAACGACCTTCGTCAAGGTCATCTTTTTCACTCGTGAGGATTCAAGGTTATCTTTTTCACTCGGGAGGAAAATTTTTTTATTGCCCTTACTGAATATAAAGGACAAGTTCAACGTCCTTGATAACATTACTAACCTCCCTCAAGGTTGTTTAATTTCTTTATGAAATTTCAAGGTCATCAATATTTTTCTTTAATAGACACTTCATATTTTTCCATGTTTGTTCATTGCCTTAATTGAATACGAAAGACAAGTTCAACGTCCTTGATAACTTTAGCGACTTTCCTCAAGGTCATTTATTTTGCTTACGAAATTTCAAGGTCATCAATATTTTTTTTTTAATAGAACTCCATACTTTTTCCATTACCTTTATTGAATATAAGGATAAGTTGAACGTCCTCGGTAACTTTTTTGTCAAAGTCACCTGCTTTACTAATTGAATTTCAACGTCATCGATATTTTCTCAGGCAGGACATCATAATTTTTTAATTATGAATTATATTTAATTTTTTTTTTAATCAATAATAACCGATCATTTAAAAAGTTCAAAGAACAGCGACGATTTCTTCCTGACCTAACCTAATCAGACCTTTATTCGCGTAGTCAACTAAACTATCTACCTTTTCATTAAAAAATTGTCACAACAA
The DNA here is from genome assembly GCA_028453745.1 of Agapostemon virescens. Taxonomy (NCBI): domain Eukaryota; kingdom Metazoa; phylum Arthropoda; class Insecta; order Hymenoptera; family Halictidae; genus Agapostemon; species Agapostemon virescens. The sequence continues at coordinate 17,714,822 of CM052099.1, forward strand.
TTAATATAAAAATATGAATAAAGAATAAATAAAAAAATTCCAATCGTTAAAACCTTCAAGCTTCCATTAAAAATTCTCCCCACCGTTCTAACTTCAACACCATCCCAGCAAGTTTCACCGTAATAACAGAAACCGGATAACTATACTTATTCAATCACACTCAAGTATTCTACAACCGAATCTCCCCCATCCCACCGGCGATTGGTCGCAGGCAATGAAAACACGGAGACGATGTTATACGATAAACCGTTTTATTTTAATAATGTGTGTGCGTGTATTTTTGTACAATATCATAATAGTAATTATAGTAGCAATAGAAGTAGTAGAATAGTAGTAGTAGAAGTAGTAGTGGTAGTAGAACAGCTGGTAAATAGTAACAGCGTGTTTCATCTCGCCGGAATCCTCGCCGTCGGAGAAGTGAGAAAGGTTTCGCCGCGGTGGAGCACAGCGTGCAGACGGTGTCCGACTTCCGGTTTCGTACTTCCGCTGCCGTTCCGGTCTCGCCTAAAGCCGGAACGGTGACGAAAATGGACCGGTAACAGCGTGATCCCGGGACAACGGCGCGCCATTGTTGCCTCTACTGCCGCCACGACTATATTCGATGGTTCGAAGGATGGTTTCGAGATTGTTTGATGATCGATCGATTTGAATTGGTGGTTAGGTGCCGATTCGTTCGAGGAGCCCTTCTATTCCTCCTCTTCCTCCTCCTCCTCCTCTTCCTCCTCTTCCTCCTCTTCCTCTTCCTCCTCCTCCTCTTCCTCCTCCTCTTCACCCTCGCCTTCGCCCTCTTTTCCACCGCCTTCCTCCTCTTCCTCCTCCTCCTCCTCCTCCTCCTCCTCTTCCTCTTCCTCCTCGAATTGTGGTTCCTCCAGCTCCTCGTCGTCAGCCGCAGCCTTCACGTCCTCTTCGCCCTCCGGGGACTCGGGGTCTCCAGGCTTCTTGCCCGGCCTCTCGCCGAACCACTTCGGCAACTTCGCTATAGTTTGCAAAATTGAAACAGACGGGTTAAAATAGTCGCGCAGGGGACGCGGTCGTTAGAGCTCCGGCGATGACAGCGAGGACTACTGGGATCTGCCATAATCGGGATATACGGTGGCTGCGGGACTATCCGTAAGGCGGGCTTTCACGAGTCGCGCGGTTCTTTAGACTTCCGGGGAGAACTGTCATGGCGGAGACCGCTGCAGACGTCGCAGCTAT